>JARBWK010000003.1:121588572-121865345 GCA_030556195.1 Anolis apletophallus
TGAACTGGGGCCCCTTCCACACAGCTCTATAACTCAGAATATCAAGGAAGATCATCCACAATATCTGCTTTGAACTGGGTTATCTGAGTCCACACTGCCATATAACCCAGTTCAAAGCAGATAATGTGGGATTTTATACAACTGTGTGGAAGGGGCCTGCGGGCCCTTCCACACAGCTGTATATCCCAGAATATCAAGGCAGAAAATCCCAAATATCTGCTTTGGATATCCGAATCCACACTCAGATAAAGTGGGATTTCCTGCCTTGATATTCTGGGGTATAAAGCTGTGTGGAAGGGTCCTGGGTTCTCTGACTCCACACTCAAATAATGTGGGTTTTTCTGCCTTGATATTCTGGGATATATGGCTGTGTGGAAAGGTCCTGTGTCTACAAGAAAACAGATCTGTAAAGATCAGCAAGTTTTCTGGCTTACTAGTTGAGGCTTCAACACATATTTCACCTCTCTGCGGATGGTACATGTCAAGTTGTATGTGCTTTAAATAAAGGTTCTGACTTACTAAAAACAAAAGACCGCCAAGCTGAAGTTCTGCAGGAAAGCACAGGTTTTACTTTATTGAAGCATGTCTTATTCACAGAGGAATAATGGGTACACACACAGCGCTCCTGTTGAATCCTCTGACGGGAAGATTTGCCTATGGAAATTCTGTAAGGAATTGTAGAAGTCCAAAACACCTGGAGGGCCAAAGTTTGCCCAGGCCTGGTCCATCCTAATGTTTTTATTCCCCTCCCAAAGTTACCCCCCCCCCCAAAAAAAACCTTGAATGAAGATGTGTTTGTGTAACTAGACACTGAGACTTGCTGTCTGATGGAGAATTCTCTCAGAGCCAGAGCTTCCTTTGAATTCAATAGAGGTGTTTGTTTGTTTTTCAGGTTTCAAGCTCCAGACTGAAGAGAAAGGGGCAAAAGAAACCACCTGAGAAAAAACCACCAGGAAGAGGGTTTTGGAGCAGGTGGTACGTGCAGAACTGGAGGTAGGAACAAGGAAGAGGGGATCATGACCAATACAACCGAGAATATTCCAGTTATTCATTTTCCTCACCAGGAACATTAAAATGCACATCTTAAAAAATACACCCCCAAAGTGAGGCTAGTTAGTTCTGTTGGTTTAAAAGAAGTGGCCGCTCTCAAGGATGAGTATTTTAAAATGTGGTGATGAGGTCTGAGTAACTGCTCTTGCTCAACCTGTAAATAAAAGTGGCTGTGATGACAGTTTTGCCTGGCCTCGGGGCAAAAGGAAAGAAAGAAAGACAGAAAAAAGAAGAGAGAACAAAAACATTTAATTCCTTCCAGGGAGCATCCATTCTTTGTGGGAGGGGGGCTTGGAGTATGTGGAAGAGGCAAGGAGCTTAACTATTAACTTTTATTGTTAACTTAATAGAGTCTGAAACTTCTCTTATCTTTTTTTTCCAAGGAAGTGAATGGATTTTTTTTATTTTTTAAAAAAATTGCTTTTGATGGTACTCATTCCAAAATTAGCAAAGGTTATTGTGTTTAGGCATGAGAAGCTTATACGTTAGGGAGGAAAGCAAGATATAAATAAATATTTATTATTAATAATATTATTATTATGAAAATAAAATATGTTATATCATATACAATATAATATAATACTATAATATTATAACATATATTAATATAATTATAATATCATAATATATTCTATTATAACAATATAATCATAATACAATAATATAAAATAATATAACATATATTAATATAATATAATATTTATTTATTTATTTATTTTGATTTGTTAGTCGCCACTCCCTTCAGGCTCAGAGCAACTCACACATATCAAAAACACCATAAAACACAGCTAAAACATCGAAATAACACTAATTATTAAAACTATAACAAGTACGCAACGCGATATGATAATACATACTAATATTAAATCATGTTTATCGGTGGGTTTTAACATAAATGTTATTATATTATCATTGTTTAATTTTTTCAGCTTTATGCCTAAATGTTCTTTTATAGTTATGTTTTAATTTGGTTAGGTTAATTTATAGTTATTGTCTTGCTATTATTTTTTGGTTTTCACATCTATGTACGGCCTTGATATTTGCCTTTATAATGTTGGAAATGGCTTTGAGTTCCCTTAGGAAGAGAAAACTGGTATATAAATGTAATAAATGAATAAATAAATAATAAATATTATAATACACATATATAAATATATTCTATTATAACATAATATAATCATAATATAATTATAATAATACAATATAATATAAAACATATTAATATAATTAATAATATACCACACATATATAAATATATAATATAATATAATAATATACATTATATTACTATGGACTATGATTTTGGGACTATGTGCTTTGTTTTTAACTGCTTATTTAAGTGTATTTAAATTCACAATCTATTTTATATGTTTTTTAATGTCTTGATGCAGCATTGAATTATTGCCAATTTGGAAGCCACTCTGAATCCCCTTTGGGGTTGAGATAGAGTTGGGTAAAATACAGTAAATAAATAAAATATTAATGATTGGTAACATTCTTAATGTGGCAACATGATACTTCCTGTTTACATAGTTCAAACAGTGGGGAGCTAACTTGCTTGAGATGGGGGCACTGGGAAGGAACGTGGTATAAATTATGGTCTATTACAAGTCTGTTTGCTTTCCCTTCTAGATCATTTGTCCGAAAGCACTAAAAGAAGGTTTGGGAAACGTAAGTAAGATGTTCCAACAAAAGATTAAAAATCAAGGCCATGTCTTGTGTCTGCTTAGTTTATCTCTGCAAACTTTCTCTATTTGTTGAGCTCATCCCCTGGGTGAGACTGTACGTGTTGCAAGAACAAATTGTCTGTAATGCACTCAAGCAAAAATACATTAAAAAAACAAACCTCTAATATTCTAAACAAACAGCTCTTTAAAAATATGTGCTTAATAACTATGATAAAAAGTAATACACATTACTTAATTAATTTTGTAAGGAAATAAGTCTGTTTTGACTTCTTAAGGGAAGCCACATTATCTTAGCTGGGCAGACAGCATTGTCAGTATCAGAATTATTGAAAATACTACAATTATTCTAAATTGAATTAATAAAGATTTTCATATTTAATTATTGCATCTAAGGGCTATTTAAAAGCTGAAATCCTATGAATTGATAATTTGCTAGTGTTTACAGAAACTTGTATTTAAAAAAAATACAATGCGTCTGCGTGATAATTTATGGTGAATGTTTCATTGTGCTCGAGTGTGGCAAACTATAATAAATGGCAATGTTTATTCATTGCTGTACTGCCAAGATAATCTGTTACATTTTGTTCAGCTACAGTTAAGTCTCATTCATTTTTTATTCTTTCACGTGGTTGTCTGCCAGCAGCAAGTGAACTCATATACTGAGCTCAAAGAATTTGGGCACGAAGCCAATGTAAGCACTGTAATATGACATGGATAATATTATCTCTCTAGCCTTTATCATACAGTAGGCTTTAATAAGCTGACGTTGCATTTTTTTCCTCACACTGATTTGAAAGTTAGTTGGCTCAGGCACAGAAAGACTTAACTTGTGAATAAGTACGCACCAGATCCGATTGTATGTGCTTTCAAATGACAAATGAACTAATTCTGAGTTGCCTGCTCAAGACAGTTTAGCTGTAGACGAGGAAAAGGAAATTTAAATATCATACCATAGTGATTAAGGAAAGTTTTCAAATACAGTGTGGTATTCCAAATTGTTTTTATATTTGATTGATAATATGTATCGGAAATCTGTCATTTTTGGGAAAGTCTAAAATACACGAATACTTGTATTTAAATAATATTGTCCCTGACTTTCTGCATATTTGATTCTAAAAAGATCTCTCCTTCCTCAAAGACAATATAAGGAGTGGGAGAACAACCCATAAAACAAACAATGGAATATATAGTATTCAAAGTCATAGCTGTGTTACTGTACCATTATACCAAAGGATCTTGTAACAGCTTTGAGACTAACAACAGCTTATGTTACAAACTTCTTTCAGTTAGCTTCAACGATGCTGCAAGAGCTCTCTCTCTCTCTCTCTCTCTCTCTCTCTCTCTCTCTCTCTCTCTCTCTCTCTGTATGTGTGTGTGTGTGTATATATATATATATTTATATATATATAAATTTAGAAATGTGGAGAAAACCAGGAAGTTAGCCTTATTTGCGATGTTAAAAAAATATAGTTTCTTTTTTTTATCATGTCAGTAGCGACTTGAGAAACTACAAGTCGCTTCTGGTGTGAGAGAATTGGCCGTCTGCAGAGAGATTGCCCAGGGGATGCCTGGTATTGTACCATCCTGTGGGAGGCTTCTCTCATGTCCCCACATTGGAAGCTGGGGCTGACAGATGGGAGCTCACCCTGCTCCCTGGATGTGAACCATCGACCTTCAGGTCAGCAGCTCAGCCAGCACAAGGGTTTAACCCAGTGCGCCACCGCAGCTCCTCATATAGTTTAATGACTTATCTAAAAATTATGTACCAGTTCCTAAGTTGCACATATTATATAAATATTATAAGCAAGACGTAGGCTAGGAACATAATTTTTCTTCTGTAAAGATCAACACGATCCATGGGTTTTAAAGGTATTTCTGAATACACACCATCATGTTTAATATATGACTTGCTAGCACTGCCATTAAGTGTATAAAATGCATTAATTAATAGCTTATTAACCATATTGTCATTATAATTCTATACGGAAAGTATCCATTATTAATTGGTGAATAAGAGTTAGTACCTTCATGTACCTTCATGCGGGACTTCAGCTTGACAGCCTTTATTGAAATGACAAAGGCTAAAAATACTCAAAAAAGTATTTATAAATGAATGCAAATAGTATTTTAAAGATCCTCCATACCATAACAATATATATGGAAATTAAATTTCAAGAAAATCATATACGGTGCATGAAATAACTTGGACCGGTGCAAAACCATGCAATTACTTAGGCAAACAACAAGGACGAAATCATACAGAGAAATGTAATTGGGTCTTGTATATCCAAAGTATTCATTTCAGTCCCTGGTGCTATAGATTAAGAGGTGCAATCCATCTAATTTTGACGGGGCTTCTGCATAAACTCCTTTGAAATAAATGGAGTTTGTGGTTGGTAGACTTCTCCCTAAGTGATTCCATCTGATATAAATATAAATATCTGATAACTGTTAGTGTAAGCACTTTAAATCAACAACATTTATTTTCTTGGCACTGGAGGGTTTAAATTGCATGTCAATTGCTTTATATCCTTTTCACTACTTTAAGTAAACTGTGTGGTAAATAGCTATCATTGATCTTTGGCTTTAAAAGTTGAGCAGTGATTAGCACTCTGTATTTCCCTTCGTAGTTGCTTGCAGACAACTCAGGAGCCCCCCACCCCAACATTGTTTTAAATGTTAGGCAAATGTTCGCTTCTCTAATAATTCAATATGTGAAAGAGCATGAAACCAGATAGGTAATTTAATCATTTCCTCTGCTATTTCTATGTGACATGTCTAATCACTTATTACATGGGGTTGGGGGGAGGAAAAGCAGTTATGTTAGCCGTAAGAAAAGAAAGTTAATGTTAGTGTAATACTTTGATTAAAACAAGTGAAAGCAAAGTAGACAGGCTTTCAAGACCTCCAGATCTCTTCATAGGGCAGATTGCTATTGAAAGTGTGGGGAAAAGTGGGGCAAGGAGATTAAATTTGTATCTCTATTGCCTTCAATATATCTTGAGACACAACACGTTCTTGTATGTTGTGGCTTATTACTTGAAGCCATTTACTCCATACATCCTTTTCCCAAGGAAGTGAAGCATCATTTTGCCACGGCAAATGTTGGTGGTGGTGGTGGTGGTGATGATGTGTGTGTGTGTGGGGGAATCCTATTGCCTTCAAATTGTCTTGAGACAGAACATGTTCCTGTATATTGTGGCTTATTTCTTGGGAGAATTAACCAACTATGCTTCCAAATAAGTGAGCCCATGAGCACTGCTCCAACAACTTTGCTTTGTTGTACATCTTCTTATAGAGTTATTTTTGTGATAAAATTTATATTTCACACTCCACACTTGAGTTTTAAGTTGTACATAGAACTCTTAGACATCCCCAATAGATCTTTGTTTGTGTTTGTTTACTGAGGTGCTTCGTTCAAACAAGTTATGTTTAATGTGTTGTTGAAGGCTTTCATGGCCAGAATCACAGGATTGCTGTGAGTTTTCCGGACTGTATGTCCATGTTCCAGAAGCATTCTCTCCTGACAGGCATGTAGTCAGGGGGGGGGCCTTGGGGGGCTTCAGCCCCCCCCCCCAAATTCTCAGGGTGATCCATGAGAAAGCCTTACTGGTGCATTATTTAAACTGTTATGCTTTTTCATATCATGATGTGATCACCATGCTCAATATATCCCATATTCATGGGGTATTGGGATAACAATACAAAAGGTTTGGTAGGGTAGACCCCCTCCTACTCGAACTCAGCCCCTCCCGAATCAAACTCAGCCCCTCCCGAATCAAAATCCTGGCTACGGCCCTGTCTCCTGACGTTTCATCCACAGGCAACCTCAGAGGTTGTGAGGACCTCATAACCGCTGAGGATGCCTGCCATAGAAGTGGGCGAAACGTCAGGAGAGAATGCTTCTGGAACATGGCTATACAGCCAGGAAAACTCACAGCAATCAAGCTACATTTGTTTGAAGAGGCGCCACCAACTACTTTTGAAACTCATATGGATTTCAAAAGCAATTTGCTATAGATCAGGTGTCATATTAAGAGCATTTTAGGATCCGGGTTTGTTTTTTTTTTGCACAGGCAAAATTTGAACTTTGTTTTGCACATTAAAGCATTCTTAATGAATTGTGCATGGAGCACTCACCCGCCAATTAATTATCTGTGGGATAATCTAGCCTAGAAGGAAGGCATGTGCAAACAAAAAATCACAATCTGTGAAATGTGTTAATTTAAATTAATAATTATGCAATCATGTATTTACAGCCTGTATATTTTATATTGATTTGGCTAATTAGTTAGAACCACTATTTAGCAACGAAGGGCCCTTCCACCCAGCCATATAACCCAGAGTATCAAGGCAGAAACTCCCACAATATCTGCTTTGAATTGGGTTGTCTACATTGCCCTATATTCCACTTCAAAACAGATAATGAATGCTTAAGTAACAGTCTTGCTGCCAATTGGATATTATTAGACATTACAGAATTAGAAAAAATACTCTTGCCTCTCAGTAAAGTACTTGAGAAAGATTTACGTAGACTTCAGTTGAAATTGTGATCCATAAGGGGATCATTATTTAATTGGTGATCTCGTGGAAACATTGGGTCTAATCTTTGGTTAGTATCCATTTTCATCATTTCATTTGAAGCAATAGACGTTGAGAAATTAATTCGTTTTCTTTTCATGTCTTTGCCAGTACATTAAAGTTCTGCTATGATCTTTATATCCACATTTTAGAGGCAAACAAGGATAAAAGGAAGATTTCAACCTCCGCCCTACAGATTCGCCCCAGCCTTTCACTGACTTTTCTTTTAGACCAAGGTTTATGTTTCATTAATCATATCTTCTGTAATCCCTTTAAAAGCCGTTCAAAGTTTTATCCCCCCTTAAAAGTTAGTCAATTTTAATCACACCTGAACTATGGCTTCTGTATGTTTAGAAGCTCCCAGCCTTGTCTAGCTTACCAGATGTAGGCGTGTTATAAGTGGCTTCCTGATAATACTGTTTGTGATTAAAGGTTCCTAAACAGTCATGTTGGCAACCCTCTTATTATGAGGCTGTTTGATGTAAAAGGGGTTTATGGACTGCTCTGTAAATGCAAGTCTAGCTGTGCAAAAGGCGTCTGCTCCATTCATTTTTGGAAAGCATCATTGATTCCTGACCACTACTACCCCCGTACCCCTGTATTTTCTGTACGAAATACACTGTTGTGTGTGTGTATGTGTGGAGCAACTTGAAAAACTGAAAGTTGTTTCTGGTGTGAGAGAATTGGCTATCTGCAAGGACGTTGCCCAGGGGATGCCCCGATGTTTTGATGTTTTACCATCCTTGTGGGAGGCTTCTCTCATGTCCCCGCATGGGGAGCTGGAGTTGACAGAGGGAGCTCATCCACACTCTCCTCAGATTCGAACCTCTGACCTGTTGGTCTTCAGTCCTGCCAGCACAAGGGTTTAACCCACTGCGCCATCGGAGGCTCCTGAAATACACTGTGAAAGCAAATTACATAAATGATTGTTTAGAAGTTGGGAAGTCTATAATAGGAAATTGCTTCAGATATTTTAGGAATAGTTTATTTGGTTTTTTTCATTGAAAAAGTGTTGCCATATAATCTCGCTTAAAGGTAACACAACTTTGTTTACGCCCATCTCAAAAACAGATTTAGAAAATTCTATGATGATGATTTCTATCCCACTTTATCTCCCTAAAAATGACCCAAAGTGGCTAATAATAAAAGCAATGCAATATATAATTTAAAACCCAAGGCATACACAAACATTAAAATAAGTAAACTCAAACATAGAATTTTTAAAGAAATACATAGTGAAAGGCAATAAAACCATTAAACAAATCTATTAAAACATATAAAACACTTTTTAATTCATCCATTTACCTAATGGAAAGACAGAATATTTAACATCATTTTTACTGTAAAAATGGGAGGAAAAAACCCCAAATGAATATTTGAGTATTTAAAATGCAACACCCTCTGTTTGTTTATCAGAATGCTTTTTTAAATGCCTTTTTGAACATTCGTTCTCAAACTTTTAAGACTTCAACAGATCTATCCTATTTTTTTCGTGTCACAAGCGACTTGAGAAACTGCAAGTTGCTTCTGGTGTCTGCAAGGACATTGCCCAGGGACACACGGATGTTTGCTGTTTTACCATCCTTGTGGGAGGCATCTCTCATGTCCCCGCATAGGGAGCTGGAGCTGGCAGAGGGAGCTCAACCCGCTCCCTGGATTCGAACCACCGGCCTTTTGGTCAACAGTCCTGTCTGCACAAGCGTTTAACGCATTGCGTCACTGGGGCTCCAATCTATGCCATTATATGCTATCCTATCTATTATATGTTCATAATAAAGAGCTTCCACTTAGTTTAACTTTTGAATATGGGGGAGATGTAATGTAATATAGGATTTATCCAGAATTTGTTGAGTTGTCAAACTGAAAAGGAGGAAAGACACAGAAACCTCGAGGAACTCCTTACTTGCACAGTATCTCGGTCAAATGAACACCAGGATTTTTTCCTCTAGCCAACAACAACAAATGCATAAGTACTTTAATATGCTGCTGGACTCAGGAAGAAAGCACTAGTAAATTTCTGTGTATGTGATGAGATTTTTCTGTGAAGACTGTATGTTTGCCATATTGTCTATACTATGATTTTTGTTGTAATCGAGGATTAAACCATTCTCTCATATGCTAATAAATGCTGCTTATTTTATGCCTTTTGATTCTGAGGTTTCAAGCAATGATAGTGCACCAGAGAGAACCATAATTAGTGCCAGAGCTCCTGAACCTCATGGGGAAATTAGCTTTTAATGCCTTCCTAACTGGAAGTCAGATTTCTGGTGCTAGATAATGGTTACTTTAGTTTCACTTTCTTCTTGCCTTCATTCCAACCAGTTTGGGTTTGAGGAAAGGTAGGAAGAATGGACTTTCCAAGTGGCTGAAGAGTCAATGTTGTACATTTTAAGCTGATTTCATTAATCTTTGACCACTTAAAATCTGTGCTATAGCTAATACATTGGATTTATATTCAGAGTATCTTCGGTGAATAGTAATGATTTAATGTGGCGTTTGCTTTCAAAAGGTACCAAAAACGGAATTATAGGGGGCAGCACATTGTTGGTTTGGAGTAGATTATTATGTACATATAAAAACTATTGAAATGTATCTAATCACTTCCATACGGAGCTTGGAAGATTGAATTTTATAGCACATGTTTTCGATTCCTGTAAAATTTGTTCAAATGGATTTGGTACCTTTTGGAAACAAGTTTCACATTTTTGCTGCATTAATGATTCCTTTCTTTCTTCAACCTGTTTCACTTTTTATCTATCCATATCTATCCAAACAAGAAAATGCAAGTATGATTTCAGATAATTGACATATGTTTATATTACATTAGATCTGTCACTAGGCTTTTTGAAAATTCGATTTTAATTTGGCAGATTAGGGGTAAACCATTATTCTTTTCATATAGTGAAATCCTTTCAGTAGAATCAAGATCTTTTGCTTTCACTACGGCAGGGCCGTAGCCAGGATTTTGATTCGGGGGCTGAGTTTGGTTCGGGGGGGCTGAGACTGGGTGGAAGAGGTCTACCCTAGCAAACCTTTTGTAATATTATCCCAATAACCCCATTAATATGGGATATAATGAGCATGGTGATCAGATCATGATTTAAATGTACATAACAGTTTAAATAATGTACCAGTAAGGCCTTTTCGCGGACCATCCTGAGAATTTCGGGGCTGAAGCCCCTTAGCCCCCGGCTACATGCCTGCACTACGGTAACACTACAAGGGAAAAAAGTTCCCTGTGCATGTATGCTTTCTTAAAAATGATGAATAAAACCCAATTTGTATAAAACGATGGCAAATTTTTTCCTGAATCTCAAGAAAGATGTGTGAAAATCGTATTTCTGATTTTTCAATTTTTACGGATTTTAAAATAGAATACTTTTGTTAGAAATAAAAATATTTTAAGGTTTACCATATATACTCGAGTATAAGTTGAGATTTTCTGTCCTTTTTAAAGGCTAACACCCCCCCCCCCCCCCGGCAGCTTATACTTGAATCAAGGTTATTTATTATTTTATTATGTTATTATTATCATCATTATTGTTTCATTTATTATTTTACTCTATTAATTATTATTACATTTACATTATTTTACTCTTATTATTACATTTATGATTTTACTCTATTACTATTATTACATTTATTATTTTACTCTATCATTATTATATTTATGATTTTACTCTATTATTATTGGAAGGATACGAAACTGAAGAAGGCTAGAATAATGGTTTAATTTAATTGGACAGTCTTATCTTAAATTACAGTTTAGTGTACATATTCAAAAAAAATTAACCTACTGATGCCTCAATTAATGCAATATTCTTGGGATCTATTTTTATTTTTAAATTTACCAGTAGCTGCTGCATTTCCCACCCTCACCTTATACTCGAGTCAATACGTTGTCCCAGTTTTTTGGCTTATGTTTGGATCAGTTTATACTCGACTATTACCATATACTTATATATGGTAATAGTCATTGAGTGGCTTAGACTAGAGAATAATCACACACACATAAGAAAGATTATGAGATAGCTTACATAAATTGTACTTTCCCACATGGATGAAGAGGGTCAATGTTTTTATGGATTGAATATTGTTTTTAACTTCGAATGACTGTGTATGTTGCTGATGGAACTGTATTTTAATGTGTTTTAATGTATTTGAATTGTTGTGGGGTTTTGAGGTTTTATACTGTATGATGTGGCATCGAATTGTGCCGTACTGTAAGCCGCTCTGAGTCCCCCCTCGGGGGTTGAGAAGAGCGGGGTAAAATCCTGAAATAAATAAATAAATTTACTGCTGGTCAAATGCACATAGAAAGCAACCAGGTTTTGTTTGTGGAACTTCAGATGGATTAGGGACTGAATATTTGAAATGATTTTGCTCCCATAGTTCTCATGACAAAATTCCAAGTACAATGATACAAATAAAAGATTCCAAAATTCCAAGTACACCATTTGGCTCAGTAAATATAGCTTTTGATATTAGATTATATGCACAAATCTGCACAGATAGTCAGTACTGTGGTTTTGATAAAAACCAATCACCTGTTTAAGATATCTGGGATTAGTTCTGTCCTCAATAAATTATGATCAGCACTGAAATCTATTGGGTGGTCCTATATAGGTGGAACATTAGGTGTCATAGTATGTGAGTATGCTGCTACTTGAAAAGTTCTCTAAATGAGGAGCATGGGTGGGCCCAGTGAAAATGGTTTGTGAAAATAACAATTTACCACATTGAATCAGTATTGCAGACATAAATGACTGGAGAACAAGCCCTATGAAAAGTGGCTTAAAGAGCTGGGCAAGTTTAGCATGAAGAAGAGAAGGCTGAGAGGAGACATGATAGTCATGTATAAATATGTGAGAAGAAGTCATAGGGAGGAGGGGGCAAGTTTGTTTTCTGCTGCCCTGGAGACTAGGACAAGGAATAATGGCTTCAAACTACAAGAAAGGAGATTCCATCTGAACATTAGGAAGAACTTCCTGACTGTGAGAGCTGTTCAGCAGTGGAACTCTCTGCCCTGGAGTGTTGTGGAGGCTCCTTCTTTGGAGGCTTTTAAACAGGCTGGATGACGATCTGGGGTGCTTTGTATGTGATTTTCCTGCTTCTTCGCAGGGGCTTGGACTGGGCCCACGAGGTCTCTTCCAACTCTGTGACTCTATTATTCTATTCCATGATTCTACGTTCTTTTTTTCTAAGACACCAATTTACATGAAACCAAAGAAATAAAATTCCAAGACTAGTAAAGAGAAATATTTAATAGTGATATAATCACCTTGTAAACAATCTGATATACAGTGGAACCTCTTCTTAAGAACATCCCAACTTAAGAGCATGTTGAGTTCGGAGCTGTCGCTTGGCCCTGGTTTCATTTGACATAAGAGCAGCATTTTGAGTTAAGAGATAGGGAGCACTAGCGCCAGAGTGCAGGGCTTTAAGGCTTTGAGGAAGCAACCTGTGTACCTCATGCTCTTGTCTGCTTTAGGAGATTCCTGTCTGCTTTGCTCTTGTCCGTTTTGAAGAACTTTGGGTTAGTTAATTTTGTGTGGTTTTTATTTCTGGTATGTTTGATTTCATGAAGAGAGGGAGGGAGGGAGGGAGAGGAAGAGAGGGAGGGAGGATGAAAATGAGTACAATATGAAGAAACCGATGCTTCTGCCTCTTCTGTTTATGCTTCCTTGCCATGACTTTATGCTTCTACCACTGTGCCACAACTTTTTGCTTTTACCATTTTAAAGTTGATTTTTCTTTTTTTATTCCATGTGAATGTGCATTCATACATTATTTGTTATTTAAAAGTATATTATCTTATTTAAAAACACATACCAAAAATGGTATTGAGGAGGGTGTTCAGGGGCCCAGAATGGTTGGATAGCATTTAAATGGGAAATGTATCTTTGAGATAAGAATGTTTTTGAGTTAAGAGCTCAGCACTGAATGAATTCAGCTCTTAAGTCAAGTCATCACTGTATAGTGTATAAAAAGAGGGAAGGAGCGAGGAAGAGTCATTTTGCCTCTTTGGGGTATACCTCCCATCATCCCAGGTTAGGTTGTGAAGGGTAAGGATGTTGGGAGATGCAGGCTGGGAAGTAGGGTGAGCTGTCTGATCAGTTAGGAGGAGCCTATATAACATAACCCAAATCAGACTTTTTTTCAGAATTATTTTTAAAAATAAAGTATCCTCAAAAATGATTTTACATTTTAAAAATTAAAATAGTAATACAATGTAAATTTTATTTGCATACAGTAATAGTAATGGAAGTTCACTATATTTTCAAGCTACTAAGAGGTTATTAACATTTTAAACATATTGTCTAATTAGGCAGACCTTCTGGCTGGTCCACCAACGTGTATGTACTGTAGACATGCATGCCCACACACATAGATGTACACCCATAAACTGTTTTTTCCCCAAATGAGAGGATTTTCTTAACCAGTTTTGGTATGGAAATGTTTCCCCATAGCAGGGAAGAATTTTTTAAAAAAAGAAACCCTACTGGTCACACTCCCATTTTTAAGGTAGCCCTGTGGATACTAGCCAGCAAAGTGTGCCCCCCCCCCTCCTTAAAGACAGTATTAAGAAAAAATAATGTTAAAATTTGGAGTTAATTTAAGTCTAATTTTTTGAATCAACAAATATGTCTTTTAAAATCTGTTTTAACTAGTGGAAGTTGAGTTCACATTCCTACCTGCTCTCTCTCTCTCTCTCTCTCTCTCTCTCTCTCTCTCTCTCCTTATAAAGGTTAGCTGATTTCAAATCAACAAGTGAGCTTTCACAAATTAAAGACAGGTAATAGCTTTCTGCCCTGCTTTGTCATTCAAAGCAGAAGGAAAGAATATGTGCTGTTTGGAATTACGAGAAAGAACTTGCCCTTCCAACCTCTGTGTTTCTTCAAATGTCCTTGAGTTATTTGTTGATTTGTGCTTGTTTTTTGAAGGAATGGCACAAAATATGGGGCTGCTGTTCAATATAAGGATAGCTTTCACTAAATAGTAATATAGATCTTAATCTTTTTATATTCTAACCTTAAATGTGAATGTACATCTTGACCATTTACATTAACCAAGTGAGAATCCTAGTGTTTCTCACACAACAACTACAATAACAACAAGAAGCCTCCTTCACTTTCCAGAAGAAAATATAATTTTGAACTACATACATGGATTTTTTTAAACAACACTTAAATAGAAGCTAAAATTTATAATTAAATTCTCAATTTTCTAATACTACCTGCAGAAGTGGTGCTGAGGATTATTTAGGAAAATTCAATTTCTAGATAAGCATCTCCTTTAAAGTGATATAAATATTTGGGAATGGATGTTGGAATAGAGAGAATTACCCCATATGGTATTAAAGAGATGTGGAGAAAAGGGAATGTTAAATCTATCATTATTCCACGAGTACCTGGTGACTTAGTACCAGGTGATGCCCAGGTTAGGGATTTTGTAGTGCCATTTATTAGAAATAATCAGTTTGGTTTTTTATTTTATGAACAGTCCCATGAGAAAATGTACAAGGATGTGGGTAAAGTACAAGTCCCATCATCACCTGTCATTAACTACTGGCTCAGTTTGGAGGCAAAGTAGGTCATGATAGGTATGTGTGCCAAGTTTAGTTCAGATCAATCATTGGTGGGGTTCACAATGCACTTTTCATATGGGAGAATTAAAATTTACATTGTCCTCTGTCATTGCCTCCTAAACCCCACCAGTATTTAAACTTGATCATTGGGGGCGGGCTGCGTCTGTGTGCCCCATTTGGTCCAGATCCGTTGTTGGCAGGAATCACAGGGCTCTCTGAATGTGGGAGCCATCTTAGAAAATACATACAAAGATAGATAGATAGATAGATAGATAGAGATAGATAGATAGATAGATCCTTTAATTTTTATTATATACATAGATAGGTATAGATAATGAAGGAATGGGATTCATCTCTCCTTTCAGATACTATTGGTCTGCAACTCCACCATTTATCACCATTGTCTATTCTGGGTACAGCTACTGTCAATTACAGTTCAAATACATAATTCCCACCTCTGCTATAATGCATGGAAATATTTATTTTGCATCCACAATATCTAGAATGGGACATCATAATGTTATTTCTGGCCTGTAGTTTTTAGAGTAGTGGTTCCCAAAGTGGGTGGTACCACCCCCTAGTGGGCGGTGGGGCGATCTAGGGGGCGCTGGAAGGCCCAGGGGAATTTGGGGGGGCGCTGAACCCCTGTAAGGGGGTGGTGGGGACGGTGGCGTGAGCCAGGTGACAGGCTACCATCCATTTCTCTGTGTGTGTCTCTCTCTCTTCTTCCCTCCTCCTGCTCCCTCCTCCTCCTCTCGCCAAGCAAGGGATAATAATAATACCTTTGGGGTTCTCTTCCAACTGGTTGAGTCTTATAACAATAATAATAATGTCCTTCAACATATTTAGTGGAACATATTTAGCGGTAACCAATTTATTAACAAAAAAGAAACCGATTGCAAAATAGTCAATCGCGATGATTTGAGATTACTGCTGACGAAAATAGAGCCGAGGATTACTAGCTTGGTAGCAGCATACCAGGTTCATCCTTCTCATTAAGATGATTTTGAATGTTTTAATTTTTTTGTATTACCTTTCTATTCTAAGTTCAATAAATAGTTTCAGAATTTCAAACTTCAATGTTTCTAATTTACAACTTTCTTTATTATATTTTACGAAAAAGGTAGAAATATTAATACATATATCTTTCTGTTTAATTGCTATTAAAAATTTTAAAAATAATTTCTAGGGGGGCGGTGAGTAAATTTTTTTCTGGAAAGGGGGCGGTAGGCCAAAAAAGTTTGGGAACCACTGTTTTAGAGTGTCAAACAGAGCGATCATCTTCAAGGATATTCCATTCAGTTTCTCCAAGACTCCCGATCCCTGCCTCTTGTGTGTGGATTATGCTATTTTTGCTACAGATGCCATCTTTAACTTCAGGCTTTGGCTATATGTTCCATACTCAAACAAACACTGAGTTTGGTTGTAGTGGATCCCCAAATGTTGTTGCTCCCAGAATGCCCACTTTTGCCCATGCTTATTGAGCCCAGATTATACTTATAGTTAATATTATACAATATGATTATTTATTGCTCTGGAATTAATATTTTAACCAGATTTATTTTCATTGCAATTGTAAGGACTGGTGGGATTTACCTATATTAGAAATGTTTATCCGAGGCAGCTATTTCTGAAACATTTTTACTTCCAGAAATAAGTTTTGAAATGCAGAGAAAGTGCTGCTGCTATGGTTATGGTGGAGAAGGAGAAAGGGACAAAGCAGCTTATCTAACTGACCTTTCAACTTTACTCATTGTTAGCAAGTTTTCACTAAAAGGTGGTCATATAACCACTTGCACAACCAACTCACCCTATTGTTGTGAGAGAGTCTATTATCTACTGTGTGCTTAATCAGTTCAGGATGTAGCAAACCAAAGTGTGATAAGGGGGAGGGAGAGAAAAGCTGGAAATAAGCCTTTTAAAATCAAATCTGAAGCTGGCTAATGGTTCAACAGCACATACACATTTTAAACATTTACAAGGTTGATGAGCTAAACTAATTTACAGTAAACCTAAAACAGCAGGGACAACAACAACATCACTTTGTAAAAAAACACAAACATACTCAAATTACCACATCTCCTCTTTATTATAGGCAGCAAAAGGGCATATTGGGAATGGGGGAGCTTTTAGCACTCTGTTCAAAATACTTTTAATTAATCACAGTGTTCAGCTCAAATATATGGCTGTATACTTCATGGCTGGGTGTGAAGAATACCACTAAACACAAGTCAAGCTCAAGTCTCACCTTTTAATGTAACCATAGTTGCATTAATAGTTTTGGTAGAGATATCTGCCTCCATTGTTGCAATATATGTCCTTTTACAGCAATATAAGAGTTTCTTCCCTATACATATTTTTGCAAATGGCTTTAAGATCACTGTAGGTTTCCATAGCCTAATCTAGTCCCACAGAACTAACGAGGAATATGGTATGATGTCTTCTAAAATGCGACCAACCTTCTCTTCATTTAATGTGTTTGTTCACAGTGATTCATTTTCCATAAGCAGTTTTCCATAGGCGTTTCATTGGTGTTTCTTTGCTATTTTCTGTTGCTTTCTCCATCTAGGAAAAAGCACTGAGGCATTTAAAAGCAGAAGTTCTTCCTATATTACTGAATAACATTACTGAATTTAATGGAAAAATATATGGTTCAAGGCTATCACAAGCTACTCATCAAAATTCAAGACATCAGCAAATATTTCTAACCAAGCAATAGTTGATCAGTATTCTAATTACTGTCACTAAGAGATAATAAAAAATGGATTTCCTCCTTGACATGCAGGAAAAAAATCAGCAACATGATTTGTATCTGTACAGAATCTGTTAGCAGCTTGTTTCCTCACATATTGAGCAGGGATTATTTTATTTCTTAGTTGGTTAGTGGATAAATAATATATAATATAAAATGCATACAATATAAAACAATATATACAAATAAGAACTAGCTACACAAATCTTGAGCCTAAAAACTCTAGACCACTGGTTCTCAACCTTCCTAATGCCGCGACTCCTTAATACTGTTCCTCATGTTGTGGTGACTCCCAACCATAACCTTTTTTCCTTGCTTCTTCATAACTGTCATTTTGCTACTGTTATGCATTGTAATGTAAATATCTGATATGCAGGATGAATTTTCATTCACTGGACCAAATTTGGCACAAATACCCAATACGCCCAAATTTGAATACTGGTGGGGTTGGAAGGGTTTGATTTTGTCATTTGGGAGTTATAGTTGCTAGGATTTATAGTTCACCTACAATCAAAGAGCTTTCTGAACTCCACCAACGATGGAATTGAGCCAAACTTGGCACACAGAACTCCCATGACCCACAGAAAATACTGGAAGGGTTTGGTGGGCATTGACCATGAGTTTTGAAGTTCTAGTTCACCTACATTCAGAGAACACTGTGGACTCAAACAAGGATGGAATCAGACCAAAGTTGCCACAAATACTCAATATGCTCAAATGTAAACACTGGTGGAGTTTGGGGAAAATAGACCTTGACTTTTGGGAGTTGTAGTTGTTTGAATATATAGTTCACCTACAATCAAAGAACATTCTGAACCCCACCAATGATAGAATTGGGTCAAGCATCCTACACAGAATCCCCATGACCAACAGAAAATACTGTTTTCTGATGGTCTTTGGCGGCACCCCCCCCCCCCCCAGGCATCCCAGCCCCCAGGTTGAGAAACGCTGCTCTAGACATTAGATCCCATGTGATCTTAATTGCATTGGAATAATAAATAAATTGTGACTTGCAGAAGCATTCCTATAGAAGTGCAATAGTAGCTTTTTAGCTATTTTTATAATTCTAGCTATAGTTTAGCATTTTAGGAACAACTTAGTGCAACCAAATTTTAAACAAGTAAACAAAACATCAACTGGTGACTTTTGTGAAATGAGCAATGAGTAACTCTAGCAGTCAGTAACTGCTGAAGTAACTGCTACAATATTAAATGCAAGTGAACCGTGCCCCTTGCAATGAAGGGGAACAACTCACCCTGCCTTTCAGGGTGAGTCTGCCACCAAGATTGTATCTAATTTTTATTTAAAAACTAACTTCTTAAATTCTCCAGACAAACGGCATCAACCAATATCCCCCAGTGTGATGTATTTGTTTGTTTATGCTAACCTGTTTCAGTTGTACATATTCAGCACACTAGAGCTAAATATGGTTGGTGGCCACGGGGCTGCTTTTCCAGTATAAGCATTTGTTGCTCACTGCTGGTTCCGGGAAAGAAAGAAAGAAAAAGAAATACAGTATTGAACACATTTTAGTAGACAATTGTGCTTTTATGCCTTTTCAATTTTTTTGCCTACAGAATGACTTGGTTTCCTGAGGTCTCCCCTGCCACTGTCTTATCATAGCTTGGTTTTCCCTTTACTTCTTGGCTTAATTATACTTTTTAAAAAAGGATCCCCCTCCCCAATTTTCTCCCCTATGTGTGTGTATTATGTTGTGAATATTGAACCATTTTGCAAGGAGTACAACTGAGAATATTAGAACCAAAAGGGGGATTTCTCAAATTAACTACGTGGGAAAGTCCCCAGTGGAAAATAAATATCTCTGGCTTTATGAAAAGTCTGATGTTTGGTTTAACATGTATACATAATCCCCCCCCCCCCAGCCACACACACCAAAAAAACTTTAAAAGCCCATGATACTGTTCAAAGTTTACACTGTAAGCATTTTCCCTCTGTATCTTTTTCAATAATCAAGACTGACATCATTTAATAAGTCTTTCTGCCAATTTTCAGCAGACCATCCTTTCAGTGAATGATGGATCTTCACTCTTGATGGGAGCGTGAAGTGTTCAATTACCTGGTGTTCATGTGCTAATGAAGCAGAAAGTTACTTAAGGGGTTTTCCTTTTCACTAGAGATGCCTGTTTGGTTATGCACATGCTGCTTTCTTATGTTTTCTCTATGTCTCCATCTACACTCAAATAATGGGTAACAGTGGCAAATCTGTCTGCTTGACAACCAGCCTATCTGCCTTCTTCAGCTCAGCAGGAACAGCCCGTGGCCTGTAATTAGTGGAGCCATCAAACTAAGTCCTTGGTTCAAACTGATTTTTCTCTTTCCTCCTGTGACTCTTCTCAGGAAGATTTCACACTCGAAAACTTACAATGTATTTTCTCACATCCATTTAACTAACTGTTACCATTATCAATGCCAAACATTACAATAAATTAAAATTTTAGTGTGTGCTTAAGAAATATATTCTAAGGATCTGCCATGCAATACCATGAGTGATAAATAAATTAGATTTTTAGCTTCTCTGTCTTTTCTAAACAGTTGCTAGAACACCAGATATTCTTACTGTAAGATGTGGCTTTGAAACATGTAATTTCTGTATATGTTACGGGAAATATTACCATTCATGCACTAAATACAATACCTTATATAGAGCGTGATTTCTTTATAGTGTTAGCACATAAAAGAATACCATTGGGGAGTTTTTTGCTTAACAAAAATAGTCTTAGTAGAGTTGGGTACAGTCATGCATATTGTAAAGAAAAGAGTTAGGGCAAGTATTTACAGTAATACTTAGAATTGTAGAAGAATCTTTTACTTTACTTTTACTTTATTTCGGATTTCTATGTCGCCGACTCCCAGAGGCTCGCGGCGGCTTACAAGAGCCGAAGGCACAATAAAACAGGCAGTAATACAATAAAATGGTTAAAAACAGGTGAACACAATAAAATAATGGCACAATAAAAGCAATGTGCGGGCCTACCCACCGAAAGCCTGCCTAAATAGATGGGTTTTACAAACCCGTCTAAACGGGAGCAGGTCCTTCATTGCCCGGATTTCGGCCGGGAGGGCGTTCCACAGTGTGGGGGCTATCACAGAGAACGCCCTCAGGAAGTCAACCGTGCCACCTTTGCCGAGGGAACCTCCAAAAGGTTAGCATCTTTGGACCGTAGTGATCTCAAAGGGCAATATGGGGTGAGGCGGTCCCTCAGATACGCTGGCCCCAGGCCGTACAAGGCCTTAAAGGTAAGAACCAACACTTTGAAGGCGATCCGGTGCTCAATTGGCAGCCAGTGCAGATCCTGCAAAACAGGTGTTATATGGCCGCCTGCTGGTGTGCCAGACAAGAGCCGGGCGGCAGTGTTCTGCACCAGCTTGAGCTTCCGGATCGCCGACATAGGAAGGCCAACGTAGAGTGCGTTGCAGTAGTCTAGTCTTGAGATGACCGTGGCTTGGATCACCGTGGCTAGGTCATTCCGGGAGAGGTAGGGGGCCAGCCTCCTTGCCTGCCGGAGGTGGAAGAAGGCCACCTTGCTGACCGCAGAGACCTGGGCCTCCATGGTCAGCTGGGAGTCCAGGGTCAGAAGCTGGACATCCACCCCGCCCGGGCGGCCCAGCCACAAGATCTCCATCTTCGCCGGATTCACCCTCAACCTACTGGCTCGCAGCCATCCAGTAACGGCTTCGAGGCAGTGTTGCAAATTATCGGGGACGGATCCCGGTTTGCCCTCCATCCTCAGAATGAGCTGGGTGTCATCCGCGTATTGGTGACACTCCAGCCCATCTTGTGAAGAAAAATACAGTATAAGCCCCATATCCAAAGAGAAACATTTCCAGACTTGTGGATATTTAAAATGGCAGATAATAGCAGACTGGAATGAAATGTAGGATTTCTGACCTAAGAATACTCAAGCTGTGCTCCTCCAGACGTTTTGAACTTTGCTCCCACCATTCCTAACAGCTGGTAAGATGGTTGGATTTCTGGGAGCTGAAGTCAAAAACACCTGGAGGAGCACAATTTGAGAAACAGAACCTGGAAAATACCTTGAGGTGACATACATTGTCAGGCGTGGATAAACTAATTTTGGAGGGGGAGAAAGAGGACCACTATGTGAACTGGTTAAAGGATAAAGTGGTTCAATAAGGTGGATAGGATAGGAATTAGCATGGAAACAGAGCAATTAAGCAGGATCAATTCAGCTTAACTTAAAATATATATAGTAATGTAATATAGGAATTCAGGTTCAAAACATGATTTAGGACATGATACAAATCATTTGTCATAGGAGTCATCAGTCGAATGCACAACGAAACATCCACATCTTTAATTCCTTATGAATGTGTGTAGGGAGGGTGCCAGCCTAATCTCCCTGGGGAGGGAGTTCCAGAGACGAGGGGCCACCACTGAGAATGCCCTTTCTCTCATCCCCACCAATCGCACCTGAGATGGGGGTGGGAGCAAGAGAAGAGCATCCCCAGAAGATCTTAAGGTCAATGTGGGCTCGTAGGGGAGGATGCAGTCCTGAAGATAGGCAGGTCCTGAACCATTTAGAGTTTTACAGGTAATAACCTGCACCTTGAACAGGGCTCTAGGTTGATGCTTGAAAGGCACCCGTCATTTCTCAGTCTTGGTTGGAAATGGTTGCTCTTTGATAAACCGTGTTCTCTGAAGGAAGCCCTTGTCCAGTCTGCCCAGTTTCAGGTCACTAAATGCCACTGAATACCCATTACTAAAGAGCATGAACAAAGGTGTGATGTTGCCCCCAGATTCTGCTATGGGAGCAAAGTACCTGATTAGGTAGAAGTTTGATCCGATCCAGTGTGTTTTAAAATGATCTTCCTATACCTTCTGTTTGGATTCAGATTTTCCTCTTTTAAGCAGGGTTTTACTCAGATGTTTCCAGCTAGTGTGAACTGTATGTGGGGAAGGGGAGTGAAGCCATCTATTGACTCTATGGGGAAATGGGTAAGAACTCTTCCATTCTATCTATAGCAATACTTCAGTGAGTAAGAACGATCTTCTATGGATGGAAAGGGTGCTTTCATTTGTGGGTGGCTTATGCTGGATCCAATCCAAGTAGACATTTCTGTTTTTTGTGTCTGTTTCTCTTCCTCACTTTTCCAACTCCTCCAAATCCTCCACCCAGATTTCTTTTCTTATCTCAACATTAAGTCAGCATAGCCTATCCAATTACCACTGGTTTTTGTGGGGTTCCCCTCTCCCACACACCCTATGGTATTTTCCTTCCTAATTATTCTTCTTCTGAAAATCTCAGGAAATTTGTGAATCTGACTGAGACCACTCAATTGTGTTTGGATGCTGCTCATTTGGCTATATGAGTAATGACACTAAAAACTAAATTGAATTAGAATAGGTGCTTATTTATATAGTCTAACCATGGTCTTTCATACCACCGTGATTGCAGATAAAGATCATTTTGGAAATAAACTCACCCCAGGAGGAAATCCCCAGTGGTGGGCTAGAAGGGAGCCACTTAATCAAAAATGTAATTTTAGATTCACTTCTCACAAGGTAAACTGTCAAATTCTTCTTTCTGCATGAAAATCCTTTCATCTGTACAGAGGAAGGTGAGAACATAATTGCATCTTTCTTCATGTGAAAATGCAGGTAATAGAAACAACATTAGTTAGACTCCAAGCATCTCAAAATATGACAGCTCTAACATAAATCGTCTCTTCTGGGGGAAAGCAAATTTACACTTAAATCCTTCAGAATGAGATGAGACAGGGCATGACAAAATGTTCATAGGCAGTGCAAATGTAACAGCAGTGAACTAGAGGTCAGCGTTGATGTAGCTGCCATTTGTAGCATGATCACTCATCAAAGTATTAGGTGTTGTATTTATTTTGGGAAGCTAATTTAAAATGTACATACTTGCTGAGGAGGGTTTTTTTGTGAGAAGCTGTTTAAAATATGTTAAGGTGTATGTTAGATCCTTGTTTATGTATAGCTTCTATCTGTAAATATGTTTTTGGGTATCTACAGCATCCATGTCAATAGCAGGCACTAGAAGTAATCCCTGGCTAAGAATATTGGGGCTGTGTGAGATAGTCCATATTTCTTTCTTATTCCCTTTGTTACTTTCAAGAAAATGTGTTGAAAGTTTTGGTCAGTTCTCCAAAAGCCAAATGAGACCATTTTGGAGATAGGCGTACATAACAAGATATAACTGATGCTGAAAATGTAGGAAGACTTCCAGGTCCCTTCCAGACAGGCTCTATATCCCAGGATCTGATCCCAGGTTTTCTGCTTATCCCAGATTATCTGGTAGTGTGGACTCATATAATCCAGTTTAAAGCAGAAAACCTGGGACCAGATCCTGGGATATAGGGCCTGTCTGGAAGAAGGACGAGGAAAAGCCAGAACAAATAAATGTATAGAGCTTGTAAACTTCAGATTTGTTATTTTTTTGTACTAAGTCTCCAATAACCTATAGGGCTTTTATTTGTGAACACAGATAATTTCTTTTTGTCCCTGGCCTCATTCAAGAGTTCTTATGGTTCCTAGACAGTTATACTTAGGGTCCTTTCAAACAGGGCAAAAATCCAAGAGAAAATGGGATTTAAATCCCAATTTGTCTTGGGATGGAGGCCACACAGCTAACCTAAAACCCACACTTTTGCTGGGGGTAGTGTCCAGATACTCACCCCTTCTGATCTAAGATCAGAAGGGGTGGGCATCATAGGCACTGCCAGCCTTTTAATTTATTTTAATTTTTGCAGTACAATCTGCAAAATGTTACAATCTGCTCCTGGTCTTGTTTCTGCAGAGATAATGAAGCTTCTCTGCCTCTGCTTTCAATTATGTCATCTATTTGATTTCTTGACTGGCTGTCCTTGATGTCCATATATACAGTTTTCTTCAATTGTCTGCAAAATATAATTGTAGTAAATGAACTGTTGACGTCACTTTAAATCACTCATCCGACTGATTTCCTGGTTCTAGACTACTTCTCTTTCAGTTATTTTATTCTGCTCAGTTTCCTTCTTTGACATTCCAATTGCCAATGATTATCCTTGTTTTTGTACGTGGGCTATTTCTGCCAGGACTCCAAGCACATAATTTTTCTTTTTTTTTCTTTTTCATTTTTGTATTTAGAGAATAAAGTTGAACCATAGCAATACTAAGAGGTTTTCCCTGCAGATGTATTGATATTGCTTAGTTAGTATTTGTATTATACCCCCTGGCTGTTTTAGCTACATTCACCTCACTATTAGTGCTACATAGTTTCTTGTTATTTCCAGAATATAATACTACGGTATGTAATTACCTGAATGAAAATATCTAATTCCTATCCCATTTACATCACTCCTCCCAAAGTAATGCAATATTCATACATTCCATTGCCTGTTTTACAATGCCTGATTCATGCTTCTCTCATTCCATGTCCTTATTTTGCATAGCTTTGGATTATTTTTACATATGAGCATATTAGCAACTGACTGCCCTGGCGTTTTGATTCAAATGGCATCATTAGACATAGTGCTACTCATACCTGCCTCCTTTTCCTCCTCAGAGCTCGTTGAGTGTTGCCTGACCTTGAAATCTCATCTTTTAGCACGATTTCTTGCTTCATGTTTGGATTGTTTCACCATAGAGTTTAAGGTAAAAAAAAGAAATACATTCTGCATGGTATAACAAAAATTAGTTAAAGTGCTGCTGCTCCTCCTGTCTATTGAAAGATCCTCCATCCACAACACCCTCTTCCCCCATAATTGCTGCTCCCAGTACTTCCCTCTCACCATGTTAGTCTGGCTCTTCAGTAAAAATCTCTGTGACTTACAATTTCCAATATGGACGTGATTATGAATGTATTAGTGTCTAACTGTCCTTCGATTTAATGGAATTTCTGACAAAATAGACAAATATAGATTAGACAACCAGTGTGAGAGACACTATCTTTCCATATTAGTGGCTGAGGAACATGAATCTAATGCCACGTTTGTGTTCATGTCCTCCTTATATGCCTCCCTGAGGCATCTGCTTGGCCACTGTGTGAAAAAGACAATGGATTGAGTGGATCTTTGATCTAATCGAGCACAGGTCTTCTTTTGTTCTTATGCTGGAAGGCAGAACTATATGCGCTGCATAGGCCCAATAAGGCCTCTTTACACATGTGTGCTATCCTCTGATACAGGGAAGGATGTTGTTAATAGCCATCAAATCAGCTTCCAAATATGGTCAACCTATGAATGAGAGGGCACCAGGAAACACTGTAATAAAAAGCTCTAGTAAGCTTTTGCAAATTAAGGGACATGACTTACTTGATTGAATCTAGCTACCTGTAATGAGTCTAGCTAGCCACCTCTTTTTCTATTCCCTTTGACATTTCAAAGTCTTTTTATAATGAGTCATGTAATGTTATCATATACTCAAAACACGATTCAAAATAGTTAATTCAATATCTACATTTAACGAGGCAGTAAACATCTTTTCCTTTGTCTGTCTCTGTCACAAGCCAGTCATGATTTATAATGTAAACTCAAAATGATGTGCTTGCACATAAAACTAAAGCAAATAATGCGTAATTCTTTCATTGCTGATGAAAGAATGAATGCTTATCTGACTCCTATTTTTTGCTTCATTGAGATGTCTAATACTCTTATGATTATATTTCTTAAGCTAGTCCTCTCAACTGGGCATCTTACAAAATTCTTCTTGTAAAGATTCTAATCTTCAGCTGTGCTAGAGACAGTGGAGTTGCACTCCAACTATCGCAGCCCAAATAATATATTTTGAAAACCTATAGCCCTGCCCTCCATGTCTCCAAACAGAGATTTAAAAAGTGTCTGTTTAACAACAAAAATGAAGGCTGAGATCCTACAGCAGTTATTTCTGACCTGTAACTACATTTTAAGCAGCGTAGTCCCCAACACTTCCCCAACACAACCCTGCCATGCTGCTGAAGACAGCAAGGATGAGTAGCTACTGGAAAATACCATCTTCCATGTTTCCATCTTCCCTGGGTTCATTTCCCTGAAATGGCTCTGTTGGAGAGAACTGCTCTGTATAAAAGGTGATTTTAGGAGACGTGGTCATTGTTTGGTTGGAAAACAGTTTTGCATGAGCAGGATTCAAGATAAAACTTTTATGCAAGCCAAATATGTGAGTTGTTTTTTTTTGCCTTGAATACCATTTATCACCCAAGTAATTTTTCTAAAGAGGCATGCACAAGATAAGTTCCCCAAACTCACCCTCTTGAAGTAGTATTCATTAAGTAACCAACTTAGAAAATATATCCTCTTGCAGGAGAAAATATTTTTCCCTCCTGCCTTTTCATGAATAGAAATGCTTCCTACTTGACTGTTTCCAAAACAAAATATCAAAAGTGAAAGATAATACAGGTTGAGCATCCCTTTTCCAAAATTTCAAAACCTCAATTTTTCTAAAATTCAAAATTGTCCACATGGATGGCTGAGAAAGTGACACTTTTGCTTTATGATGACTTAGCGTATATAAACTTTGTTTCATGCTCAAAAATGATTTTGAAACATGATATAAAATTACACTTAGGCTATGTGTATAAGATGTACAGTATATGGAATATACATTAGTTTTGTATTTAGACTTTGGGGGAACGGTTTCCTAAAAACAACTGTTACCAAGCATTTCAGATAAGAGATACTTCAACCTGTATTTATTATAACCCAAGCTAACAAAGATAATTAATTTCCTGATGTGTAGGTTCATTCGTTCAGTTTCATTATAACAATTGTGACCTCATTTTGTCCAACAAAATTAATCATTTTAAGAAACTGCCTATGTTTAGACCAAAGGGGACAGGGAAGTTCATAGATTTCTGCCATGTGGACCCTGTGTGACTATTCTCTCAGACCAGAGTGATGAATGGTGCCGCAGTTCAGCTTGAACCACTTTTGAACTCTGAAGGTCATCTGAAAGTACACATCCTTTCTGCAGAATGAGACCCTGAAGCCATGTTGATTTAGTGACATCTTGTCAAGACTGACCCTGCTGATCCAAACTGAGAATATTATAGCATGACTGAAATTAGCATAAGGTCACCGGATTTAAATGAGAGAAAGCAAATGTTTGAACTTTATAAACTATCCTTTAGCTAGGAATGCTGATAGCTCCTGGCAGGTGTTTATGGGCTAATTTTGGATATGCATGTCAAGTCTAGAGCAATCTTTGAAGTATTTTCATTTTAAAAAACCACTGCAAAGTTCTCCATTAGGTTAATAGCAAACAGTTGAATTCTGGTACAAAATTGGTTCACTGAAAATGTTTTGAAGGATGAAGTGGTTGTTTAACAAAATGCATTATCAAGCATTTAGGCTTATGACGTGTTCTAGAATTACCCCACATTCAAGATGCCAACAATGCTTTGTTTTGCATCTGCATGATTATTTTAATTGCTTACATTCTTTAAATTACACTACTAAAAATAGAGGAGAATGTTTACATGCTTGTGGCAGCCATAACTCACTGGGACATCATGCTACATGTCTCAGCATTTGAAAGAGTACGCTTGGCTGTCATCAAAGTTGCTGGGCTACGTTTCAAGTCAATTCCAAATTGGGGGGTGGGGGAGAAGCTAAAAGAACCTCTAGAAACAAAAAAGGGAAATCGGCCACAAATTCTCAGTAAATTAATGGTAGAAGTTTCAACATTTCAGAGGGCTTTGCTTGATGTCTTAAGTTCTACTGACCAATTTTAAGCTGAAATGCCAAAGAGGCCTTCTTAGAAGCAAAAAAAGAGCTATTCCTTGAAGAGATCTAGGATATAAGAATACACACATACACACACTATATTTGTACCTCACCCTTCTCAACCCCAAGGGGAATTCAAGAGTGGCTTTATTTATTTGTCACGTTTCTATACCGCCCCTCTCAGCCCGAAGGCAACTCGGGACGGTTTACATAACGACAATAATTGGATGCCTTAAAAACATACAATTGGTAAAAACACATTAAAAACAGAGAAAACAAATAAAAACAGTTACATCAATTATTAAATCACATCATCCAGAATCATAGTCTAGATGCAATGTTGGCAGCTATAAATGCTTTTTCTGCCGCCTTCATTGCCGCAGAATAGGCTCTTAAATAAGCTCTAGACTAGAGGTCCTCAAACTAAGGCCCGAGAGTCGGATAGTCCCTCTAAGGTCATTTACCTGGCCCTCGCTCAGAGTCAACCTAAATCTTGAAAGCAAACAACAACAACAATCCTATCTCATCAGCCAAAAGCTGGCCCACACTTCCCATTGAAATACTAATAAGTTTATATTTGTTAAAATTGTTCTTCATTTTAATTATTGTATTGTTTTTAAGTGTTTTTGCACTACAAATAGGACATGTGCAGTGTGCATAGGAATTCATTCATGCATTTTAAAAATTATTATCTGGCCCTCCAACAGTTTGAGGGACTGTGACCTGGCCCTCTGTTTAAAACATTTGAGGACCCCTGCTCTAGACTGCACTTGGTCAGACTCACTGCAACTTTTACGCCAATGCAACTCTAGTTTCCGTTTCACTTGCTTCATCGCTGCCTACTCCCTGGAAAACTATCTGCATGATTATTTTTAAACCGTCTGGAAAACCAGGCCGCTGACTTGGATCTGCTTTGTGAAAGGAAATGCTCAGGAGTGATTGTGTCAACTGCCCAGGCCACCTCCATGTTGTAAAGGTCGGCCAGGGCTTCAACAGAATCACCTAATGAAAAGGCAGGAAAATCCCCAAAAGCCATCAGGAATCCATCCGGATCCATAAGCCTACTGGGGCAGACCTTCCTACTTGGTCCCCCACCCCTGCAGAGGTTTAGAGCCCCAGTGAGTCTAAACCTGACCAGGTAGTGATTGGTCCATGAGGCATGCTGCTGAGCTTCCCAAAACAAGGAAAAGTGAGAAAAGTGCGATAGCTTTCTACCATTTCACAGATCCTCCGGCTCTCTCTGTCACTTAATTGGACTGTTCATCTATTTAGATATGGGGAGCCATTTTACTACATCATCATAAATATGGGAGCTTCAGCATCCATGGTTTCTTGGGATCTACAGAGGTATTGAATCTAGACCCTTGTTGATACCAAGGGCCAACTGTAATGAAAGAAGCATGAGGAAATTATTGAATACTATCTTGTTAATGATGGGTAGATGTTCACTAGTACAACTTCTTCTTTGCTTGTAGCAGTCGTGAGTTCAATCCTTGCTATCTTCAAATAGGGCTAGGAAAGAATCTTGCCTGAAGTGTAGAGAGCTGTGATCAGTCAAAAACTTTAAGCCAAAGAAGGACCTAGTCTGATACACCTTCCAATGTTCCTTCAAGTGTTTCATGGGCTCCTTCCACACAGCTGAATAAAATCCCACATCATCTGCTTTGAACTGGGATATATGGCAGTGTAGACTCGGATAGCCCAGTTCAAAGCAGTTATTGCGGGATTTTCTGCCTTGATATTCTGGGTTATATGGCTGTGTAGAATGGCCCCTAGACACAACTTTTAAAAAAAAACAGATAACCATTTGTTATTTTAAACTATTTGTGACTCAAATAGGCAAATCTATATGATTCAGCTGTAATAAATAGGAATTCATTAATATTTCTGAAGCACCAAGAAAAACAAGGATGTTAAGTAAGAAGTCAGTAATGAGTGGAGAAGCACTAGGGACGGTGGCATAGGGCCCTTCCACACAGCCCTACATCCCAGAATATCAAGGCAGAAAATCCCACAATACCTGCTTTGAACTGGGTTATCTGAGTCCGCACTCCGATAATGTGGGATGTTCTGCCTTGATATTCTGGGATATAGGGCTGTGTGGAAGGGCCCATAGAAACATGAAACTGTAACAAGACCAGGCTGATTAAGCTAAAGAAAGCACATCTCTTAACTGCAGTAAAGTAATTTCAAATGCAATGCTCCCAACAGACCCATGTCTCATCTAAACTACAAATTATTCATCAGTACCACTTCCACAATTTTCCAAGGTACTAATCTTATTCCATTGATAAACCTCTCATGCCCACCTCATACGGACTTCCTAAAATTGTTTCGGTTCTCATTAAACTGATTTACTGGACTTGCTGACTCTGTTCAGCTTCAGTTTATTCCTACTTTGTTTAAAATTCGGGAAGTGCTGGGGAGGAGGGGACAGGACACTAATGGCTGCACTTGTACAAATGGAGTGACAGCTGATTTATTACAAAGGTTATAAAGGAGAAGTATTAAGTGTGTTCTATTCAGCTAGGCAAAAGACATCCTGCACAATGTCCAACAAAACCCCAAGAGCACTGTTTTGTGAAAAAAGGAAAGGAAAAAATAGAAAACGATGAAGGGAGGGGGGAAACCCCATCAAAGACGTGATCTTCTTCTTTTAAGCCATAATTAAGATTGTAAATCACAGACAACATGAAACGACTGTATCCAACAGGACATGGACAGTTCTGGAATTTAGTTGTGCTTGTGTGATCAGTTGGAATACCTACACTGGAGCACTAATGGGAGGGCAACTTCAAAGAGGTTTTTTTTGGCATGGAGGAGAGGCCTGTTAGACCATTACATGGAGAAAGCTGTAAAATAGACTACTCCGTGCAAATTGGTTGGGGAGGGAGAATGAAAGTTTGAAAGCTTTATGGCAACCAGGAGAAGTTTTTGTTTTTAAAAAGGATACTGTGAGTAGTATGTTCTATATTAATTCTTTATAGCAACATAATCTCAAGCTGCTTTTATTGTTTGGGTTAATTTAAAAAAACAAGAGTTCAGAAGAAAAACTTAACTTTAAGTAAGTAGCTCGACAAATATTTTATGTTTTACAAACTACTAGATTATTTTAGCTCAGCAGAGTTGCTCCGTAGGGGATATAACCTGTCTGATTTAAAAATAATTAGTCAACCGTCAACTCACCATGTTGTTGTTTTTGAAAAAGATGACAGCAAAACTATGTATGTATTATGCTGTTGACAAGTAATTAATTCAGAAGCAATGTGTTTTCCAGAATAACATATTTCCAGCACTGGAAATACTTTTCTCCTCACCAGGTTGCCCATTGCTTTTAATTCCTTCCAACACTCACAATCTGCCCCAAGACAGAATGGATAATATTGATGTTGAGGTTAGTTTTGCTTCATGGGGAACACACCATTATAACAAAGATGTTCTCTCCTTTGTTTCACTGTCCAATATACAGGATGTTAAGAGGCAGAAAAAAGGGAGGAGGAAGGAATTATAAAAGCAAATAACTCCTTAAAAATCTGGAATGATTTATGCTTACAGCATGGAATCTGTGAGTTGGTCACCACATGCGCATATACATGTACATAAAACCCTGCTTAAGATATAGCAGTGATTCCTACTATGCCTTTTTCTCTTTAAAAGGAGTGTGTTTCTTCCTTTACTCTCTAAGGTAAAGCAGATACATTAGAGTCTCGCTTATCCAACCTTCGCTCATCCAACGTTCTGTATTATCCAATGCAGTCTGCCACCCGCCCAGATCCACAGCTGTTTCAATGCTTTGCGATGTTTGGGTGATAAATTTGTAAATATAGTAATTACAACAGAACGTTACCATGTATTGAACTGCTTTTTTCTGTCAATTTGTTGTAAAACATGCTGTTTTGGTTGCCTAATTTGTAAAATCATAATGTAATTTGACGTTTAATAAGATTTTCCTTAATCCCTCCTTATTATCCAACATTTTCACTTATCCAACATTCTGCTCACCTGTTTATGTTGGATAAGCAAGACTCTACTGTAGCTTACAAAGCATACAGTGACTTTTGAGAATCTGGAATGGTTTAATAATGATGATGATGATGATAATCCTTTATTTGTATACTGCTGTATCTCCCCGAAGGGCCTCAGGGTTGTTTCCAACACATATGGCAAACATTCAATGCCTAAAAAGAACATATAAACAAATTACATCAAAGCAAAATACATCAAACAATATACAAGCAACCTAACTATAAACTTAAGGTAAGGTAAAAGTTTCCCCTGACATTAAGTCTAGTCATATCTGACTCGGGGGAGGGGTGCTCATCTCCAATTCTAAGCCAAAGAGCCAGCATTGTCCGTAAATGCCTCCTAGGTCATGTGGCCGTAATGACTGCATGGAATGCCATTACGTTCCCGCAGAAGCAGTATCTATTTATCCACTCACATTTGCACGTTTTTGAACTGCTAGGTTGGCAGAAGGTGGACCTAACAGTGAGAGCTCACCCCACTCCCCGAATTCGAACGGCCGACCTTTCGAACAGCAAGTTCAGCTGCTCAGTGGTTTAACCTGCTTTTTAAAAGGAGCTCCTTTAAAAAAAATCCAAGGGTACTACAATCCTATTATATATAGTGGGGTAGTAAAAAAAGATGTATCTTTATGAGAATGGCAAAAACAAGGCTTGCTGGGGGGGGGGGAGTTTCATGCTGAGGATGCTAGAATCTGTGGATACAGAAATTGTAGATACAGAGAGCCAATTGTATGAGTGTAAGTGTAAAAAAAGAGAGTTTGCCTGAACCAGGTGTTTTTAACCAACTATGGCTAAAGTAAAATAGGATAGAGCTGGTTCACAAAAAAGAGGAGGAGCAAAAAGAGATTGTGAGTCACACAGTGCTTCCTGTTCCTCCAAAGTGGGGCCTTCCTCTTGTTCTTCCATCTAGTTTGAGGGAGCGTTCAGCAGAGCTGCCTTGGTCTACTGCAAAGTTACCATATCAAGCAGAAAACATAACTGTTTTCCAAAGAAAGATGAGAAAAAGGGGTAATTGCAGGCCCGCGTGCACACACACACACCACCATCAACTGCACTTCAGAATTTGAGGAATTAACAAGCAAAAGGTACAAACAGCAGCAATGGTTCATCCTGTCCTTTGCAGGCTGTCAGCTGCTGACACTGGATATGTTATTCCGAGCAATGGGTTGGAAGAATAAACCGGGATCTCTGCATTTAGTCAATGCCTGTGTGTAAGAAAAAAACTGAATATAATATAAATCAATGTGAAGTCTTGCCATAATTATAATGAGGTTGTCATTTTCTACAGTCTGTTACCTTCTCCTCTACAATGGTACAAAAAAGGGCAATGTATTTATGTTAAGGGGCAGAGAGTACATTCTTGCGATTCTTAGTATCTTTTTAAAGTGAGAAATCAATTCAGCGTTCTTTGTTTGGTTTTCCAACAGTTTGCAAAAAGCTAAGGAGACATTGTTCATTTATATTAGTTATTTGTTTTCCCTTTTTGAAATATAATCCTCATAAAATTTAACATGAGACACTGAACGTCCTTGATATTAAGTCCATTTAAAGACCCAGCAAAATTTTGGGTAGTGTCTCATTTCAGCTTTATAAGTGAACCAATCACAATATGCTAGCTAGTTTTGCAGAATAATTTTAGGTTTAAAATAGGAAGCAGATATATCTGTTTCTAGGAGCCCCCAGTGGTGCAGCAAGTTAAACATCTGAGCTGCTGAATTTGCTGACCGAAAGGTCGGCAGTTCAAATCCCAGGGGGTGGGATGAGCCCCTGCTGTTAGGCCCAGCTTCTGCCAACCTAGCAGTTCGAAAATGTGCAAATGTGAGTAGATCAATAGGTACCGCTCTGGCAAGAAAGTAACAGCACTCCATGCAGTCATGCTGGCCATATGACCTTGGAGGCGTCTATGGACAACACTGGTTCTTTGGCTTAGAAATGGAGAAGAGTGGCAATCACCCAGAGTTGGACATGACTAGACTTAATGTCAGGGGAAAACCTTTACCTAGTTGTTAGAAAGATGGTACAGAGAAGTTACTTGTATCTTAATAAGCATTCAAGTTAAATAAGGAAGAAACAGTTTCATATTATATACCTATAAGAATAATTATGGTTGCCAGGCTTACAGAATCACATTGTTGCTTCTACAGCTGCTATTCTTTGCCATATACAATGTGTTATCTTTAGTAGCTTTGCAATAGACTTTCAGCACACAGCCTGCAGGCTACTGTTCCTCGCATATAAAGTCAAGGAAGCTGGTGAAATTGGTGAATGTGCCCCATCTTTTGTCACCTGAACAATGCCTGATTGAGAGCCCAGCAAACATTCCTTGCATGGCTGTGGACACAGAGAAAGGTGTGCTAAGGCCATTTGGTCAAAGCTGGAACAACTAGTCCCATGCTGTGTTGCATAATGGAAATAATATAGGTTCACTCCCTTGGTCATTTATTATCCTCTGTTTGCTAGAAGTTTACCAACCTTATGTTTAACCTGTTTGCTTAATGATTTTTGTTTATCTGTTGACAATCCCCTTGCCTATGAAATTCCTATGCTACTAATTCTGAATCTCAATACTTGCAGTACTCAGTCAAGCTTTTCCCCTTCCCTATTCCCTCCTCTCTTAGCCTCAAGGCATCTAAAGCATTCCCTGTATGTTTAGGCAGCAGCAAGAAATGATTAAGCAGTTGAATGTTTAAAATCCAACTAAATGCACTGATTATTATCTGCTTAAGGCTTTCTTATCTTGCACTGCATGGTGCTTAATGGCAGGCCCATTGTCTTCAGCTCAAATGTATTAATGAAGGAATCAGGGCAGCAGCCTGATGTCATAGGTGGCTGAAAGGTGACCTGTTCGGACTGATTTCCCTCACTCCACCCCTTTCTAAGACTTTTCCAACTAGTTCAGTGGGAGGTTTAGTATTTTAAGTAGTTAAAAAAAGTTCTCGGTTGCATTTGTGTGTCTGGTAAAAGGATTGAGGAGGCTCATAAGTATGCTGCTTAAAAGATGTACTCTCTGCTCCTGTTCTACTTTCTCACTAGATAATGACTCTCATCCGCTCACAAGCAGCTCAGTGTGAAAGCAGCCTGCCCTTATTCACACCTGTAGTAGCCGTTGGCCACTTATACGCAACAGCCTATGTCTTGACCCGTGTAGAGGGTGATGTTTGTGGGTGGTGTACCTTCTGCAGGGCTATCCTTGTTCACCTGGGTCCAATCCCTATGGATTGCAGTAGGGTTTATTTCAGAGTAGTTGGGCCGTGGGTTGTACTATTATTATCAATGTCAGGTATTTGCAATTGAACAACTTTCATGTTGCTCAGTATATTTTTACAGCATTTATACAATATGTGAAATTTAAAACAGTGCTTGCATATTGGTGGGGTGTAATAAGCCATTACAGAAAGCCTGAGTTTGTTTGTTTGTTTGTTTGTTTATTATTCAAATTTGTATGCCGCCACTCCCCAGGGTCTCGGAACAGCTCACAAAATATGGAACAAACACATAAAAACCAATAAGACCAGTTAAACAAGCTAACAAGGTTCGAACACCTGCTGAAACATTTATATCTTACACACCCTACGGAAAGTTGGTAAATCCCGCAAGGTGCGAACTTCCGAAGGTAAGGTGTTCCAGAGGGATGGTGCGACGACCTCAAAGGGCCTACGCCTAGTCGCTATTAAGCGAAAAGTCTTAAAACTAGGGACTTCCAATAGATCTTGGTCCTCTGAGTGAAGTGATCTCTGGTGTTGGTAGGGGGCTTCATGGAAAAAGTATTCAAATATTTTGAAATACATAGCCACTGATAGGCCTGAAATTGCTAAAGTTTATTGTTTATACCAGGGCTGTCCAACTGATGGCCTGTGGGCCGTATATGGCCCCCCAGCCCCTTCCCCACGGCCCCCTACCCTCCTGCAAGATATCTGCTTTTAAAGATTTTTTTTAAAAAAATTAAATATTTTTTGAGTATTTTTTTGAATATTTTTTTGAATATTTTTTGAATATTTTTTTCGCAACGGGGGGTGAGGGGCGGGGCGGGGAGGAGGAGCAGGCTCCCTCCCTCCTCCTCCTACTTCCCTCCCTCCCCCCTCTCTCTCTCCCCTCCCTCCCTCCTTCTCTCTCTATTTCCCCCTTTCATTCCTTCCCCCTTCCACCACCTGAAAGAAAGAGGGAAGGAGAGAGAGAGTGCACCGAGCCAGAGGGGGCGTGGCCAGAGCGAAAAAGGGGTGGGGCCGAGTTCGGGGGGGTGCTCATCCATTCCCTTTCCGGCTTCCTCCTCTTCTGAGGATTCGTGCCAAGTTTGGTTCTGATCCATCATTATTTGAGTCCACAGTGCTCTCTGGATGGAGGAGAACTACAACTCAAGGTTCAATACTTTCTGTTGCTCTCATGAGAGTTTAGGTTTGATTCAACATGGCTGAGGAATGCTTTGATTGTATTTTCCCCTTATGGCAGAAGGAGGTAGGACTGGATGGCGGATGGCCCTTGGAGGTCTCCTATTCTAGGAACCCATTGTAATTAATATTATTATTATTATTATCATCATCAGAGGCTGAATGGCCATCTGTGAGGAATGCTTTGATTGTGTTTTCCCCTTATAGCAGAAGGAGATTGGACTGGATGGCCCTTGGAGGTCTCCTATTCTAGGAACCCATTGTAATTAATATTATTATTATTATCATCATCAGAGGCTGAATGGCCATCTGTGAGGAATGCTTTGATTGTGTTTTCCCTTATAGCAGAAGGAGGTAGGACTGATGGCCCTTGGAGGTCTCCTATTCTAGGAACCCATTGTAATTAATAATATTATTATTATCATCATCATCAGAGGCTGAATGGCCATCTGTGAGGAATGCTTTGATTGTGTTTTCCCCTTATAGCAGAAGGAGATTGGACTGGATGGCCCTTGGAGGTCTCCTATTCTAGGAACCCATTGTAATTATTATTATTATTATCATCATCATCATCAGAGGCTGAATGGCCATCTGTGAGGAATGCTTTGATTGTGTTTTCCCCTTAGAGCAGAAGGAGATTGGACTGGATGGTCCTTGGAGGTCTCCTATTCTAGGAACCCATTGTAATTATTATTATTATCATCATCATCATCAGAGGCTGAATGGCCATCTGTGAGGAATGCTTTGATTGTATTTTCCCCTTATGGCAGAAGGAGGTAGGACTGGATGGCCCTTGGAGGTCTCCTATTCTAGGAACCCATTGTAATTATTATTATTATCATCATCATCATCAGAGGCTGAATGGCCATCTGTGAGGAATGCTTTGATTGTATTTTCCCCTTATAGCAGAAGGAGGTAGGACTGGATGGCCCTTGGAGGTCTCCTATTCTAGGAACCCATTGTAATTAATAATATTATTATTATTATCATCATCATCAGAGGCTGAATGGCCATCTGTGAGGAATGCTTTGATTGTGTTTTCCCCTTATAGCAGAAGGAGATTGGACTGGATGGCCCTTGGAGGTCTCCTATTCTAGGAACCCATTGTAATTAATATTATTATCATCATCATCATCAGAGGCTGAATGGCCATCTGTGAGGAATGCTTTGATTGTGTTTTCCCCTTAGAGCAGAAGGAGATTGGACTGGATGGTCCTTGGAGGTCTCCTATTCTAGGAACCCATTGTAATTATTATTATTATCATCATCATCATCAGAGGCTGAATGGCCATCTGTGAGGAATGCTTTGATTGTATTTTCCCCTTATGGCAGGAGGAGATTGGACTGGATGGCCCTGGATGGCCCTTGGAGGTCTCCTACTCCAGGAACCTGTTGTTGTTGTTGTTGTTATTATTATTATTAGCAGAGGCAGAATTAATATTATGCCTTATCATTCAGGGTTATAGGCCTGTGTGGAAGGGCCCTGGCTTCTTATTTGACTTCCTTTCCACACATCTGAATAAAATCCCATGTTATTTGCTTTAAACCAGATTATATGAGTGTGGACTCCGATAATCCAGTTCAAAGCAGGTATTCTGGGTTATATGGCTGTGTGGAAGGGCCCTGAGTCCACACTGCAATATAATCCAGTTCAAAGCAGGTTTTGTGGGGTTTCCTGCCTGGATATTCTGAGTTATATGGCTGTGGGAAGGGTCCTGAGTCCACACTGCAATATAATCCAGTTCAAAGCAGGGACTGGGACTTGAGACTGGGATTTTGGTGTTCATCTCTATCTCCAAGTCAAAGCCCCGGTGTCCTCCACAGACACCTCCAAGGCGGGGAGGGGGCAGAGCTGGGGGCGTGGCAGGGGTGGAGCCGGGGAGGGGGCGGAACCAGGGGCGGAGGCAGACCCTTCAGCCCCCCAGGTCATCAGTAACCGGATTTCCGGCCACAGGTCCGGTAGAAGTTGGACAGCCCTGGTTTATACCACAGTCCCCTGCTAATGCTAGTTTCAACTGGAACAGATCAGCTGAAGCAATGGAATTGGTCAAATTGTAGATTCACCGTTGTTTTGAAAGGTTTGTTCTAGTTGAAACTGGAGATCAGGATTAAGCCCCAGTACACAGACTGCAATGATTGCAGAATATGATCCTCAAGTATGTATTGTTTATTCATTATGTTTAACCCTCAAAATTATTTTCTATTTTTAAAGATGTATTTATTCCAATTTTTTATTGTGTCAGAAGTGACTTGAAACTGCAAGTTGCTTCTAGTGTGAGATAATTGGCCATCTGCAGAGATGTTACCCAGTGGACGCCCAGGTGTATTACCATCCTGCGGGAGGCTTCTCTCATGTCCCCACTTGGGAAGTTGGAGCTGACAGATGGGAGCTCACCCCATCTTGCGGATTTGAACCACTGACATCCGGGCAACATCCTTGCAGACAGCCAATTCTCTCACACCAGAAGCGACTTGCGGTTTCTCAAGTCCCTCCTGACACAACCCCCCCCCCTTCCCGGATTATGAAGAAAGAAAAAAATGGACTGAAGTATCACTTGAGCACTGAAGACCAGTCCACAAACACAAGAAATAATGGAGTAAATACTAAGGTTTAAAATATTGCAAACTACTTAGGCTGGCACTGGCACTTTCCTCTCCTCTCCTCTCTATGGCGCAACCTTCAGGTTGACTTAGCTTCTCTTAAGTTAACATTTATTTACTTGCCATTCAAAATGAAAAGAAGATAGCACTAATCAAATCATGTGATAATTTGAAGGGAAAAGTGCTAAGCTACCGCTACCATCACCGCTTCCTCATTTGTCCTGATGTTGATTGTGAGTTAAATAAAGAGTGTTGACACTGAAATTACTTTCAAGTCTGGAAAATTTAATCAGCAAAGACCTTGGTAGCTATAAATTTGTAGTAGCAGTCCCTAATTCATCTTGTAATTCTCTGACAGGCCCTGAATTGCCTGTATTTTGCCAGATCACACCAGTAGACAGTTAATGAAAGAGGAGAGGGAGCATGAAGGTCAAACACACCAAAATCTTTTTCAACTCCCTGTTTTTTTATTTAATATATATCAAATTTTGATTTACGTGGGCTTGGATCAAAAGATCTTTTCTGCCACCAGTGAAAGCCATTTCTTCTACAGGAACAATTCCTGCCTATTTTCCCCTGTTCCTGTCCCTAGATTGTGGACCACCGTGCAGCAATGAATGTCATTTGTAAGGTCCTTGACCCTGACAGAAGCCTCTTCTGCCAATAATTGAATCATAATATTTATTTAGATTCCTTTCAATACACAGCAGGATTCTATTATCTTTCTTTTTGTTGTTTTACTTTCCATCCTACTTATTCACAACCACACCAGCATTTAGACTAGGTGTCAATATAGCTAAATAAATACAGTTTCCAAAGCATAGCTTGGAAACATTACTTAAATCTTTCCAACTGCCAGTCAGTTGCTTCTTTAATGTTTGTAAAGTGTGTTAACTTTCATAATTTTTTTTAGGTTTTAAATACATTCATTAAAAGTTAGAAAGAGCTTGTTTAACCCTTAAAAACAACAGTTGTGAAATACTGTCTAAACCTTACTCTATATCACTGGTTCTCAACCTTCCAAATTCCACAACCCCTTAATACAGTTCCTCATGTTATGGTGACCTCCAACCATAACATTATTTTCGTTGCTACTTCATAATGTAATTTTGCTCCTGTTATGAATTATAATGTAAATATATGATATGCAGCATGGATATTCAGTCACTGGACCAATTTGGCACAAATACTCAACAGTCCCACATTTCAATACTGGTGGGGTTGGGCAGGGGATTGATTTTGTTTTCTGGGAGTTGTAGTTGCTGAGATTTATAGTTCACCTATAATCAAAGAGCATTCTGAACTCCAACAACAATGGAATTGAACCAAACTTGGCACACAGAACTCCCATGACCAACAGAAAATATTGGAAGGATTTGGTGGGCATTGACCTTGAAGTTTAGAGTTGTAGATCACCTACATCAAATGAGTACTGTGGACTCAAACAATGATAGATCTGGACCAAACTTGGCACGAATACTCCATACGCTAAAATGTGAACACTGGTGAAGCTTAGGGAAAATAGACATTGATATTTGGGAGTTGTAGTTGCTGGGATTTATAGTTCACCTACAATCGCAGCCCACTTTGAACCCATCCCACTTTGAACCCAAACTTGACACACTACCCACATGGCCGACATTGAATACTGGTGGGGTTGGGGTGGGCTGTTTTTGAATTCTGGGAGCTGTAGTTCACCAACACCAAAAAGGAAGAGAAGGACAGGTAGAGAGAGAGAGATCTTCTTTGTCAAAAGGGTTCCTAATTTATTATTTATTTTATACCTTTCTATCCCATCCTTCTCCTCACAAGGGGGGCTCAGGGTGGCCTCACATAGGCATCAGCGATGCTTACAACATATACATAATAAGAATAACAGTTAAAATAGTAAAAACATTTTAAAACATTGTACAAATCAACCAATAAATTCATTTAACAATAATATTAGCATGCCGTTAAAACCAAAAATCAATCCGGGGAATTCAATATCGCAAACCCAAAGTTTAATCGCAAACCCTTTTCCTATTGTCAGTATCATCTAGTCAAATGCCTAGCCCCAGAGCCAGGTCTTCAGTTGTCTTCTAAAGGACAGGAGGGAGGTGGTCAACCTGATGTCCTTAGGGAGGGAGTTCCACACATGGGGGGCCATTGCCAAGAAGGCCCTGTCTCTCGTCCTCACCAACCGCATTTGCGAGAGTGGTGGGATCGAGAGCAGGGCCTCTCCTGATGATCTTAAACTTTGTGATGGTTCAAAGCAGGAGATATGTTCGGACAAATAATCTAGGTCAGAACCGTTCAGCACTTTGAATTGTGCCCGGAAGCTAATTGGCAGCCAGTGGAGCTGGCACAACAAAGGAGTAGTACGTATGCTGCTCCAGTTACCAACCTGGCTGCCATTCGCTGGACTAATTGAAGCTTCCGAGAAGTTTTTTAAGGCAGCCCCACATAGAGAGCGTTGCAGTAGTCTATTCTGGATATAACCAGAGCATGGACTACCGTGGCCAAGTCAGACTTCCCAAGGAACAGGCGCAGCTGGCACACAAGTTTTAATTGTGCAAAAGCTTTCCCGGCCACCAACGAGACCTGGGGTTCTGGGCTCAGCGGTGAGTCCAGGATCACTCCCAAACTGCGAACCTGTGTCTTCAGGGGGAGTGTAACCCTGTCTAACACAGGCTGTAACCCTATCCCCTGTTCGGCCTTTCAACTGACCAGGAGTACCTCTGCCTTGTCTGGATTCAGGTTCCTAAAACCATCAGAAATATGTGTTTTCTGATGGTGTGTGGTGACCCCTCCTAAACCCCCTCACAACCCCCCCAGGTTGAGAAATACTGCTCTAAATAGTCTGCCACCAATATACACACATTCCACTAACTTTAAAATATTCCAAAAACAATCCTTAAAAAAATGAATTTGCCATTTTTATAAGAGACGCCATTTTATTATGCAACTGTATATAAGCCACATATTTTGGTCACAAATGGGGTCCTGGAACCAAGCCCTCCCAGATGCCAGGGACCCACTCCCCGAACCGATAATACATTAGCATTAAATTGCCAAATAATATTGCTACTTTTAATGCATTATTTCCAAGCTCAGCAATATAGTAAGATTTTGTTTCTTTGCTTTGGAATAAAGCAACAATGTACATTTAAGATTAATGATGTAAAACAACAACCAAACTTGCTGTTCTCTGCTTTTCTTCCATGTCAGGAGCAATTTGGGAAACTGCAAGTTGCTTCTGTTGTGAGAGAATTGGCAGTCTGCAAGGATGTTGCCCAAGGGACGCCCAGATGTTTTACCATCCTGTGGGAGGCTTCTCTCATGTCCCTGCATGAGAAGCTGGAGCTGACAGACGGGAGCTCCCCTCACTCCCCAGATTCGAACTGCCGACCTTTTGGTCAGCGCTTCTGCCAACAAAAGGTTTCAACCCATTGCACCACTGGGAGCTCTTTATTCTCTGCTGATAAATATTTTTTATTTATTTATTTTATTTTTATTTCCTTAGACTTATATGTCGCCAACTCCATACGGCTCGCAGCGGCTTACAGAGTCAAGAAAACAACAATACAAATTAAAAGGACAAACTAGACAAACACAACACAGGGGATAGGGGAAATGGGACAAGTCAGGGTTCAGGCGGCAACAGGGTGGTCTGGGGCCTAAATTGGACCCATCAGGCCATCAAAGGGAAGGAGGGAGGGGGGGCGCGAAGAGAGGCACCCCTGCCGGCCAAGGAGAAAGAATGTAGGCCGGCCTCCTTCGTCCCGTAGCCCAGCCGATAGGGACAAGCATGGTGGGTCGGTAGAGTTCCGCGGCTTCGGGAATAGCCGGAGGTTGCGCCTGGCGCCTGGGCCCCAAAAGGTCCTCGAGCGAAAGATTCGTCTCGGCCTGGGCTCGGGTGCGGGAGGCCTCCCCCCCAACTGTTCGCTAACCAACCTCTTCCCCTCCTGTTGACCGGCCGGGCATCTGGAGGGTCCAGGGGGTCGGCCGCCCCGATGCAGGAAGTCTCTGGGGGGTTCGAGGGGAGAGGGGCTAAATAGTCATTTAAAGTAAAGCATTTAAAGTATAAATCTAATGTCTGCAAGTCTGCCATCTGTGAACATTTTGTTATGGTACTAGATGCTAGAATTAATATTTTTGAACTAAGATAAGCAGGACTGGCTATAGTTAGACATAATTAGTTAAATGCCTAGGCTTTGACAGAAGATGTCAAATGTTCTGGGAAAGCAACAAATAATTATTATAATAATTGAGGTGTGTTGTAGTGTGATGCATGTGAGACTTTCTGCCTCTTGCTAAAATAATGTTATCTGGCTTTGATTTGTGTAAGAGGTTCTAATGACTGTTCCACCTCAGGTAGCAAAATGACTTGAGCTAACCCTGAAGATCAGAACAATTTTCATTGCTTGATATTTGAAAGTGAACCAAACTCTCATGAGAGTGAACCAAATACAAAACAATTGAGAAATCTGTTTGTGCTTAATTATTCCTTTTCTTGATTACTTTAGCAATGGGCCTCTGGTATCAATTGAGGTTTGGTCCCGGGACCCCAAATGAATACCAAAATACATGAATGGCCCATGATATGTGATGGCATATTAAAATAGTGTCATTATATCAAATGGCAAAATTGTTTTTTATATTTGGATGGTGGAACACGTAGATAGAGAGTCCGTGGATATGGAAGGCCAATTGCAGTTCATTTTACTCTAAATCAAGAACCATGAAAGTAAAATAATAGAAAAGAATATGTTTTCTAATCTTGACAGAACAAATACTGATTGGTTAAATATTAATATAGTTGGAATTAGAAGTCCTAATACTGAATTGAATGTGTTCATTTCTTAAGTAGGAAGAAATAATACATATTATGTATTGGGCTTGCAGTTGTTCAAAGTTTTTGGAATACCACCTGGGGTCCTTCCACACAGCCATATAACCCAGAATATCAAGGCAGAATAACCCACAATATCTACTTTGAACTGGGTTATGAGTCCACACTGCCATATATTCCAGTTCAAAGCACAACATTTGGGATTTTATTCAGCTTTGTGGAAGGGGCCATAGTTGCTACATATTAGTGGAACTGAAACTGCAGCTATAAAGTAGTTGCTTAGGCCATCTCTGAGAACATTATTTTTTTAAAAGATGGCTTTGTGTGGTTTGAAAAATAGCCCTGAATACCCACCCACTGATTGTTGTTTCAGACAGGAACTCAGGTACCCACCACAGTTCTGAAAAAGAGCGCCAGGTGAACTGCTTTGATAGTTGCAGTGCAGCTCAGCACATTTCATCCATTTGTAACTTCCCTGCCTTAATCATTGGCCATGACCACTGACACTGGAAGGAGGGAGGGGGGGCTGTCATGTGACCTCTTTCTATATCGCTATTGACACTGGAGACTTTAGGATCCATATTTCAGAGTGGGTGAAGAGAGAGTGTCCACTTTGCTGTGAAGAGAAAAGCATTCAAGTGTACCCTTTCCAATGAGCTGGAATTCACATACTGATGAGGGAGTAAAGTATTTACAGTGAGTATTTATTTAATGTTAATCCTTTGGTGATAGGGATGGGCAGAGAAAAGTGACTGCTCTGTGTCATTTGATAAAAGGTGCAAGAGAGCGTCTGGCACGATAAATAAATAAATATGTGGACATTTTAGGATTTTAGAGACTCAAAATTCAGAATTCCAGTTAAGGGATGCTCAACCTATAGCTTGAATTTACAAATACTTGACTGCCATAATAGCTGAGCTATATTTCAGACTGTAATCATCATAAGGACTACCATATATCTTAAAATAACTAGATTTCTATGGGATATCTGTTTACCCCAGTGGTTCTTAGCCTGTGGGCCGTGGACCACCAGTGGGCCACAAAGATGAAAATCTGGGCTGGGAGCCTCCTTCTTCTTGCTTTATTTTATTTTATTTATTTCCGCTCCTTTTGTGCCGCCTGCCACGTTTTCCTTGTCACTGACCATGACCTATGTTCTGTATCAGTAACTAGAACTGATGTGGTGTATCCAATGAAATTTTCAGAATCAGCACCCCAAACCAAATCTAAAGTTAACCGAAAACTGATTTGTAACCCTTTTTGTACTAATTTTGGAGAGTGTGGTCCCTGGTCAAAAATGGTTGGGAACCACTGGTTTAACCAGTCTGAAGTAATTTGTTGAAAAAAAGCAAAAATAATTTATATCTTTCCATTCCCCAAATGTATTTTTTAAAATCTGAATTAAATAAGTGCTTAATTAAGTGCACTCTTCTTTGCTGAATCCAAAGTAATGGCTAAGGTACATTTGGGGGATCCTACCTGAAACCAGCTTCAGTTTCATGGGTGGTTCCTCCCATTTCTCCTCCCTGCTGTGCTCATCCCTTGCCTTATCGGCTCATTTATTCTGAGCTGCTGGCAAAAATGAGAATATTTCTAACATTTCACACATTCAGAGTTCCTATCTTCCCCCCTGCTCCCTAACTTCCCCTGTTTTATGATAGTTTCAGCTCAGCTGATATGGATATCCTTGAAGCAGTCAAGGTGTCTTTGGTTTAAACAGTGAACCCATCTGTAAAAGGGCATGTTTGGTCAGTATAAAATTTTATCTCTGAAGAAGCAGGTTTTATTGAATGTACAAGGGTCAGAAGAACTGAGCAAGAGAAAAATATATGAAAATAAGGATATTACAGACTTGTCTTTGAGAGGGTACTTGGGAAGTAGAGCATATTGGTGCTCTTCATTCTTGTTATAGGAAGGCTCCTTTTGGATAATTTTCAATCAGAAACTTTGCTTCTCCTTCTGAGTCATTGATGGAACTATTTTATGTGTATACAGAATTTAATTAATATTTCATTTTCTAAACATCATATTTGCTTACATTTTTCAGCTTCTATGGCACATTTCCCTTCATATCTTGAGGACTTAGCTTTAAGTCTTTTATGATGCCCAGTCTTTGGTCTATTTACTTCAATATTGCCTTCACTGGGTGACTCTTAATACTTAAGGATTCAATAAGGGATCCTTCCCATTCTTCCCTAGATGTGCCAGGAGTTAAACCTGATGGCTTTTACAGATGAAACAAGTACTTTTCTGTATCCCTTCTTTGATTCATCATGATCTGTGGATAATATCTGACATATGGTTTATGATAGAAAGCCAAAACTTGATTGGGAAATCTAATCACAGCAACTTGCAGTATGGGACACCTGACGTGAAACATAATTTAAACATTTGATAGTGCTATTTCATCCACAATTAGATGAGCGGGCCAAAAACATAATACAATCAGCAATTATGTATATATGGGAATTGGGAACCCCACTTATTTTGAAGTGATGACTTAGACCTCTGTCCAACACTACTCAGTTATGATCTGTCTCAAACATATGCCAAGGTTCTGTAAAAATAACACAGGAACAATTGTTTCCTATGAACAGACATACCATAGCGATGTTTTTGTATGTTCTTCATGAACAAACTCTTTCATTCCTTGTAAATATACAAAACATGGCACAATGTGTAAGAGGACCTTGTACATATACTGTAATCACATTTGAAATCAATAGCATTTCAACACTTCCCATCCTGTTAATGTCATTTTCAAAGTGTTTTGTGTATTGGATGTAGTCCAGGTCCCTGAGAACCATAGGGGCTTGACTTAAAAGGATATAGTTATATGCTTACTAATTCCTGTGTCTTGGCATACATTAAATTGTGGCTATTCCTCAGTATAGCAGTAGGTACCCATTAGATTTAAGAAGTAGAGAGGTAATCGGAGCCAAACTGATGGCCATCGCAAACCTCTGTCATTTGCTTTTATTATAGTTCAACTTAAACTGGTAGCATTGCAACTACGAGTCCCTCAATGAGAGAATGAATAAGAGCACTAAATGGCAGCAGTGAAGCTGCACAGGACTTTGAAAACATGTTAACATTTTATATACTGCAGAAGAAATTTGATCCTCAAGAGGCCTACTTAGCAGTTAATGTTTTCTGTTGAACTTGCACACCAAAAACAAACATTGTTGGTGTCCTCTGGACTGGGCTTGCAGATAGAGCAGGTTGTTCAGCTGCCATCTTTCGAAAGAGAAATGAGAAGCATTGTTCCAGGGGGTCTTTCACTGTCCCTTCAAACGCATATAAGAGGCATCATATTACTAAAACTTGCAGTTTCCATACAAAGAAGGAAGAATAGTGTGGTGAGGTCTCGAGTATACATGTCCTGGAAGTTCATAGGGTTGGTGACCTGACTTTCCCAGCTGTTGTTTTGCTTGTTTAACTGACTATTGCCTGAGCAGGTGCTGATGCTGTATCAGGCTGCTTGGGATAGCTTACATACCTCTGTTTTCATATTTCAAGGGCGGAAAAGGTGAACAAAGATGGCCTAATGCATAGTTTGTGTAGGGAGTGACTGTTAATGTCAGTGGCTGAAGAGACAATAGGGTGTTGGAATGCTACTTTCTTTATAGAAGATTATAAATCCCATAGGTTGAGTAAATTCAAGTTCTCCAGAGCATGTTTGAAAGCAATTATTTCATCAGGTTAAAATAGATAGCGATCTGATGTATTTATTGCAATTGGATGCTATATCAAAGTGCTGGCTTTAACCTATAAAGCCCTAAACGGTTCCAGCCCAGTTTACCTGTCCGAACATACGTATATCCCTCTATGAGCCAGCAAGGAGATTGATATCTTCTGGGGAGGCCCTGCTCTCGCTCCTTCCTCCTTCACAGGCATGGTTGGAGGGATGAGAGACAGGGCCTCCTCAGTGGTGGCCGCTCAGCTATGGAGCTCCCTTCCGAGTAAAATTAGATCCGCCTCCTCCCCCTGACCTTTAGGAAAGGCTGAAAACATGGTTGTTTGACCAAACATTCAATGTCTAATAAATCTTTGCAATAAGAAAGATGAAACAGTGTAATGACGAATTGGAACGGCCATGGACTACGATATTGGATTGCGGGATTTAAAAAAATGGTTTTAAAGGTTTTATTATGTTTTAATGATTGTTTTAATGCTTATGTTTTTATTATGTGTGTTTTGGCATCTAATTGTTGCCTATGTATGCAAGCTGCCTTGAGTCTCCTATGGGGCTGAGAAGGGTGGGGTATAAATACAGTAAATAAATACATATTTATAAGAATACATCTCAGGGTGCTTCCAGGCAGCAGCAAATTGTGGGTTTTAATCAGGGGCAAAAAAATCCCTGGACTTCAGAAGAGGTCCAATACAGACCTGTTGGTCCTGGGATTTCTGCCTCTGTTATCCACACTGGCTGCTTTGTTGTGGAATTTAGAGGCTCCCAAGATGGCTGCTGTGGGATGTCTGTTGGTTTTTTTTAAAGAAACTCAAGATGCAAAGATGCGAATCATTGTATAAGTTCTGTTCCTGGGTTATATAAGCTGCAGGGCCATCTGTGCAGATAGGGTGTTGTTCATATAAACACAAAACACAATGTGGGACTGGTATACAGTATAAGTAAACACACTGAGGAAAATATCCCTCTGAATAAACAGATGCCACAACCAAGAGTAGCAATGTATAAATGTAATATAGTGTATCAAATATTAAAAGGACATCCCCAATAGGTAATAAAGCAGTATATAGTACACATCAAATGGTAGAAATACAATGCAAATACAGTGAAATACAATACATTCCAAGTAAGAATATGCAATACATAAATGGCAGTCAATACATCATATCATAAGTGTGCTAGAAGCACCAGTAATATACCATACGGACAAAGCCTCAGCTGAAGAAGTAATTCTCATATCAACATAAGGATAAACAATGAGGCAATATGCACTCAAATAATATACAGACCAATGCCCAATTCTCAGGTGGAGAATGGCTACGGAGGTGGCCGAAGGAACCTGGTGTTTGATGCCTAGTTAGGCTAAGTTCACCTCATGGGAAGTGTGCAGGACACCTGTGCTCGATGAGCTGTAGCATCACTGAAGTGCGACTCCTGATTCCGTCGCCCCAGATATGCGTCATAGATTGGAGAGGTCGTCAATCAATGACGTTGCGCTGATAGCGCTCAATTACAAAACAAAATAAATAATGGGGAGAAGCCCCAAATCAATCCAAAATGTAGCTAGAATGAGTATCCCATGCAGGTGATAGGCTGGATGAAACCTCCGTGTGGTCTATCGAGCCGCTGAAGCCGGTAATCACTCACTCGGAAGGAGGAGGGTGTGCGGGGAAGAAAAAAGCCGCAAAAGGCGCCCGCATGCAGAAGCACTGCAAAGCAATGAAGATAATGGGCTGTATAGCCGGTGGAGTGGCAAAATGAAGATAATGACGTTGAAAATCAACTGCAGGCTATTCTCTTGAGCCCCTGCCCCAAGTGAACGTGAAGAGGGATGCCAAATGTCGAATGAAGCAAACGCCTACGGGAAATGTTACCGCTGCGCTGCACCCGTTTCGGACCTCAATGGGTCCATCTTCAGGGCGAAAATATACACAGATGAATCTGTGGCTTCAATAGGGTTTGTATAAATCTGAAATTAAAATAGGACAAATCTATCTCAGGATATACCCAGTCACAGGGAGAGGGGTGGAAGCAAAGGCTGGGTAGGCAACATACCTGTCTGTAGTCATCTAATAGCATCAATGGTAAGGGTGACCGCCATACGGTGGGGAGGAATCAGAGGGTGGGGTATAAATACCCTTAGAGCAGCTGATGATAGTAAGGGAAGTTAAGGGATTAAGTCAATAGGTTGGAAATGCTGAGAGGCTCATTGAGGCCACTAGGGGTCTCACTGCTGACCATAGCAATCCAAGCGCTTTTGCGAAGTAGCTGTTGTCTAATGTCTCCATGGGGATGGGATTTAACCCATTCCAACCCCATGAAATGGAACTCCTCTCTACCTTTGTGTATGGACTTGAAGTGGCAATACAGCGCCGATTCTTCAGATCCTAATCTTATTCTACTACGATGTTCCCCTATCCTAACTTTGAGCATGCGAGAACTCTGGCCTATGTAAATTTTGTTACATGAGCAAACAATGCAATAAATGCAGCCAACAGATTTACAGGATATGGCATCCTTGATCTTAAATGATCTGGATTTGTTTGGCACATATAGCTCACGAGTCTCCAATGCGAATTGACAGACACTGCAATTGCCACAACGTCTCATGCCAGGCGTGAGAACACTGTGTGAACTTTGAAGTCTGTGATCCGTATGGATCAAAAGATCTCCCAAGTTAGCCGTACATCGATAGGCGGGCATAGGTGCATGTTGTAATTCCGAATGTCGGCTATGAGGGGCCAGTATTTTTTAACTATGTGTAGCCTTTCGGTAGAATGGGTAGAAAGCGTAAGTGGCCAAATGGGCCTGTTAGGTCTAGGTCTAGTGGATGTCTCTAGGGTCTGGGTCCTAGGCAAGTTGTCTACTTTATGTTTGGCTTGCTGTAAGATGTGTTTGGGGTATCCCCTATCTCGAAATCTGTCTATCATGCATTGAGAATCCCTCTCATAGGTATGTGGAGAGGTGGAATTCCTCTTCATTCTTAACAATTGAGAGTAAGGCAGATTGTTCTTTAAGGGGAAAGGGTGAAAGCTCTGATAATGTAACAGCGAGTTCCTGTTGGTAGGTTTGCTGTAATTTTTGACACATAGCTTATTGTTAACCCTATGTATGGTGACATCTAGAAAATTGACATTATACAGATCATATATGGTGTTAAATACAATATTGGGGTGCCAAGTGGAGAGCCAGGTGTCACATGTAGATGTCGTAGTGTCACCCCTCATTAAAAAGAAAATGTCATCTATATATCTGCCCCAAAAGGAAACATGTTGAAAGAAAGGGTCCGCATCACAAATGTGAATGCGTTCCAGCGAAGCCATGTAAAGATTGGCAATCGTAGGAGCAAGGGGGGAGCCCATGGCCACCCCTGAGGTCTGCAAATAGAAAATGCCCTCAAAGCAAAAATAGTTGTATTCCAATACACAATCAAGGAGTTCCAATAGGAAACCCGTAGGGGGATTTTGTGGTTGAGGCCTGGAGTCAAAAATAGAGGCAATGGTCTCTCTTGCATCTTCTAGAGGAACATTAGTGTAAAGGGCAGAGATGTCGGAGGAGACAAGATACGTGTCAGGGGGTACATTCAACCCTTCGATTTGTAGTATTAGGTCCTTAGTGTCGCGAATGTAAGATGGCATAGATTTAACATATGGTTGTAACATCTTGTCTAAGAATTGAGCTAATGGTTCCAATAGGCCACCACAGCCAGAGATTATTGGGCGTCCTGGAGGGGGGTGGATCCCTTTGTGTATCTTGGAACTCCTTGATTGTGTATTGGCATGAGACGTTGTGGCAATTGCAGTGTCTGTCAATTCGCATTGGAGACTCGTGAGCTATATGTGCCAAACAAATCCAGATCATTTAAGATCAAGGATGCCATATCCTGTAAATCTGTTGGCTGCATTTATTGCATTGTTTGCTCATGTAACAAAATTTACATAGGCCAGAGTTCTCGCATGCTCAAAGTTAGGATAGGGGAACATCGTAGTAGAATAAGATTAGGATCTGAAGAATCGGCGCTGTATTGCCACTTCAAGTCCATACACAAAGGTAGAGAGGAGTTCCATTTCATGGGGTTGGAACGGGTTAAACCCCATCCCCATGGAGACATTAGACAACAGCTACTTCGCAAAGAAAGCGCTTGGATTGCTATGGTCAGCAGTGAGACCCCTAGTGGCCTCAATGAGCCTCTCAGCATTTCCAACCTATTGACTTAATCCCTTAACTTCCCTTACTATCATCAGCTGCTCTAAGGGTATTTATACCCCACCCTCTGATTCCTCCCCACCGTATGGCGGTCACCCTTACCATTGATGCTATTAGATGACTACAGACAGGTATGTTGCCTACCCAGCCTTTGCTTCCACCCCTCTCCCTGTGACTGGGTATATCCTGAGATAGATTTGTCCTATTTTAATTTCAGATTTATACAAACCCTATTGAAGCCACAGATTCATCTGTGTATATTTTCGCCCTGAAGATGGACCCATTGAGGTCCGAAACGGGTGCAGCGCAGCGGTAACATTTCCCGTAGGCGTTTGCTTCATTCGACATTTGGCATCCCTCTTCACGTTCACTTGGGGCAGGGGCTCAAGAGAATAGCCTGCAGTTGATTTTCAACGTCATTATCTTCATTTTGCCACTCCACCGGCTATACAGCCCATTATCTTCATTGCTTTGCAGTGCTTCTGCATGCGGGCGCCTTTTGCGGCTTTTTTTCTTCCCCCGCACACCCCTCCTCCTTCCGAGTGAGTGATTACCGGCTTCAGCGGCTCGATAGACCACACGGAGGTTTCATCCAGCCTATCACCTGCATGGGATACTCATTCTAGCTACATTTTGGATTGATTTGGGGCTTCTCCCCATTATTTATTTTGTTTTGTAATTGAGCGCTATCAGCGCAACGTCATTGATTGACGACCTCTCCAATCTATGACGCATATCTGGGGCGACGGAATCAGGAGTCGCACTTCAGTGACGCTACAGCTCATCGAGCACAGGTGTCCTGCACACTTCCCATGAGGTGAACTTAGCCTAACTAGGCATCAAACACCAGGTTCCTTCGGCCTCCTCCGTAGCCATTCTCCACCTGAGAATTGGGCATTGGTCTGTATTATTATTTGAGTGCATCTTGCCTCATTGTTTATCCTTATGTTGATATGAGAATTACTTCTTCAGCTGAGGCTTTGTCCGTATGGTATATTACTGGTGCTTCTAGCACACTTATGATATGATGTATTGACTGCCATTTATGTATTGCATATTCTTACTTGGAATGTATTGTATTTCACTGTATTTGCATTGTATTTCTACCATTTGATGTGTACTATATACTGCTTTATTACCTATTGGGGATGTCCTTTTAATATTTGATACACTATATTACATTTATACATTGCTACTCTTGGTTGTGGCATCTGTTTATTCAGAGGGATATTTTCCTCAGTGTGTTTACTTAGGGTGTTGTTCATGTCTGTTTCTGATTGCTCTTATTGTGAAAAGATGCACAACATTGACTAGGGGGCCACAACTTTGTCCTGGCCAAAGAAAATGTGCCCTCCACACATTTCATGAAGTTTCTGTCACACAAACAAAATTTTCACATTCTACTCAGTTGTCACCTTCATTTTAGACTAATTAGCAACAAACATCTAAAACTCAGGAACATACCTAGATTTTTTAATTCCCGTTATTTCCGAAGTACATACATACATTCAAAGATGCAGATTTTCGGCTCAGATCTGTGATATTCCTGCACCTGAAAATTGTAGCGATTTCTTCCATGTTTACAGGGAACCGTGTCTGGTCACCCTCCTGCTTGCTGCAGAAGCTCCTAGGATAAAGGTACTGTCTGGATGGGACCTCAGGATATTTATAGGGATAATTGGTTAGTCTGACAAAGAGCGTCAAAGGGCAGGATGGGCTCTCTAGCCTTTTGGCAACCATCCTAGGAGAAGGAAAACTCTGATTTCAAACCTGGGCAGATGGTGCTCATTTAACCCTGTAAGGTCAACCATCTAAGAGAAGGAAACTTGAACCAATCCTACAACCTGAGGACCTCGCTGCCACTGTCCAAGCTTGCTAGGCCCCGGCAGAGGAACCTTTGGTTTAAAGGATGAGGCCAGTTCTGTGCACGCTGCGCTCCACCAGAAAAATCCATTGCACAGGCTCGAAGGATACATCCAACCTCCGAATCATCAACGCACTTGTAGAAAGCATGGGATGAGTCCTTCCTGAATCTTCGTTCACGAAGAAAAGCCAAGAAGAAGTATATAGTACATAACCAAAATATCCAGGCAGAAATATACAAATTATGCAAATTAACGTTCAGAGGATGGCTAAAAAGTTGTGTTGTATTATAGTTTATAAATCTAAATATTTAAATAACTACAACAGTCACAGTTATTAATATAATTAGTAGAGCTCCACACTATGCCAGGTTTAAGAATCCTAAAACTAACAGTACTTGAAAGTGAGGAAAAGCAGATTTTTTTTGGCTGACTTTCATCTAAATGACAATAGCTTTGAGGTGCTCAGCAGACTTCCTTGGAAAGGTTATTCTAAAAGTGAGGACCACCACATGAAACACTTGTTGCTGAGGTACTATCCACCATCACATCATAGGTTTTGTAGGGAGCGAAACCCTGACAAACTTTACTCCTAATAAGGTGGAAGCCTTTTAGGAAAGTGGATGGCACATTAATGGATTCAATTTTTTGTACAAAGTATATTTTAATGTATTCTAGAAAAACAATGCTTGGAACAAACATGGGATTCGATTCTAAATGTTCACCACAGTCAATTTCTTTTATAAAGGAGTGTCCCATTTATGGGAGGGAGCAACTCACTAATGGGAAAAGTCCCTCCACATGGAAAACCATCTTGACAACTGTAGAAGTTGCTTGCTTCACTGTGTAAAATTCATTGGATTACTTCAGTGGTTGAACTTTTTCCAGTCATGCAGCATTAGCAAGGGCAGGGAGACTAAATCTGCCAGGGGTTGTGGCATTAAGAAGATTGAGAAACATTGACCTTTTTCTAAAATATTTTCACCAGTGTGGTGCACATTATATTCAAATGGAGGTGCCCATCTAATTGGCTCATCTCCACCACAGCTCCTATTTTCTTTTCTTACAACGTTGGTTTCTGGAAGTCATTTGATCATCTCTAATAGTATGCAATGTGCCATGAGTCCCCCTGTGGGAGAAGGGCATGGTAGAAATAAAGTAAATAAATAAATTTGGGGGGTTGCAAACAAAAAAAGGAAATCATGATACTTTGATAACCTTGTATAGATGAAAGAGCCTTCAGCTTCAGCAAAGATGTCTTTTTTGCTCAAAATATTTTAGGCAGGATCCAAAGACCAGTTTTTAAATATGCCTAGTGGAATTTTTGCCTGTTTGCCCGCAATACTCTTTTGCGTAAGAACCATCGTCCTTTTGCTTGCAAGGAACAAAGTTTAGATTATCAGTGATAATCATTTGGGGGTGAAAACAAGTTTCTTTTCTAACACTTTTATGACGATTTTATCAGTTTCAGTGTACTTCCAAATATTTACAATGCTGTGCTGGGTGGAAAGTACACACAAAATCTTAAACTCTCCTAGCTGGAGAATTAATGTCAAAGACTGTCTGGAGTACAAAGGTTATGAATTATAGCAGGCATCCTCAAACGGTGGCCTTCCAGTTGTTTGGGCTGGAAGGCCACCAGCCGTTTGGGCTTCTAACGCCCAGAAATCCTGACCATTAACCAAGCTAGCCAGATATTCTGGGAGTTGGAGGCTAAACAGCTGGAGGGCCGCAGTTTGAGGTTGCCTGGATTATAGGTTTCAAAATAGGAATAATAGAAGGCCAGAAGACATTTCTTTTGAAATAGAGCTTCTGTGCCCTGGTTGGGAGAGCCAGTGTAACATAGCAATTTTACATGGAGATTATAAAATACAATAAATAAATAAATATTTATAAGAATATATCTCAGGGCACTTCCAGACAGCAGCAAATTGTGGGTTCTAATCAGGGGCAAAAAAATCCCGGGACTTCAGAAGAGGTCCAAATACAGACCTTTTGGTCACGGGATTTCTACCTCGGTTGTCCATACTTGCTGCTTTGTTGTGGGATTTAGAGGCTTCCAAGATGGCTGCTGCAGGACTTTTTTCTTTTTAAAGAAACTCAAGATGCAAAGATGCAAATCATTGTATAAATTCCGTTCTAAACCAATGAGCTGCTGAACTTGCTGACCGAAACGTTGGTGGTTCGAATCCAGGGAGCGGGCTGAGCTCTCACTGTAAGCCCCAACTTCTGCCAACCTAGCAGTTCAAAGACATGAAAACGTGAATAGATCAATAGGTACTGCTTCTGCAGGAAGGTAATGGTGTGCCATGCAGTCATGCTGGCCACATTACCTTGGTGGTTTCTATGGATAACACCAGCTCTTCAGCCTAGAAATGGATGAGCACCACCCCCCAGAGTCGGATATGACTACTAGACAATATCAGAGGAAACCTTTACCTTTTTAATGTGTTAGAGAGGATACATAAGCTGACATAAGGTGAACTGGATTTATAGCCCTTGGACAGCAAATTTGGCATATAAATTGAAGGGAGACCTAATAAATTTATTTTATTGTCATTATAAATTACTAAAATATATATTTTGTACCAAATGGAAAACCCAGGTGGTGGCTGTTGAAAAAAAAGGGTTGTGTTGCTTTTGGAAGGAAATTTTATCTTGTTTTCAGTTTTAGTGAATTCTTTCCTCAGTTTCAAATTCTGAGGAAAGTAGACTGGCTAACTAAAGCCTAATTCTTCAGGGGCCGCCTCATATCTCCCAAAGACTGCCAATATCTGTTTGTCGAGTGATGCAACAGTTTGCTGATTAAACAGTTTGCTGTAGAGTTTGAAGCAAAAAAAAACAGTGGACATTTAAGCAATTGAACAATTTATTGCTGTAATTGAAGGGTTCAGTTGGTGTTTATTAACTAACCTTCCTGCTCTGTTTGCTAACCTATCATGAGAATAACCCTTGGGCCCTGACTTTAATTTGTAGATACTGCATAGGTGGTATTGATATTTCAGTTGTCAATGGTCAAGGTCAGGACTTTACTTAATCCTGGTGGGGCCGCCCACCACCTCGAATTCATCATAAACTGTAGCCTTTTCTCCTTTCAATGGGTGTCCAAAAGAGTGATTTCCCCTTTCCCCCATAAATCATATTGTCTTTTGTTGGTGTCATTTTGTTTTTACATAAGGTTTATCACTGCTTCTGTCCAAACCATTATTAAAATTACAGCAGGGGATTTTTGTGTTGCCTGAGATGGACATCACTTGTAACACAGATCTATTGAGTGTAACAATGTGTGCTAGTGACAATACCAAGTCCCTTCCCCCAGCTGTTTAACTAGAACTAATTGGCCATTCCTAAAGAGCAATTAGCAGGGTTATTAATCTATTCTTGAGACGTGTGAAATTGCTTTCTTCTAGTTCATTCAGTAGACATCCAAGCCTAAACAACCATAGAGAAGTCTACATAGTTTGCCTTTTAAACTCTCAATCCATTTGTCCTTAACCAAAAAGCCAATGAGTGTCTACCCTTTACCCATAGAATATTGAACACACACACACACCCCAAATCAAAGACACCATAATCAAATGATCAAGGATGAAGACCATTATTGTCTAGTTTGTTGTTTATTGATGCACTACAATGGAAGAGCAAGTGGACAGTTGTTGACTGGGCAGTACCCCATCCACAGGGGAATTGAGAGATGGGAGGCATGAACAGATGGGATACATGTTCATTCTAGCCTGGTTCTTATTTCATTGGGAAAATCTTTTTGAAACCTGCCAATACTAATTAATTGTATTGTATGTCGAAGAAATCCATTTCAGCTGACAGAACCAGCATTATTTTAATGATGTTTCTGGATGAATACGTTTTAAATGCAATAGTGTATGTTCAGCCATGTAGTCCAGTGGATATGGTGATTCTAAATACTGAAGTGTGTTATGCTATACAGCAAACTATTTCTTCACCTGACCATTCAACAGATTTATGGAGAATCCATGGCGTTTGTGGTCAATTAACCAAATATCAGCGATCTTGTTTCAAACACACCCAAGATACCAAACATACATGAGCAAGTGTTCTTGTGACAGAACTTTACAGACAGATGGACAAAGCTTAGACTTTTGTCTATACGTAGACTATGACTTCTCAAAGAAGCCTGGATTCAGAAGCCAACTTCTACCCTGGTTTCAGACTCGTAAGAGTAAGTTTAATTTTCCTCTTTGTTGTTGTTTATTCATTCTGTTGCTTCTGACTCTTCGTGACCTCATGGACCAGCCCACGCCAGAACTCCCTACCGGCCGTGGCCACCACCAGCTCCTTCAAGGTCAAGCCAGTCACTTCAAGGATACCATCCATCCATCTTGACCCTTTTCCTTCCATTTTCCCCTGCACCATTATCTTCTCCAAGCTTTTCTATCTTCTCATTATAGAGCCAAAGAACTTCATCTTGGCCTCTAGTATCATTCCCTCCAGTGAGCAGCCAAGCATTATTTCCTGGAGTATGGACTGGTTTGATATTCTTGCGGTCCAAGACGCTCTCCCTCTACCCTGTTCTATACTGACACTTGATTGATTTAGTGATTCCCACTTGTAAGTGGAACCAAGTAGTAGTCCATGTTAATTTTTTTGTAACTTGGTGAAATATAATGGCAATGATATGATTTAAATGATGAATTTAAGACATTTGTAAGTTTAAATTGAATACCAGTATTAATTTTGAACACTGCTTCAATAGGTATTTACTCTTCAGGGTTTTTTTTTTCATTATTTCCAATTTTTTTCCTTTTCAGAACAAAAAGATACTCCCCACTTTTCTGCAGATATCCCTTCCCCTGGCAAGTCTCCACATTGCTAGGGTTTATCCTTAGAACTAGACAAGGAAATGTGTATTTCCTCCTTTAATTACAAGGAACTTTCACAGTGTTTGAATAAAACACAAAGCCTACCCCAAAGACATACATCTGTTTTACATAAGATGAATGCATTTAGGAGTGTGAGAAATTGCTTGAAGATTATCTTGATACTGAGAATATGTAGTTTATTTACTTTATAATTATCTAGGGTTTGCTTTTGAGAACCTCTCTATAATTTTCACTGCTCAGTCAAAGAACTCTGCAAAGACATCAATTGCTTCAAGCACCCACACTAGAAAGAAGAAAGGAGATAGATTAGAGTGGACTATACTAGGGCAAAACATAATTAAACATCCGCAACCATGATATTAACAAAGGTCCACAAAATCTTTTAACTTCCTATGCTTGTTGCAGTTTTCTACCTTCACATCTTTTCAGACATATGGCAATACTGTCATAGGGTTTTCTTAACAATATTTCCATGGTTGAGATTTGAATTTTGGTCTCCAGAGTCATAGTCCCACATTTATACGCTAATGAAGCTCAACCTCAGAGAAGGACAGTGCTCTTCTGAAGTACTTCCACTTGTAATGTATGATGCTTCACCTAGACTCAAAAGTGAAAACAGAGATAGCAGCCCCATTATGTTTACTTGAACTCCTATTGTTTGTTAACTGCTGTCCATGAGAACCTTAAGACTGAGATTCCTATGAGGTTCCTGTAGTAATTTCCCCTATGTGTACACACCTTGAGATGCTCATCACCATCTTACTATGCATATAAATTTGCATACCCATCCCAGTGGCAAGTTCTTGGTGGTATGGGGATACCAAATCACCTCGTCTGTTTCCTGAGGAATCTGTATAACGACCGAGTCTCAACAATAAGAACAGACCATGGAACAACAGACTGGTTCAAGATTGGGAAAGGCTTATGGCAGGGTTGTATACTCTCACTCAACCTATTCAACTTCTATGCAGAACACATCATGCGATGTGCAGGGCTTGATGAATGTAAGGCTGGGGTTAAAATTGCTGGAAGAAACATCAACAACCTTAGATATGCAGGTGATACCACGTTGATGGCTGAAAGCGAGGAGGAGCTGAGGAGCCTTCTAATCAAGGGAAAAGAAGAAAGTGCAAAAGCTGGATTACAGTTAACCATTTTTAAAAACCAAGATTATGGCAACTGGACTGATTGATAACTGGCAAATAGAGGGAGAAAACATAGAGGCATTGACAGACTTTGTATTTCTAGGCCCAAAAATTACTGCAGATGCAGACTGCAGCCAGGAAATCAGAAGACGTTTACTTCTTGGGAGGAGAGCAATGACCAATCTCGATAAAATATCACACTGGCAACGAAAATCCGCATAGTTAAAGCAGTGGTATTCCCCATAGTAACCTATGGATGCAAGAGTTGGACCATAAGGAAAGCTGAGCAAAGAAAGATAGACAGACGCTTTTGAACTATGGTGTTGAAGGAAAATTCTGAGAGTGCCTTGAGCCACGAGAAGATCCAACCAGTCCATACTTCAGGATATAAAGCCAAATGCTCATTGGAGGGAAGGATATTAGAGGCAAAGATGAAGTACTTTGGCCACATAATGAGAAGACAGGAAAACTTAGAGAAGACAATAATGCTGGGGAAAATGAAGGAAAAAGAAAGAGGGGCCAACCAAGGGCAAGATGGATGGATGGTATCCATGAAGTGACTGGCTTGACTCTGAAGGAGCTGGGGTGATTACGGCCGACAGGGAGCTCTGGCGTGGGATGGTCCGAACGAAGTGACTGAACGAATAAACAACACCCCCTTCCAGAGTTTGTGAAGATTCATTTTGGTATTACAACTCCCAGAAACACCTTGAGAGTCCAAAAATAACTTTGCCAAGCTCTCTACTGGCACGGTAACAGCAACGTCCAAAGTTCTTAAGTATGAGTTCTTTTCAAAAATGTAACTTCATGTTTTTATAAGAAATTAGTGAACTGTATAACAACACAGTATATGCTGTGTACTGTCTGACATGCTGCTATGTGTCTACATGCCGTGTGAAACCCCAAAACATGAGCTTCCAACACTCCAGCATTTTCTACAATATCACATCCAGAAGAGTCAAATGATTGTGGCCAATAATAGATGCAGTTGCAACAGAGACTTCCCTATGGCCTTCAATATTGCCTTTTAGCATTGTGAAGGGGCCAAGTCATTACCCTTCTTTACTATAGGCTATTGCTCTTCTGTTTTGTTTGCTTTTCCTTTGGTCATCTCTTTTTTTGATCTGTTTTTGTTCTCCCTTTTCCTTTCTGTGTCTGGGATCGACTTTCCCTTGTTGTCTACCTCTGCTTTATTTCTCCTAAATTGCTTAGACTTTTCTCTTCCAACTTTGTTGCTTTAATCTTTTTAAGTAGTGTGTGTATGTGTGTGTGTGTTTGTGTGTGTGTGTATGTGTATATATATATACATATACATATACATATACTGTGTGTGTATATATATATATCTATCTCTCTAACACAAACACACACTGTTTTGGTCCTTCTTTCCATTTTTAAAACCTATTTAAAGTGTAAATTTTTAGATGCAAAGAGGTTAGCAATTTATGATGATCATTATAATCAACCATCATCATTATGATCATGGTTTATAAAGAAACATAAGCACTTTATGATCACAGCTAGTCCAAGTTGGTTGCCTATTGGAGATGCATGAGGTCTGGTTTTTCTGCATCAAACGGGAGCTGGATTAGAGAGTCTGTACAATTCTTCTAAATTTATATATTTTATCAGGGATAATCTGCCAGGATGTTAGTCTGTAATAGGCTCTTTTTGCACACTACTAGAGGGAAGTAGTGATTTGCTCCAAAAGTCGGGAGAACAGAAGGGGGAAATTAGAATTCCTCTGCGCTGTAGAGGAAATGACAAGAAGGAAAAGCAAATGAAGATGGATGAAATGTTAAAAGGGTGAAGAGGGTTCTTCTGCACGAGGATGGAGTATTGACTCCCGAAGGGTCACTTCAGCTGCTGCTGTTCCTCGTGGTGTTTTTTCAAAGGACATTTCCAGAAGATCAGCTTCCTGGAGGTGATTGTGTCATGGCCGGAGAGTCTTTTTAAAACTTTGCCTGTGGGTCAGCCAGAGGTCATTGAAAAGTGAACTCGGGATTTTTGACTGGGATGAAGGAGTAGCAAAATTGCAGGGAATAAGTATATTGTGAATCCTTTTCTTCTTTTTTGAAAAATTAGGTGTGGTATAACAGAAAAGCTCTTGTTGGGTAGTAGTATGAGTCCCTGTATCAGGAGAAAGGCAGGTTAGAAATAATGTAAATAGATAAATTAGTTGTGTGTGATTAATTTCAAAGGAAATTGTTAGTTATCTATGAAACAACACCTAGCTTTTGAACTATTGTGATGGAGTAAAATGTATAGGATGTGTGGAGTACATACTTGGCATAAGAAATAGTGGCAACATTGGGGAAAATGTTGGGAAATATTGGGGAAAATGCAAACTCTTTGGGTTCCTTATGAGAGAAAGGCAGGATTAAAATGAAATAAATCTCTCTTAAATATTTCCCATTTATCATATAGGAGAGAGCAAATTCACACACACACACATATATATATATATAACTGAAAATTAAATATGTGCATTTTAGTAAGCTATATTTTCATCAAGATGTTGCTGACAGTATCAAGAAATGTTTGCCTTTCCCAGCAGCCCTATATGATGCCAAAAGCTTATTCCTCCGTGCTTTTAGTCACTCAAACCAGTAGAAAAAGATATTTCTCCCACATATCCACTTTTACTGACAGAAATATCTTTGATTAGCAGAAGATGGAAGTACAGTATTGGATACTATCCAATGGAAATGTTAGTTTTGTCTTATGTAAAACAGCTAGGGCTTTCCCATTGTTTGGTTCAGAAGTGAAGAAGATGATTACCCTGCCCTATAAATATGTGTAGAGCTGTGTGATCATGCTAAGAATATGATATTCTGTGGCAGTTCCTTTTCAAATATTTTAAAGGTGAAAATAGAATTTGGTATCTTTTATATTTCTTGAGGACCCCCCCCCCCCGATGGGGCAGCAGGTGAAACTACTGAGCTACTAAACTTGCTGACCAAAAGGTCGGTTGTTGGAATCTGGGGGGCCGGATGAGCTCCCACTGTTAGCTCCAGCTTCTGCCAACATAGCAATTTGAAAACATGCAAACCCGAGTTGATCAATAGGTACCACTCCAGCAAGAAAGGTAACGGCGCTCCATAAAGTCATGCTGGCCACATGATCTAGGCGGTGTCTACAGACAATGCCGGCTCTTTGGCTTAGAAATGGAGATGAGCACCATCCCCCAGAGTCAGACACAACTAGACTTAATGTCAAGGGGAAACCTTTACCTTTGCATTTCTTTAATTTTCACATTAATTCAGTTAACTTAAACAATCAGTAAAGGAAAGGCAGTGTAGCTTTACAGTATTTTTTAACAAAAATGTATAAGAAATTATTTTAGCATTATAAATTGAAATTTTAAAGGGTAATTTTATTTGAAGAAAGAAAAAAATCCATGGCTATTTTTGATTTTAATTTCTCCCCAGGTGTAGTCATTTAAGTTTCAAGAGTTTTACAAAAGTCATGACTCCAAGGCCAACCTTTCCAATTTTGCCTAAAGTGTACACTGGTTTGGTAATACTGAGAAAAAGAAATGAAAGAGTAGAGCATTGACTATTCTGACAAAAAAAAACAGGCTTTAAAATTATTTAACATCAGCTGGCAGCTTGTTTAAAAGGAATAGCCCAGAAAAGGACAATTTGTGTGATTGTTTTCTCTCCGGAAGCCATGCCCAGGTGGTGAAAGTTAAGTATTGTTGCTTAGATAAGGCCTGAAAGCAGTTTTCCTGGATGTCTTCCCTGCCCTTCTGTCAAATGTCCTCTGCGAACACAGACCTGTGGACAGACATAGACCAGGCCTATTGACAGCTTTTGGAGATGGAGCAGTGAGGACTCGGCAGCTGTATTTTGGATGCAAGCTGTTTCACGTCTCTGGCTGGAAATCTAAACTAGTGATCCAGAGGTCACAAGAGGGAGATGTGGTTTGCATTAGGAAGTGACATTTACGTCTATAACAGGGAGGGCTCAACTATTCACCAAAGGATGTGATTTCTTCCAAACTATTACCTGCGGAATTAACACCTAAAGAGAACAAAACACAAATTTTCATAGGAAGCCTCTTTAAAAGAAAGGAAGAGGAAAAACATGTATATCTGAGCCCATTTCAGTTGGGCTTTCATTTATGATGTAGACTGACATAATCAGGATCACCTTGGTGGACAAGTAAGCCAGCCACTCCAACCACAATACTTTGCCCTGAAGAGCCTTCAGATCAAGGCATTTGTGACCTGTTGAGAGAAAGCTACGAAATAAGCAGGTGTTTGCCTATCTATTTCATTTTTCCCTTTGCTTCCAGGCTGTGGCATATTCCACAGTCAAACATAAGACACTCCAGTGAGGCAACAGAGTTTCCCAGTAAGGTGGCTTTCTTTCACCTTCCTCTTGGCCCAAGTGTTTTTGCCTCGTTCTCTATTGTAGGAACCACCTATAGAAATTCTTGCAATCTCAAATTTGTTGCTATCACAAATCCATATTTTATAACATTATACACAGCAGTACCAGAGGATTCTTTACCTGATTCATGCTTTTTATAGTCCGTAGCGTAGTTTGGTGTTTTCTGCTTATACAATTTTGTTCTAGCTGTCATACACACACACACACACATATATATATATATGAATACACACACACACACACACACACACAGAGAGAGAGAGAGAAGAGTTTTGCTTATCCAACATAAACGGGCTGGCAGAACATTGGATAAGCAAAAATGTTGGATAATAAGGAGGGATTAAGGAAAAGCCTATTAAACGTCAAATTACGTTATGATTTTGCAAATTAAGAACCAAAACATCATGTTTTACAACAAATTGACAGAAAAAGCAGTTCAATACACAGTAACGTTATGTAGTAATCACTGTACTTACGAATTTAGCACCCAAACATCGCAATGTATTGAAACAGCTGTGGATCCAAGCAGGAGGCAGACTGTGTTGAATAATACACAACATTGGATGAGCGAAGGTTGGATAAGCAAGACTTTATTGGGTGTGTATATATACAGTACATACATACACACACACATGCATGTGCACCTCCACATATTTATTATATGAATGTGTTTTGTTTGAAGATAATTACATAGATAATAATAATCACAAAGATGAAGAGCTGCAAACTAATTTTAACTAGCAGATCCTGGCAGATATTGCAGACACTAATCTCCTGCAAATATTATTGAATATAATGTCTCATTCATATGTGTGTGTGTGTTTATGAAATCAGTCAATAAGCCTTCATTTAAGGGGTTAAAGTAGAGATTGAAATAGTTCACTGCTCCAGTGTTTTTGAGTCCATGATTTCCAAAATCAAAGGCCTGCCCCAATAATCCTAATGGATTGACTTCCAAAATTCCTTGGATTTGTAATACGGGACTTGTTTCTCTCTGAGGCTTAGCTGGATTCCCTGCAGATAGATTTTCAGGTTTATAAACTGTAATACCACTTAGACCAGCTGTAAAATTGTGGATAACTAATACAAACATTATTGGAAGGGAGCCGTTTACCTAGGAAATCCGTACCTAGGAAAGTCCTGTGTATCAAATACCAAGGGAGCAGAGATGGGGAATGGAGTTTTCAATTAGTTGGCTGTGTGGCCTGATTGAGCAACTGCCCTGTGGCTAACAAAGCTTTGTCTGTGGTATCAGCTTGCTCTTCATCCAACAGGGCAAATAGAGTGATTCTGTGGTTGGTCATTAATGGCCTAGTCATCGGGTGGGGGTTTTGTTCTTAAAAGGGGGCTTTGTCTTATCCCTGCTGTTTAAGCCCCCTCCAAGCGCTCCTCACCTGTCATATCTGTCATACATTTAATTCATCACGCTCTGTGGTCAAAAGCTACACTGATAGTATCAAAAGGAAAGGAGGGGGCTTCTTATAACTTTAGCGATCAAAGGAGATTACCAAGCAAATAAGATTTTAATGAAGAAGGAAGGTTTGTGGAAGGACAATTTACTGCATTGTGATTCCATAGCTTCCATATATATATATATATATATATATATATATATATATATATATATACACACACACACACACACACACACACACACACATTTTATATTCCTGCTGCTTTTAGAGAAAGCATGTTTGTTGTTCTCACAGATATAAACAGTTTGTTGTAAATGTGGAGGAAGTTAAAGTAAATGGATTTTGTTTCCTTCTTTTAAAAGAGATCTTTATTAAAATTTTGAGTGGTGTTTTGAATTTTTGCCATATTCTGAATATTTGTTTTACTTCTAGGATTGAATAAACTTTGCCCTCTTAAATTATTTGAATGCTGGCACAACCATAAAAATTACAAATGTCAAACATTTCAGATGCAAAGTAGATATGATTTTGATTGGTATAGGTTTGATACTAAGAACATAAAACTATAATTATATTTTTAATGCTGCATGTCTTCTCGGTGTGTAATACATATTCATCTAGTCAGAACATTAAATTTGCTACTTGGTTATTTTGTTTACAATAGTCCCATTCCTTTATGTGTTCAGGACTTGCTCTAAATCAAAACATGCTGACTTTGCATTGACTTAGTCACTAATTTCAATTTTTACAAAAGCACCAATCTGGATATCAGAAGGGTAAGTATTTTTTTTAATTTCAATTTTTCCTTTGGTTTTTCATCTGACGACTTAAAAACCATTGATGGATTATCTACAACAGATGCTAATGCTGCTGAAGGTTGAGTGCAGCCTTGAACATCCAGAGTCATTGGGGGGAGAGAATCAATTAACTGCAGAAAAAAATATTGAACTGATAACATACATAAGAAAACCAGCAATTATTTAATCTCGCTGTACTATCCTGCCAAATGGATAGGTCAACAGTACATTTTGTCTTAAGGACTTGCTTTCCAGGGGGCTGGATAGGGATAAGGAATGAAGTTGATTGTAAGTACCCAGGAAAGCAAATGAATGTTATTAATTCAAAATTGTGCATGTTATTTAATAATAAGAGAGGGCATAAGTACGGTGTAAACAGAACTAATACTGAATGGTCAAGATTGTCAGATCCTGTAGCAGGCATCAGCCAGGATTTTGTCACTTTATTGGAAGCATATATGTGCCTTCAAGTCACCTGCTGAATTATGGTAATCCTACAATTTTCATATTTTTTCTTTAAAAAGTAATATTCAGAAGTAGTTTTTACCAAAAATAGCCCACACTGCCTAGTATTCATTGGTGGCCTTTTAGCCAAGTACAACCCAGGTCTGATCCTGCTTAGTTTCCAAGGCTAGACAGGATCTGGTACATTAGGGTATTTAGGCTCCTGGCAAAATTCTGTGTATAGTTGCCCTAAAAGTTATGCTAAACTTCACTTGTGTGTCAGGGAGTTACAACTGAAGAGTCACCTCACCCCTGAGACACTGTGATAAGGTTGAAAGAATTGTGGTCCATGGGAGAAATCCATGGCATGGATCTTTTGCACAACATCTTCACCATCATCTGAATGCATCAATAGAAACTGCTCAGGGATGAGTAGCATAACTTCTGTAGCCAGTTTTCAGACAACATAGAAGATTGTAGGGAATAGGGGAAAGAAAGTTCCGTCATCCTAACAGCTAAAAGGGGTTGGACTGGATGGCCCATGAGGTCTCTTTCTAACTCTATGATAGGTGTCTTCCTGCACAGCATTGGCCATAGGCCCTGATCTAAAGGTGCTTGAGAAGGCAATGCAACTGTAGATATAGTCAAGTATTTAATTCTTTTCTGTACCAACACCTTTCCTAATCACTGCCAAACATATAGAACAGTTTATTGTGTTTCCGCGTGCAGTTTATTACAGTACAGGAGAGAAGAAGAAGGAGCAGGCAATCACATAAAAACTAGTTGTTGTGTCGTCCTATCCTTTTCCATCACTCACCCACTCCCACCAACAGGAAGATATCAAGTGTAAATGCAGGAAAGATATATGTTGTGCTGCATTAAATATAGCTGGTTAGAAATTCTCCTTTATAACGCTGACAAAGCCTTCCTTTATCTCTGTACAATATAAAGCGCGGCACCATCTGTTGAAGTAGTAAAACATTGTCCTCACTTCTCAAATTAAGAGTTCATTGGCCAAGGAACAGGCTGCATGAACTAATAGCCTTCTTTTAAAGTCTTTCCCTATTATTTGCCAATATAAATAAGATAAGTCCGGTCAAGAAGTTGGGAAATGTCATAAGAACAACAAAGGAAAGCCCACATAAACACACTGAAGTCACAGGACAAAACAATCCACTTGTTTATATGCACAGTACTAAGTTTAGTACATTAACGTCTGTTGGGAATACAGTCTTAAAAGGACTAGCTTCTCTGTGGCAAGAATCTTTCCATAAAAAGAGTATCCCCTTTTAAACACACACACACACACACACACACACACAAAGTTTGTGTTAAATGCAAAGAGATCAAGGCTCTCTCCAGTTATTTCTAGATTTAAAGATTTTATTTTGAAAGCAAGGGGATATGTTTGCCTCCCACAGAACGATGTCACTGTGCCAAGACCCAAGGAATGCATCAGCTTCTCTTTAACAGTTTGTGATTCTTCACTATAGCCAATATTTGATGAAAGGAAGGAGTGGGATTTTTTTTGGGGGGGGGGGGGGAGAAAAAGAAAGAAACAAGCTCTCCAGCGACACGTGCCAAACACGTGGAAGGTAAATCCCCTAATTCATTCTATTCTTCCAGCATTCCTTGGCGGGTGGCCAAGCTAAATATTTCAGCTGGATAAAAAAATGTGCTTGCTGTATCCTGGCCTTTCTTGACAGAATAGCTGGCTATAGCAGAGGGGGCTTCTCCAAGCAGATAAAGAGGTGACATGTGTGTGTTCCCTTAACTATTTATTTATTTTATTAAAAGGGAGCTTTATGGGCTGTGATTGGATTAACAGTGAACCCGGGAGAAAGAGGAAAAACAAATTGGGAAATGGGTTTAGCACCCCCACCTTTTTTGTCATCTTCTTTTAGGATTTCCTGGCTGGCTGCCACCTTGAGTCTGTTGAATGTTCTTTAGATAAATCAATTAAAAAGGCTTTAATATTTGGGTGATTGGAGCACAACATATGGGCTGTGGTGCTGTTGTCATGTGGTGCTTGCTGTTAATTGAAATGATTAATGGAGGTGTTATTTCCCTTAATACTAATTGACAAATATAATGTAATTGAAAGCATGGTAGGCTTTTGAAAATGTGGTTGGATTCTCCCAGATGCTAGCATTATTGTATCATTTTCTAAAACTAGCAATTAATAACATTTCAAAAATCAGCATATAATAACTGTTGTTGTTGACTAGATTTTATAAATGTGTCTTAAAATGTAGTGTGTCATGTCCTACTTGAGCCTTTTAATAAACTTGATAGACAGCCAGTACAGTGCCATGCATTCACAGAATGGACTGCTAGTGACAAGGTGGAGACTTTAGCTATCATTCCACTTCAGTTCCTAGAGGAGGGATGGCGTGTAGTTGGGGAATTTCAACTACATATCCCATAGAAACAGCCAAGTCCTCCTCTCACGCAACACAGACACATACACTGCATATTTTATTTTAGTGTTTGCAACGTATAGATTGTATGAATGGGACTACGTGTGAAGCATGTGTATGAGTTCCAGTATGTGTTTGTCATGCCACACATGGTAGCTTTTCAGAAGTGTCCTGCTAGCTACTCAGTGGAGGAGGTCTCCAAGTTATAAACACCCAACATGCATACGACTCCTACAATTTCATCACATTCACCCCCCAATTTGCCACAGATCATGGCAAATCGGGCAGGGCCCAATGTGGGGGAACCCGTCATCCCGTGCCCTGCATCACCCGCCTTGCCACTCATCCCACCTCATGGAGGGAAGCATTGCCGCCCGGGTTCCCCATGTTTCTTATGCAACATGGGAAGCCTCCTGTGTTGTTGCTGTTGCCTCCTGCGATGCTTAACACAGTTGAGGCATAGAGCCCTTTAGAAGTACATCTGCATTGTGTGATAGGAGCCAGAGAGCTCTGTGTCTCAAATGAAGTCCAAGCGTCCTAGGATGGACAATGCTTCCCATCTGATGAGGTCCCAAGTTACAAAAAGGAATGAGAGAACAGGAAGTGGGAATAAATCTATGCCTAGGAACGAGTTATCATGGGGAAAAGGTGTCTCCAATGAAGCCAATCCTTGTTTCCATGGCAACCCAAAATAATCAACATACAACTGTCACAAGGACAGAAAGTGAGATGAAACCTTCCAAAACGGGCATAGGCAGCAAAACAAATGTTACAGGAGTGTTAATCCTCCCCTGTGCTATCCAAAATATTTAAAAAAATTGACTGTACTTACATCTTTAAAATGTACCTGTTCGACTTACATACAAATTCAACTAAAGAACAAACCTATGGAGCAGTTGTTCTCAACCTGGGGGTTGCAACCCCCGGAGGGGTCGCTTGGCCATTTCTGAGGGGTCGCAATGCCACCTCCTTTGGCCCCGCCCCCTCCGCCGCTCTGCAATGGCTGCCGGGCCCCCGGGGGCAACGCAGGAGTGCCCAATCTGGTGGCGAGGAGGAGGAAGAGGAGGCCACACCCCCGCAGCAAGGCCTGTATCTCCATTTGGAGGCACCGCCGGAAGAGAATGGAGAGGAGAAAAGACCTTTCTGCTGCTTCCCTCTTCTCGCTGCCCTTCAAGGCCTCCACTTCTGGTGAATGCCTCAAAGAGCAATGAGAGGTGTGCGGGGCAGTGGCAGAAGCACCGAGGCCTGCCTTCGTCCCTTTTCTCTGGGCTCTTCTTCCTCCTCCTCTTCGTTTGGGCTCTCCAAATGGAAAGGAGGAGGAAGACCCTGGAGGGGAAGAAGGAAGGCAGGCCTCGGTGCCCTGCACCGTTCTCTTCCCATCTGCCGTCCTCCTCCTCCTCTGGGCTCTTCTTCCTCCACCGCTCTGTTCTCTTCCAGCGGAGCCTCCAAATGGGGAGGAGGAGTGCAGGAGAAATTTTCAGCATGCTCTTTGATGGCAGGTGAACTATAACTCCAATCCTATTTTCCCTACTTTCTCCAAACCTCTCCAGTATTTTCTGTTGGTCATGGGATTTCTGTATACCAAGTTTGGTTCAATTCCATTGTTGCTGGGGTTTTGAATGCTCTTTGATGGTAGGTGAACTATAACTCCAAGCAACTGCAACTCGCAAATGTCAAGGTCTATTTTTCCCAAACTCCACTAGTGTTCACATTTGGGCATATTGAGTATTCCTGCCAAGTTTGATCCAGATCCATAGTTGTTTGGGTTCACAGTGTTCTCTGGATGTAGGTGAACTACATCTTCCCTAAATCACTGTCAATTCCTGCATTTTCTTTTGGTCATGGGAGTTCTCTGTTCCAAGTTTGGTCCAGGTCTATAATTCATGGGGGCCTCAGTGGTATGTGGAAGTCAGAGCTGAATCAGTTGAAGGTATTGCAAATCCCATCATCCGTTGTCCATACTCCCTCAAGCATATTGTTTTGTGATGAATCACTATGCTTTAAGTATGTTCAATTTGTAACAATAGAAATACATCCTGCATATTAGATATTTACATTACAATTCATAACAGTAGTAAAAGTAGCAACAAAAAATGATTTTATGTTTGGTGGGTCACCACAACATGAGGAACTGTATTTTAGGGGTCACGGCATTAAAAGGTGAAGAACCACTGCTATAGAACCCATCTTGTTTTTAACCCAGGGCCTGCCTGTATACTACTGTTCTTACCTTAACAGATGGCAATACAAGTTGTTCTTTTCAAATCTTATGCCTCAAAAAATAAGGATGAAGCTACTTGCTCTATTTTATTTATCTTGTTCTTATTAAATTATATTAAATACATTTAGCAGTTTTTGACTGGCGTCTTGTTGGTGGCACATGCATCACTTGTATGCACTTTTTAAGACTATAAGTGCCTCGTTCAATAAGTCCCTATTTTAGTGTACTGAAGCACCTTGTCTGTGTGTCTATCGGACACTGTCTGTCTTGTCATCAACTGATCTAACCAAGCATGTGTTCCACTGCTTCTTCAAACTTGCTTCTCCTTCTCTCTGGGCTCAAGAATAACAAAGACAAACTTGGGCACATACTCTGTCAAGCAGTGACTGAGTAGATAATGCCCCATACCACCAGCCGTTGCTGTGGTGTACTAGGAAACAGTCTCTGCCATCTTCCATAAGTACATTGACTGGTACTTAAGTCCATAAGCATGATGTATGATGGAGCCCCCAGTGACATTGTGGGTTAAACCCCTATGCTGGCAGGACTGAAGACCGACAGGTCACAGGTTCGAATCTGGGGAGAGCCTGGATGAGCTCCCTCTATCAGCTCCAGCTCCTTATGCGGGAACATGAGAAAAGCCTCCCACAAGGATGGTAAAAACATCAAAACATCAGGACATCCCCTGGGCAACGTCCTTGCAGATGGCCAATTCTCTCACACCAGAAGTGACTTGCAGTTTCTCAAGTCACTCTTGACATGACAAAAAAAAGTATGATTACTGTCCTATTTGTAGCACACTTTCGGTCAATTAATCTGTTGCTGAGTACTATTTTTTTCCCTTTTAAAAATCAGTCATATGTGTGTTTGATCCTTTTTTGATAGATAACAGTAAGGTACTTCTTGGTCCTTTCTATCAGAAACTACTCTAAAGCTTGAGTCATCTAAAGAGGACGGCTTTCAGGTACCACAGAATCAGCCCAAAGCAATCCTTTGTTATGAAGCCTGGGCATCTGTGTGGTTTGCTAATGTGCGTTGTAGAGGATGGCATCAATTTTGCAGTCTTCCCACACACTCCCAGTATTTCTTCTTAGTTAAAAAATCCTTTTATATCAGGAAAGGCTAACCCATTGGGGTGGAGGGTGTGGATTGTGGCCTGTTTGAAATGATTGAAGTGGACTTTGGAAGGGAAGTGGCTGACTTCAGGATAGTGGGTGTTCAGAGTAATTAATTTAGCACCACACTTCCTTGCTCCCACTTACCTAGATTAAGACAGAATATGAGTGAAACTGTTTTAGTAGTACTGTACTCACAAAAAAGGGAACATGACCCAGAAATAGTAAAACTTACCTTCTGCCTAACAACAGAGAGGCATGATATAACACAGTGCTGTCCAACTTCTACTGGACCTAGGGCCGGACTTCCAGTCACTTATGACCTGGGGGGCCGCTCCGGTCCCGCCCCTGGCCCCACCCCCGGCCACACCCCCAGCCCCTCCTCCTAAAGTGTCACGCCAGCCTCAGAAGCGGCGATTTCGCTTCTGAGGCTGGCGTGACCCTTTAGGAGGGAAGGCAAAGCCAAGGGGAGCCCTCCATGGCTTCTCCCTCCCTCCTAAAGGGTCACGCCAGCCTCCTCCTCTGTTCTGCCTCTCCCACTGGCGCACCGATCAGGGCGCCGGTGGGAGAGGCAGAACGGAGAAGGCAGGCCTAAAGAGGAGGAAGGCAAGCGCTTGCCTTCCTCCTCTTTAGGCATGCCTCCTCCCTCCCTGGCTCCTCCTCCCTGCACCGCCCCTTGTCCCTCTCTCACCGGCGCCGATGCAAACCGGTTTGCATCGGCGCCGGCGAGAGAGGGAAGAAGAGGGCGGTGCAGGGAGGAGGAGCTGGCTCCCTTCCTTCTCCCTGCCCCGCCTCCTCCTCCTCCCCTCCCTCCCCCCGCCCCTGCGATCTCGCAGTGGCGGCACGGAGAGAGGGACGGAGGGGGTGGTGCAGGGAGGAGGAGCTGGCTCACTTTCTCCTCCCTGCCCCGCCTCCCCCCCTGGCCGCCATTTTCTAAAAAAATGTTTTTTAAATTTTTTTTTTACAAAAAAATTAAAAATGGCGGCTGGGGGCATAGCGGGGGCCGTGTCCAACAGGCTGGGGGGCCGTGTACGGCCCCGAGGCCACCTGTTGGACAGCCCTGATATAACACAAATGAAGAGTGAGGAGGTACTAGAGTCGCCCACAAACATGTCCAGGGGAATATTTTTTGGGGTCTGGGTTACTCAAACTGTACTGTACCAAGGAAAAAGGGACAAGATTGTAGCCACTGGACACAAGTACAATGCCAGTTCCTAGCACATAGGGAGGGGGAAGTTCTTCTCTCCCGTGTCAGATTGCTTGAGGTACCCTGGCTTCGCCTAAAAACATAATGGAGATGAATTACTCAACAGTTGCTCAGGCATTCATTCTATACTTTTCATTTACTTTATAATGTTATTTACTGCAACTCTGTCTCATAAGTCAGTCCAAAGTACAGATGTAATAGTATACTGTGGGTCCACGTAAGGCCAAAAGTTTCTTAACTTCTGTACTGTCACCCAGTTGTATAATCTGAAAAGCGCATGTCTACCTCCACATATCAAGTATCTCCCTTTCCCTGTCCTGGCATCTCTGATGGTGTTAATTATCTGCTGTGGTATTCATGAGGAAGGAAAACAAACCATCTATTTACTTCCTTCAACAATAATCAAACCTGAAAAAGGTAACAGTGCAGATGTTTTGGAGATAGACAAAGTAATGTTTATTTCTGCTAGTGTCAATATCGCTTTTTTTAAAAGATCACTGTATGACTATACCCAAAAAAAATCACATATATTACTATGCATGTGTAGCAGTGTTCATACTTCTTTATGCTGTGATATTTCTGTGGATTGAGACTATTGTTTTAGGTAGAATGTGTTACATAAAATTTGTGAGCATACATAAATAACTTTTGTGATAGAATAGTAAGACTAATTTAACCACAATATTTTGTTGCAGATGTTGGGGCTCTTTGAAGGCTCTTTGAAATATCTGTCATAATCTCAAAGTGGTCCAACAGTGAGCAAGAAAATAAATTCCAAATTTTGTTCTAGCAATACACATTTTAGATAGTGTATAATAGTTACTAGGTAAAAATAAATATACTTTTAAATACCTAAATCCATGTTTTATATTCCATAGTGTTTGTATCATGGAAAGTTTAAATCAGATGAAAAGATAGTCGTAGTTTGTCTTCCAATTTTCTGTTTAAGATAAATATTTTTGCTTATTTTTCAAATGTTTGGGTAATCGGAATTATCAGACCACCAGTCTAAGCGGAGTTTATTTTGTTAATTGCTCTTGTTAAGCCTAATTATTACTGAATGGGGTGGAGTAGAAGGAAAGGGGAGGGGGAGGTTCTCAGAGGAGAAAATTCTAAAATCCCAGGCTCACTTCCAGGAGGAGTTAGAGGAGAGTGTCAGGGCGAGCGGCAGAAAGCATGTGTGGTGTGTGTCCGTGGGTGCGAGGGGTGTGCATGGGCAAGGGGGGTGAGTGAGTGAGTGAGTGACAGCGGGCAGACATATGGACTACAACCTGGGGATGTGTGAACGAAGACCAAAAACCTGTCCTTTATGGCCAATCAAAGGTAAAGTCAACTATCATAATGCTTTAGATTTATATTTGTGCATGGCAGTTTTTCCATGGTGCCATTGAAGCGTTGTATATGTCACAATACTTATTGCTTTTACGTATTATCACCGCAATTATCCTTAAAACAATCCTCATGCATGTATCAGTCAGCTGTTACAGTCACTTTGGCACTTCATGTTTGCCTATTTTTTATTTTATTTTTACAAAAAATACCTTGGTTTGTAGCAGACAAAGCAAGTTAGTGTTTAAAACTTATATGTGTTCAATAAGGGATCCAGCATTTATTCTTATTTGTATTTTTGAGCCTTGAGTGTTATTTCTCATCTTGTGATATTCTGATACCTTCACAGGCTGCTTCTCCAGGTAGCACTGTATGGTTCCCCCCTTTTGGCATCATGCTATAAACTCATTTCTTCCTGGTATCCTCCCTGGTATTGATAAAGAAAACTGCAACATAGATGGAGTTTTAATAGGTGTTATCTTGTGTGTTTATGACCAGAGGGTTTTATTGCCTAGAAACTAACATGACTTTGCATTGGAATTGGTTGAATTACACTTCTTTCTGTGTTACTTCAAACTGTTCAGTGTTGTGCATCAAATGAAACTACATTAAGACACAATGGACAAAATACTACAGTTCTCTGACAAATGAGTGCTTGGGTGGCACAGGCAAGTGAGTTAACGTGAGTGACTTCCTGGCTAGTTGAAGATACTGCCCAGTAAATGTATTTAGTAAATGTATTTACTCTTTAGTATTTATACTAGTTAATGTGTTGCTCCAGATAATTCTGTTTCCTGAGTCCATCTTTCAGCTCGCTCCCTTGCTTCCCAGTTGACAAATGGTTTGAGTTTTGACACAGTTTTATCAGCTGGGCCCCTGCTGGGTGTTGCTTGCCTTTGCTTTTATCATGGAGAGTAAATTATTTGCAATATTCTAACTAGCAGTTGGCAGGTCCAATTTAGTATGAACTGCCCTGTTGTCTTTTCTTTGCAAAGCCCAGTTGTTATCCTAAATGGAAACAAAAGATCCAGGGCATTCTTTACAACAATCTGTTCCCTCCTTTTTATGACAAAGCACTTCTCTCATTTATTTTGTGAGCTACGGCTCCATATGCTGAAATACAAGCTGAGTTGTCGATTGGAGTGTCCTCATTGCACTCCAAAACGTTGAGCCTTGTTAAAAAGAAATGTGCTATTAGTGCGGTGGGGAGATTACACTGATATGAAACTGTAAGAAAAAAATAAATAAAAAAGATGCTTAGGATGACCTTTTTTCCCTTAAAAGCACTTTGCGGAAAGGAGACTCCGTTGGCTTATTGTTTCAAAAGTTATTTTTTTAAATGGAAATTAGTAAAAACATTAGTGGAAGAATGATACTCTCTAACCACTCATGACAGACAATCTGAATCGTAACAACAGGGGGGACACACACCAGAAAACAGTACAATTGGGAACATGGCTGAGAGTGGGTGTTGTAACCATTTAGTTTCGGTACACTGCAGTGTAGAGAAGTTTGTGTTTATAAGGAGTCCCAAAAATGTTGGATATATTGAGTGGTAGTACATATTAAAAATAATAATATATGTTTTGGAAAATGATTTTTTCCATCTTGCAAAGATATGCCATAATGGGACATAGTGTCATTCTAATAACAATTGAGAAAGAGTACTACTAATTGCAAAACAGACAATAATAATGTAGTTGTTGTTCAAGCAAAATTAAGAAAGAAAGAAAAATAGATTTTTCTAAAGCCAGAAGGCATTGTTATGATCATCTTCTCTGATCTCCTATGTTGCCAACGCAAGCATCCTGAAATTATTAATCAGTCTCTACAAGAGGATTATATTCTGTTTTGAATCTGGTTAAACCCAGATATTCAAAGTTTCCACTCTTTATTACTCACATTAACAGGCATAAATAATGGCCTATTTATAAAAGCTAGAAATGAATGGCATGGGATTTAAAGGTGCTGATTTGCAGACCACACAAGTTGAAATTCGGACAAAGTATGGGGGAGTATTATCAGTATGGGTTTGCTGTTTTTGTGTTCCTTAAAGCCATTTTCAATTTAAGGCAAGCCTATCCTGTGGTTTCCTTAGCAAGATTTGTTCAGAAGAAGTCTGCCTTTGCCGTCTTTTGAGACTGAGAGAGTGTGACGTGCCCAAGGTTGATTTATATGGCTGAGTGAGAATTTAAATCCTGATCTTCAGAATTGTAGTCCATGATTAAACCACTGGTTCTCCATCAAGATGAATGTGTGCATGTGTGTTTGTTATATGTTCAAAAAAGTGTGTTTTTTTCATGTCAGGAGCGACTTGAGAAACTACAAGTCACGTCTCCACCTATCCGGTTACAAGACCAAGATGTGCTGACACTAGTTTTGTGGTCCTATCTATATGCTTCCCTAAATACATGACTTGATTCTATCCAAAACAATAGATATGTGTTTAACACGCTTCCTTTTTTATGTCAGGAGCGACTTGAGAAACTGCAAGTTGCTTCTGGTGTGAGAGAATTGGCCGTCTGCAAGGATGTTGCCCGGGGGATGCCCGGATGTTTTGATGTTTTACCATTCTTGTAGGAGGCTTTTCTCATTTCCCTGCAAAGGGAGCTGGAGCTGACAGAGAGAGCTCATCCACATTCTTCCCAGATTAGAACCTCTGACCTATCGGTCTTCAGTCCTGCCTGCACAGGGGTTTAACCCATTGCGCCACTGGGGGCTCCTTAATAATAAAAGTAAATATCCTACTTTAAAAACTAGTGAGACACTTAAAACAACAAACATCTGAAAATGTTACACATCCCGTGTGCACTGGTGCTTGGTTGTACAAGTATACATATGTGTGTTTATATGAGCAGATGAGAGTCCAATATGCCAGTTGGACAGCCAGCAACCAATAATGCCCTTTGACTTATCGCTGCCTATAGGTTCTACAACTTGAGTACTTAATGATGAAAAAGCGCTGTTTAATCTCTAGTGTTGGCCATGATTAGCTGTTATTTGCAGAGCAATGTATTCTTTGGAGCTCAAGAAATATTGATCAAAGCATTGAGTTCTTCTATTTTCTCTTCTTCTTTTAATGCTAGCTGCCCTTACTGCTTTGGTGGAAGGTGGAGGTGGCGGCAAGGGAGGGGGAGAGAGAGAAAAAAGGTCCAGATGGGAAGAAGACAGGTCCTGAAAAGACCACATAGTAACTAGGTCAGGTACTCCAGAGATTAAGGAAGCATGCTTCATCCCTGTGTGCAGGAGGCAGGGCAAGCAGCACACAATTACAAGGAATTAGAACAGCAACAAGTAGTTCAGATTTATCAGCTTTAATTGTCTATTGTCAGGACGAGCTGGTGCCAGTGCCTTAATACCTCTAATGGACTCTCCATTGTGGGATTATCTCTTCCAGGGGACAGTGTCTTTCTTTAAAAGTTATTGTTTTGGGGCGTGCAAGGAGGAAAAGCAACAAAAAAGAAAAGCAGATTCAATCTTTAGATATTTTCTACGGTAACAGAGTCACATAATGCTCCCTCCCCCCCCCCCCCCTTGACGTATTATTGTCTTTCTAAGGAAGTAGCTCAAGACTCTGATGGTTTTCTGTCAGCAACCTATATACCTTTAGTGGAGCAAAAAACACCTATTTGAACATTAACCTCCCCCTCAGTCAGATCCATTGCAGAACAATAGCCTGTTGATAAAGAAGAAGATAAGAAAGAATGCCTAGTTCTGGGGAGAATCTCCTGCTTCTCTTTGTTTTAAAACCTTTCCTGGATTTAGCAAAATAAACATTTACAACATTTGGAAAAGAGGACAAAGTGCCAGCTCTTTAAGGAGGACAGATTAATCTATCATATTTATTCATTTAACTTCACAAGCTGGAAAAGGATGCCACGATCACTGCCAAAATTTTAGATCTGCCTCCCCGCGGAGGTGAGAGAAAGTCCCTGTGATATGCGGATATGATGAAGGGAAATTAAGCCCAAGCAGTCATTTTCTAAATGTGGCTTTATTTTATTCTGCTTAAAACCAAGAATCAGATTTTGGAATTAATCGTGATAATAAGCAGAGTACAGCATGGGCATCATAGCATTTCCCCCCAATGGCATTAACTTAAAAACAAATACCAGGTGCAAAACCTTGTTTCTTAAGGACAGCTCTTATTGCTCATGTCTAAATATAATGGAGGCACACCTTTTTAGCTATCAATCCAACTTTAGTTCTAAGAAACCTTGGTGTCCTCCTACCTGCATCTCTCACACACTGTTTTCAATCCACAGTGAAGGTGTAAAGCACTGAACTGAAAGAGGATACAATGGACAGAAACACTGAGTTTGACTTGGGTTTAAATTATAGATTATGCACTGACTTGGAAAGTGGCATTGACAAAACTGCTGAAGCCAAAAAAGATTCTTCATGAAGCTGGAATTACTGATCAATTTTTTTAAAGCCACAACGACCTTGAGGAAATGAGTGTTATTAATATTAATTATGTAGCTGTAGTATTGGTATCCCCAATGCCCCCGGTGGCGCAATGGGTTAAATCCCTGTGCTGGCAGGACTGCTGACCGACAGGTCAGAGGTTCAAATCCGGAGAGAGCGCAGATGAGCTCCCATCTGTCAGCTCCAGCTTCTCATGCAGGGGCATGAGAGAAGCCTCCCACAGGATGGTAAAACATCCGGGCATCCCCTGGGCAACCTCCTTGCAGACAGCCAATTATATCACACCAGAAGTGAATTGTAGTTTCTCAAGTCACTCCTGACACAAGTATAAAAAAAGTGCCATCCGTGATAGATCTTATTTATTAACACAGAGGTAATTATTCTAGCTGAGAACGTACAGTGAGAAATTTATAGTTATCCTTGCAGAACTAATGTTACTTTCCAGGTTTCCTTGAAGAAAAGTAATGCGTGTATAAAGCAATATAAGTCCATAGTGTCCATTCAAATGGGACAAACACCATTGCTAGCATAAAGCTTCTAAATTAGTGTTCAAAGCATGTCTTTAGACATGGGCATTCATAAACTGGGTGGAACAGAATCAATTTCCTTTTTCAATGCTGAATAGTTCAATAGGTATTACATAACTTTTTCATAATAGAATTTTGAAAAAATGTAATAAATAGGATCTGTGCATTTCAGAACTATGTATCGTCCTGGATTGTTACTGCCGATGGATATGGTAACGAGTATTGGATGCACTGAACATGATAACCTCTTACATTGTCCACAAACTTTTTTACATTGTATGATTTAGCTGCACTCTTGTACTGCCTTATACTTGGTAATGAGCTCTACTGAATTGAATATGACTCTCTTCTGAGTAGATACATATAAAATTGCACTGCCACTTAATTCATACAGCACTTTTTGCACAATATTTTCATAGCCTGGAATAGTCTTTTCATTCCTACCCATGAGGTGAATGAATGTGGCACAATGCATTTTTTTTAATAATTTGGGCATCAGGTAATTTTGTTGTTTGATATCGTTTTAGAATATTCTCATAGCTGCACTTAGTGTAGCATAACATAGCCAAAATAAAGTTGGAAGTGGTATGAACAAGTAATCCAGTATGCTCTATAAGAAGATACTGAAAGTTATTTTCAAGGGATTTTAGTTAAGAGATTTTATAAGCTCCAAACACTTTATTGTTCAAGCAGTTTGTACATTGTATTGTCGAAGGCTTTCATGGCCGGAATCACTGGGTTATTGTAGGTTTTTCAGGCTGTATGGCCATGTACTAGAAGCATTCTCTCCTGACGTTTTGCCTGCATCTATGGCAGGTATCCTCAGAGATTGTGAGACCTCACGTTTTGCCTGCCATAGATGCAGGCAAAACGCCAGGAGAGAATGCTTCTAGAACATGGCCATACAGCCCGAAAAACCTACAATAACCCAGTTTGTACATTTCTGGTAAATTTGAAATGCATTCTATTGTTATTTTTCCTCTAGAAAGGAAATGTCTATCTCATGATGTCACCTTGGAGTAATAGCATTCTTAAAATGGCATTTGAAATCTGTAGAATAGTTTGTTTTTGTGAGACTGAATGAGTGAGGCCTTTACACTTTTCTTTAAGCATCATAGTTTTTAACTGCAGATGTATTTCTCCATTTCATCCCATCAGACAACTAGCAAGATTTGCAATAATGACAACACATAATGAATTTAAAATGAAGGCAAATGTAAGCCTGGCTCTTCAATGCAGAGATCATGACCAAGCTGCTCTCCAAATGTTTACAACTGTAAAGACGCCTCTATGGAGGAAGTGGGGGAAAATGAAGGGATTTGTTTCTGCTATTGATGTGGTCCGGCTACCCTGGCATTGTTTGTATAAAGAAGAGGAGTATGTGAAAATGGCTGTGCTTTAATCTCTTTTGCACTTTAACACCCTTACAAAATCTTAATTAAACTTTCATCAGTTGGAGCCAGTTTAATTGCACCCTATCTCATTTTCTGTTTGTATAGATATATATATAGAGAGAGAGAGCCATCTATGCAGGGGGAGGTGCTAGCGAAGCTGATGGTTGAGCCGAGTGGTGATAGCATCAAAGGAAGTGGGGTTGGGGTAGGGAGAGAGTTTCTGACATCACAGCCCTGTTACTGCCATTCATGCTTTGCTGAAAGGGAGAAACGCTGACTAATAAAGTAGTTGAGGTTTTCTGTGAGCCGAGAGGGAAACATGATTAAAAAGTCCTCTTTCTGAAATGAGCCACAGTGAGACTGCAAATTCCAGATGATAGTGCTTGCAGTTTGTGAGCAAATCCTATTCAAAAAACAACAAACTGCAAATCAGTCAGCACTCTTCTAAAGACATAGGACAAGAAAAAAGAATGAGTGTAAAAATATGCAGAATACTTGGAAATGAATGGATACACGGATGTGTAAAGTGCAAAATTCTCATGGGAATTGGGGCCATGGTGCTAACCTAATTACAATGTGTATGTGCTGGTCTTTGCTTTAAGTTATCAGGGCACAGGGATTGTGTGTTCTAAAACTTTCACTGGTCACAAGTTACATAGCAATAAAAGATCACTAGTGATATTGGAGAAATATCATTAGGACATTTCTTTGCCTTCAGAACAGCCACATTTTTTTCATACGATTCTTGCAAATTGAGAATGATGTTACTAACACAATCACTTCTGTTACAAAATTTTCAGGAACAAATACACCTCTGGGACCTATTCATGTCAAAGTGAGACTTGCGTCTCGGTACATGTGTGGGGAGAAAGAGGTGGCTTCAATATGACTAACTGCATTGCTGTTCTGTCTCACGGGGGCCCTTTCCTGTTACCTTAATATATTCACTGCCTCTATAGGTCAGCCTCCCATGCTTTGCAGCAATATAGGGAGCATGTTGGGTAGCAAGGTTGGTTTCAGCGTTCTGAACATTGTCCTGCCACAGGAGATTGGTAACACTGCTGTGGGAAGCAGGCAGTCTGTGTGATCTGTTCACACAGGTGTTAGTGGAGCAATGCACAGTAGCACCTCCTTGGCCATCTTGATTCCTGGGGATTAATTCAGACAGTCACTGGCTCCATGGTTAGTACTTTAATTTACTGCATATATTCATGTATAAGTCAACCTTATGTATAAGTTGACGACAGGTTAAGGGGCCAAAATTACAGATTTAATAGGACCCATGGATAAGTCAAAGGTTATCTTGCAGACTGGGGAAAGTACTAATGTCCACTGAGGGGGGCAGCTACCACTGCTATTTCCTCCACCAAGGCATTCAAAAAGGCCAGACACAGCAAGAGTAGGGGTTCAATGCTTATTTTAGGTTCTCCTAGGAAAGACTAAGCTCTTGCCTTTCACTGCTATACTCAGAAAAGGGATTTTTTAATATAAAAATTGAGATACAGTTGCCATGTTGATCCATGAATAAGTTGGTCCATGTTTTCTGGAGTTGATATTTAACTAAATTTTCTAGCCTTATGAATATGTAGAATAATCTGATAAAATCATAGAGTTGGAAGAGTTCTCATGGGCCATCCACTCCAACCCTTTGCCAAGAAGCAGGAAAATCGCATTCAAATCACCCCTGACAGATGGCCATCCAGCCTCTGTTTAAAAGCCCCTAAAGAAGGAGTCTCCACCACACTCCGGGGTAGAGAATTCCACTGCTGAATGGCTCACAGTCAGGAAGTTATCATAGTCTCCAGGGCAGCAGAAAACAAGCTTGCTCCCACCTCCCTATGACTTCCTCTCATATATTTATACATAGCCATCATGTCTCCTCTCAGCCTTCTCTTCTGTAGGCTAAACATGCCTGGCTCTTTAAGCCGCTCCTCATAGGACTTGTTCTCCAGACCCTTGATCATTTTATTCATCCTCCTCTGGACAGATTCCAGCTCGTCAACATCTCCCTTAAATTGTGGTGCCAAGAATTGGACGCAGTATTCCAGTTGTGCTCTGACCAAGGCAGAATAGAGGGTAGAATGATTTCCCTGGAGCTAGACACTATATTATTTATGCAAGCGAAGAGGTCATGGGTTGCTTTGAGCGGTGTGATAAAACTGAACGTAACCAAGCTCCTCCCCACCACTATGTCCCCCATTTCTGAGTTGCTACATAGAGTAACTTTTTAAGAAGCCATTCTGTGGCTGGTAGTCATGCAGGTATTTGTCAGCATCAGTTAATTGCCCAGCATCAGAGTCAAGGTGGCTGGGTTTCTTTGCTTTAAACGAATGTTTCTTCCTACTGCATATCCAATTACCTTTATACCCATCAACGTGATGCCCTTACCACCTTTCTTGAGGAATTATGTAGCAGTAACAGTTAAGCCAGGACATTTGTTTGGCGCTGTTGTCCTACTTATGTCCAATGGTATGAGTACTTCTCTATTAGAAGATGCCAAAGGTCTTTACACAGATATGTACTATTTTCAGTAGCATGTCACCTAGAATGACAAATAATCCCTTTCACCTTCTTCTGTAAGAACTTAGGCGGGTGATGGAATGGTAAATGTGTCGGGGTGAATGGTCTTTAACTACACAGAATAAAAGAGCTGATGATTTCTCTGACTAATATAAATTCTGGCATAAACAAGTACTTGTATTATTGTGTTTTTATAGCAAGTCAAAACAAGTTTCTGCCTACGTAAGAGGAAAGGCATGATAAAAACATGTCTGCAGATGTGATGTAAAAAGGAAAAGTAGGAGACTTGTCCTCCGGTGAACTGACTGGTGTTTGTAATATTGTGAGTGACTATAAATGGAGTTGTGCGTCCTTATAACTTGCTGTAAGCTGAAGGATGTCTCTGTTAAGAGCCAGGACCACTGAAGGAAGTTAGAGATTTGATTTGTTTGGTAATGAGAAGTAGGAATGCAAGGTCTAGGTGCTTCATAACAAACAAATAGGACGTTGTATGCCATCATCACAGGATGTCCTTCCTTCAAGACGGCATACTAACATGAACAGGAGGAAAAAGAAATGGCAAGAGCACATATACCTATAATTACTACCCTCCAATCCTTTTGTCATTAACACTGGGTGCTTTAAGTGATCATGTTTAATGCACTTGGTAATAATTGAGCTTTTCTTTTTTACTGTTTAATATACGAGTCCTTCTTTGCAGAAACATGTGAAGAAGAAAGTTATTTTTATTTTCAAATTATGTCAGTTTAAATAGCACAGTGGGTTTCAACCTGTGGGTGCTCAGGTATTTTGGCTCACAACTCCCAGAAATCACAGCCAGTTTACCAGCTGTTAGGATTTCTGGGAGTTGAAGGCCAAAACATCTGGGGGCCCTCAGGTTGAGAACCACTGAAATAGCACATACAGTTTTTCTTTTATACTTAGGGTGCTTATACACTGTAGAATTAATGCAGTTTGATATCACTTTAACTGCCGTGGCTCAATGCCATGGAATCCAGGGAGTTGTAGTCTGGTTAAGCACCAACACTCTTAAGCCAGGAAAGCTAAAGATCTTGTAAAACTACAACTCCCAGGATTCTATAGCATTAAGCCACAGTGGTTAAAGTTATATCAAACTGCATTAATTCTACGGTGTAGATGCACCCTCGGTTTCCTAGAAATCAGTCCCATTGAATTTTGACTGTTTCTAAGTAGACATGTATAGGATTACATTATAAAATAGAGAGCTGACATGGAGAGGAGGTGGGCAGGCAGAAAAGATCCCCCCCCCAAACCCAAACAGGGTTAAACTAAATAACAATATTATCTTAGAATTAGGATTAGTACTGTTAAAATCTTGCATTTGTTTTTAAAAGAACTTTTCCGGAGATAGAAAAAAGACAGATACAATAATTGTGTTGCTTTCTACTTACTCCAGTAGTTCTGTGAAACAAGTGACAGATTTCTAAGAAGACCCATGATTATATAGTAATTTAAACCACCAACTTTTTTCTCCCTTGAGACGGAGACGACGCTAGCTGCAAGCAAATGTGAGCAAAGGGGTGTGCGTAAGTGCAAGATCTGCATTGGGTTGATCTGTAGAAAGGAAAAATTCCTTCTGACTGGATCAGAGTTTCATTGGATAAGTGAGTTACAGACAGGTATAGATAGCCACACCCCCGTGGCTGTTGGCAGCCTGACTATGAGTAAATCAGAGATGAGTGGCTAATAAGAAACCTGAAACAGGGAGGAGAAAGGAAGAGTCTGTTTGGTTAACACAGACTGAGAGTATTGTAACAGTGCTCAAAGAAGTTAAAGCAGCAGCACCTGTCTGACAGTAGAGAAGAGAGGCAGGCGGAGAGAGGCCAGCGCAAGGAAAAGAGTGAAGTCTCGAGGTGTGAGTCAGTATTACTTGAACCGAACAAGTGGAAGGCAGGAGAAATGTTTACGCTGTAGATATGTTTGAGACTTACCTGAAACGCCGTGCTGCCAGCTGGAAATATTTGTGGACTGTACCTTGGTAAGCAACTTTCTTCCTCCTTATTGAATCCAGGAGACAGAGCCTCTGATCAGTTCTCTGAATGAATACAGCATCTTGAAAATGGGAAGCGTTCTTTTTCTTGGAGGCTTTCTCTCTCTCAATCTCTCAAGTTTAAGGGACCTTTGTTTTTCTGATGAGTAATTCTTTTCACTGATAGTGGCAACTGCCAGTTCACTGAGTTTCAGTATTACTTCTTTCTCCCAGCCTACTAAAGTGTTAAGCCTTGTTCACATAGTTCCTGAGTACGAGGAGAGCCTGTAAGTTCACTGTGTGAGGAGCAATGGGAGCTGCCAAAGTGACAAGCTGTGAAGAAGCATGGAACTGAGCTAACTTCGTTCTTTGAAACATTTGAATTATTTCTTTCAGTTATAACGTTGCCTTTCGCAAAATATTTCTTTCAGTTGTAAATGTGGCCTGAACCTTATTTCAATCCAAACAAAAATCTTGGACAGTATCATTAACGCAGTGCTGGAGTCTGAAGCTTTGGGTTGTCATTTAATTCTGTAACTTTAAACCAAGGAAAACAAAAGTATTTTTCTAATAGGTAAATTGGTTTGCTGATCCTTGGATGAGCTAGCAATAACCATGAACATTGTGTGCTATTTTTTAATGGAATGCTATTACACTTCTCTATTTTAGCCCCCCCCCCCCCCCGGGTAATACTACTATGCTGCTTTGTTATTGCATTTCAAAGTGGGAGAAGAACAGGAATAATATGTAGTAACATTTACAGCAACTCTGTACATCCTTGTTTGTGACACTTTTCCGAGAGCTTTTCCTGAGATTCTCTAGCACACAGAAGTCTTTGAGTTTTCAGTTTTCTTCCTATTCGGTTATTTAAGATCTTGTGCATCTTTGTTATTTGTCTCTAGAAGAAAGACTGAGGCTGAGAAATCGTTGTTTGGCTTTGGATATTTAGTGTATTTCCCTAGCTTGCTTTGAACCAAGGGGCCATTCTCAGAGCTTGTCACCAAAGAGAATTAAAAAGGAGCTTTGGATCTTGAGCAAGTCCTTTATTTAAGTACTTTGTCTTTCATTCTTTTTTGTGGTGATGGTGGTGGTTTTTTTTCCTGCTGAATGTTTCAGAAGGTTGTTTCTGGAACGATGCTGCCAGGATGTAGTCTCCCCTAGCTTTCCATGCCAGAGGATAAGAGGATGTCAATATAGCAGGGAGGGGGGAGTGTTGTTTTTGAAAGTTGTTTGTGTGTTGGAAGCTGGTGGGAAAGTTCAGCCTTCCTCATTTGGAAAAGACTAGGCTGGGTTCTGCTCTTCCAGGCTGCACTTTCCATTTTTAGCCCATTCAGACGCAGACAGCAGTTCCTTCCTTTTCCTTTCCTTGTTTGTGACACTTTTCCGAGAGATTTTCCTGAGATTCTCTAGCACACAGAAGTCTTTGAGTTTTCATTTTTCTTCCCATTCAGTTATTTAGGAAAGATCCTGTGCACAAGTGCAGACATGTAAAATGCTGGCATTATTTTGGTCATTATTACTATTATCCTAATTGCCATTCCCCTAACTCTTGAAACTATTACTTCAGGGAAGGCACTTTGGTTTATACCGCAATTCAGGCTCTTCTTTCCTCGGTCCCAGTGGTGCCCTCAGAGTGACACACTGCTAAAGATACTGAGAAGAGAATGAGAAGTAAATGTGATTTTCTTTTCCAGGCTGCCACACTGTGTAACTCATATATTGTGAATCACGGAGAACTGAGAAAAGGAACAAAGTTGATAATGAAAATGGACATGAAGGATGCTGATATGACTCTATGGACAGAGGCTGAATTTGAAGACAAGTGTACATACATTGTAAATGATCACCTCACGGAGCCCGGAACAGAAGGAACCCCCATAACCCAGGCTGAGTCTTCCTTGCCAAGGAACTTGATTTTCAAATATGCTGATAATGAGAAAGAGGTAAGAGTGTGCTCACTAAGGATGAGTGCAAACTGGCAGCAGATTGCATTGATCTTGGAAGTAGGAATGTCCTTTTGATTTCTTCTTTCATATTTGGACAGCACCGATCTTTAAGGCAGGAAGCAGCATACCAGAAACTTGGGGAAAAGTCTCCTAATTGACAGATTTAATTTCTAGCATCCAGCATTTTAAAAAGTTAAAATACTTTGTGACTGTCATGTAGTGCCTATCTTTAATATACGGCTATTTGTGTTGTCCCTAAATTACTGTAAAGGCTGTTGATTCCCAAAAAATTTAATCCCAAACTAGTTTCGAATTCATCCTTTCAATAAAAGATCCACGCATGCAAACCTGAATGATGATAATACATATGTACTTCTTAGTTGGTGGATTAGACAACGAACTAGTATAGTTCACTCTACTCTGCTAAAGCATTTAAATAGGCAGGTTGTTCTTGAATGATTTGAGATTTTTGGTTGGTTTTTATATCATTTTGGTCTTATGAGGTGATGAACCTTTGGTCAGATCACTCAACCAGTACCTTGTGTTTATGTGCCTTGTTTATCTAGGGTACTACGCCTTTATTTGTAGCTGGATACACAAGTATATTTCAGTCCTTGTCTCTAAAGTGGCTGCATTCTTTGTTGTTGTTTCAAAAGGGCTGAAGAAAAATTACCCTGGATGAGCAATTGGTTGCCTGTTTATTCCTTCCTTCATATAGAGTAGCTATTATAGTTAGGCGTGATGTTCAGCTGGCTAATAATGGTAGGGACAGCCCAGCATTTTTGTCCCTGTCCTGCAACTTGTGGTGGAACTGCTATAACCTGTGCTTCTACTGTGGTTAAATAAACTGACCGCAGTGCTAAGGAAAGGTGAACATTCATACCTTCCTTGTAGTTATTAAAATATTATAAAGCAAATAACATGGAAAGGCTCACATGGAGAATTAGGGCCAGACCTTCTGCTGATAGAAATCAGTACCCTGTTATCACTGTGGTTGGAGTGCCTAGGGAATTCGTAGCAGGATTATTATCCCGCTAACAGGCTAAGGGAAAGAGATGCTTTAGAAATGTTCCAGGCATATTATGATGAAGCTGTAATAGGTGATGAAGTTGTAATACTATGTGAAGTACACTTGGCACTTGACTGATTAGCCTCAGCACGAACTCAGATGAAGCAACTTGATGGTTTAATATGAAGTGTGTGTGTTTGTGTTTATCTCTCTGTATGTGCGTGCACCTGTTTCTGCGTGCCTTTGTTTGGTTTAAACTTCACTGCTACATCACAAGCAGAGTTAATTAAAAAGAGCCTGCTTGCACCAGGTTGCCAAATTTTGCCATCTTCTTACATTATAGCCTTCTTGTCACAACAATTGGCAGGATGGCTTCATACAGTGGCTTTGAGTTTGGAACAGGACAGAGTGAGCCGTCCTTTTCCGGACTTCTGAAATGGGCCAATGGGTGGCTAAAATAGTGATACCTTTTGTTTTCTGGTGGCTCAGTGTACTTTTGTGCACAAAATTATTTAAAAATACTGTATACATTATATGCAGGCAATGTGTATAAGATTTAGATGAGACATAAATGCTTTTCATGTTTAGACTTTGCTCCCATTTTCAAGATATCTTTTTCTCCCAAACAGTTTGGATAAGGGATACGCAACCTGTAGCTGGTGTTTCTCATAAATGTTTGAATATGGGAAGCCTCGGTGCTCTTCATATCCTTTTCTTCCTAACCATCTTTGCGATTATTTATTCCTGCTTTATTCTGCATCTTTTATCTTCACAGTCAGAATATATGTGTTTATTGTGTGCTGCCTCAAATTTAGCTATGCTTTGCAAGCTTTGCGAGCAGTACCAATGTTTGATGGAGGGAGAGTGAATGGACAGAAAGATTGTGAGCTGTTCAAACCACATCTCATGGCTAGATACTGAACTTAAAACCCTTATGTTAGAAGCTGGGGTTTTTTGGTTGATTAATGCCAGCTCTTCCCAATAACAGGGAAGCAATTGAGTGAAATTTGCTTTGTTTTCCAGTGTAGCATAATGTTAGTATAGCTCCATAATTCTCATGTTTGCTTACAAATCAGTTCTAAGTTTATGTGACCCCAAAGAATTTGGTAAATTCTGACAGCTGAACTCTTTGAAATAAAAGATTACTCAAAGCACCTCACATGTAATGACACAAGCAATGAGCTGTTTTTACGGAGGAAAACATGCTTGTGAAATATGATTGATGTCATTAAGCACTGTATTTAGAGTGATGTTTCAAAAGCCTGAAGATCTTCCTTGTGTTTTATATGTGCCTGGATTTGGGGGTTGTTGTTTTTTTAAAGGTGGGGTTTTGTTGCTTTACTAAGTGTACAACCCCGCCTTTTATTGAAAAAAGAAAGGCATACCACAGAATGTCAAGTGGATTACTTTTGTTGGTGATTATCCTAGGAAGCTGTTTTTAGTTAGGTAGTTACAAAATGAGTTGGCATGATTTTAAAGCTGCTTATTCCAGTTCTTATTGTTTGATGCTTTGTTTATTGTGGACATTCATTGTATGGTATGTTCAGCTCTTTGATTTCTAAACCATCTCCCTCAACTGAAATAAGTACAAACCACGAATAGGCAACTGATTAATACTATAAATAGATCACATAATATTTGTTTATTTATTTCAATGTTTCTATTCAGTTATTTGGTGATGCAGTGGGTTAAAGCTACTGAACTTGCTGGCCGAAAGGTCGGCAGTTCAAATCCGGGGAGCAGGGTGACCTCCCGCTGTTAGGCCCAGTTTCAGCTACCTAGCAGTTTAAAAACATGCAAATATGAGTAGATCAATAGGTACTGCTTCTGTGAGAAGGTAACTGCGTTCCATGCAGTCATGCTGGCCACATGACCTTGGAGGTGTCTATGGTCAACGCTGGCCCTTTGGCTTAGAAATGGAGATGAGCACCACCCCCCAGAGTCGGGCACAATTAGACTTAATGTCAGGGGAAAATCTTTACCTTTACTTTCTTATACAGTTATTTAGGTGAAGCTCCCAAACTATATAACTTTCCATTTAAATAAAAGTCCTCAATAATTTTCAAAGAAATAGCAGGATGAAAAAAGGAGAGAAGGGGAGAACGGAGTATAATAGCACCTCTAAGACTAACTGGTTTTTATTTTTGCGAGAGGTTTTGCAGATTTAAATTTACTTCTTTGGATGCTGTACAGAGTATTATATGTAGTAAACATTTTAAAAAAGAGTAAGAGCCAGATATATAAATCAAAGCCAGAGGAATAAAAGGATGATGCATGGAAGGGGGGGAGCCACTACAGAAGAGTTGGCTTCAAGTAAATCCAAATACAAGCTCCCATGACAGAAAAGGTCTAGGACCATCATGAGGAGCCTACATAATGGTTTCTGTTGAAGACTTTTGGAAAAGACAGCCTTGGAGATAGCATTGTTCCAACTATTTATGACTTTTTAAATGCCTTGAATTCGGCCTGGGAATCCATTGGTTATTTTATGATCTGATGAGATGTGCGAAGCCACAGTTACTTTATTTATTTATTCATTTACATCATTTATATTCCTCCCTTCTCACCCCGCAGGGGACTCAGGGCAGATCACAGTGCACATATACAGGCAAACATTCAATGCCATAGACATACAACATATATAGGCAAACAATGAGCTACACAATTGGTCGAGAGCTCACCCGACCCAGGCAGGCCTTGAACTCATGACCTTCTGGTCAGTAGAGATCTTATACAGCTGACTCTCAGCCAGCTGCGCCACATTCCTGGTGCTGTCATATTTTTGTGCAAAGTGCAGTTGAACATTGTCTTCAAAGGCAACCCAAATACAATAATACTGCTTGTGTATTAGAGCGACACTTAAGGAGGGCTGGTATAATCATTTCAAATGTTTGCCATTTGTAATAATGCATACACCATCCTTCCTCTCAAAAGGAAGATCAACATAATCAGTGCAGGCATTCATACAAAATAATAAGTTGACCCATGAGCTAAACATTTATATATCTTCCCTGTGCATAAATGCCAGCTGTTATTTCTGTTCCTGCTTCTATGTATGACGGAAACAATATGAAAACATTTCCTCTCGCTCCACCCTTTTAGAAAGAATAAATTATAGGATGTAAGACCTCTTTTCATCCTTTCATTCAGAGTTTCTTAAAAACAAAGGAATGAAAGTGTGTATTGTTCAAAAGAAAGAGCTCAGAACAAGGCATCATAGTAACAGTAGGGAAGTGAAGGTTAGATTAACAGGGGGCTAAAATTAAATCATTTTTACTCCAACACCTGGACATGAAAATCCAGTTCCTACTTGTTTGAGTGTTTGCTTTGTTTATAGTGCTATGTCAGTGCCCACAAGAAAAAACAACAGTGTGTGAATTTAACTACCTCCATCCTGTGCTTGTTTGTCCTTCTAATAAGGAAGATATTAAATAAGGTATCAAGATATACATAGTCTCCTTTTCTGAAGAAAATACTAAATACAGAAAACTGGAATACTTTTTCTCATCTAGAAGCTGCAATTTGTCAGGATGTGCTCCGTGGCACAGTCTAGTGACAGAGACAAATGTGGTGAAATAGCTTAAAGGTCGGTGATGCTCATAAAGCATCTAGAAAAGTAGCTTCTGTAGGGAAAGCTGACGCATGACAGCATTGAATCTTTTCAACTGTGCAGTGACATGTTTATAGAAGGCCTACAGTAGCTTTTCTCCAGCAATAATTCATTAGGACTCTTGGTTACTTCCAACAGTTGTCTTCCTCTTGGCTTTGGCAAATGTGCTCTTTCTAAAGTTGACTTCATTTATTTCTTTAGTTAGTTATTTATAAGCCGCCTCAACCAACCCATGGACACTCAGGGTGATAAGTTAGATAAAAACAACAACCGTAATAATGTAAAAAAACATAAATACATCAAAACAATGAACTGAAAATATAAATATTCTTTGGAATGAATCAGAGTGAGCACTGAAAGAAAAGCTCAACAGAGTAATGCAGATTTTGCTCACTAAGTGGCAGGGGCATGGTAAAGAAAAGACTGATGTGGCCTTCTGAAGAAGTATGTTCAACCATCAGGTTGCAGCTGTAGAAAATGCCATGCTTCTTTTGTTTATCAGTCTAACCCCTCTAGGTGATAGGATATCAGCATTCCTGGGTGATAAGGAAATTCATAAAGTGGGTAGCAATCTTTCTGATTACGTGATCCCAAACCAGTGAGGACTTTAAAAAGCATCAGCCTCAGAAATGTAAGGAAGCTGATTTGTGGCTGGCATCATTTGAAATATAACAACCCCCCCCCCCCCACACACACACACACACCCTACTTATTGCATTTTGTGCTTGCTATCTGAATAACTTTCAGGGGTAGTCCCATTTAGACCCATGTTTTGGTAGTCTAGAAGAGAGATTATTAATTATGGCATGAGGACCTGGGCTAGATATGTTTTCCTTGAAAGAGTACAACTGACATCCCAAACAAAAGGGAATAAAGATGGTCCTGTCCACTGCCATCACCTCACCATGCAACATCAGTGTTAGATCCACAGACCTGATCCTTTAGAGCAGTGGTTCTCAACCTGTGGGTCCCAAGATGTCATGGTCTTGAACTGCCAGAAATCCTAACAGTTGGTAAACTGGCTGGGATTTCTGGGAGTTGTAGGCCAAAACACCTGGGGACCCACAGGTTGAGAACCACTGCTTTAGAGGAAATGGGAACATCTCTTTCATTTAGGGATGGATTTGCCGAGTGAATCACTGGCAACTCTGGAAAGTGCCTTGAATAATCTATTTAATCAAAGACAGGAGTGCAGGCACAACTTGAGGCCAATGTAATAGCAGAAGAGTAATCCATACGTTTAGTAGAGAAGTGTTTTTGACTTCCTCGCTCAAAATACCTAAAGAAAATGTGCTACTTTCTGTTAGTAAAGAAAACAACAGCCTCCCTTCATTCTTTATATGCTTCTGGTTGGCTTTTCAGCAAGTTGAAGATGGAATGGAGGCAGTGTCATTAGTTCATGGCAAGTGAAAATGCACCTCACTTAGAAAGGAACAGAAAATAATGCCCTTCAGTGGCTTTATATACTTCATGTATGCCAGTTCTATGCATGAATGGGAAATTACTGTAGGATCCAGTCTGACAATTCTATGGAAAGAAATAGGAGTAAGCTTGCATTATGAATTCTGCATTGGTGTAACTTGAAAAGTGGAAATGGATTGTTACGCTTATAATTCAAGTCTGTTTTATACACATACACATAATCACCTGTAAGAACTATTTCAAAAGCCTGAAAGATCCTGATGTGAAATTCTGAAAGAGATAAGAAGCTAAAGCAGCAGTCTTCACATCCATAATAGCGTCTATTAGTTTTTAAAGAGTTTTCAGTGTGTTTGCTAGACATTCGAACTTCCTACAGCTTCATTACAAAGTAGGTGTTCCTAATGACACCTTGTGGACAAGTCTGAAATTTCAATGTATGCTTGCATTTCAGTAATCAATCATAATTGTGTTTTTTGAGATTTCTGTTTCAGTGCTGCTTCGTTTTACCTCATAGATAAATCACTGGAAGCATAATGTAGATATAACTAGTTTATACATTTGCTGAAGCATCCACAATTACTGTTTATGTAGTACATGAATATATTTCATGTTGTGACCAAGTTGTGTGATGTTTACAGTGTTAGAACAGTGCAGCCAGTCAAGTAAGTTCCTTTCTGGACAAGAAGCTTTTAATGTTTGGTGTGTGTAATCTGAATGTTTTACATCAATATCACACTTTCAGTGTTCATCTTCTCAGGCACCTGGATGCATAATCACCCCCTCCCCCATACAAATATAACTTTTCCCCTCATAAACCACATCCAGTATTATAAAACAAGTAACCCGCAATAGCACTTAATAAACCTGATTATTAGATAGTTTAAAATATGCCATAATACATCCCTAAGGTGCCATTGAGCTCTTAATTGTTTTCATTTCAACAGAAGATGAAGGATATTCTGTGGAAACACAGTGTCGATGTGCTTCCCTGTGTTATTCTTTGGAGCATTCATTGGTTGTTGGCTGCCTGTGAAATTACTGACAACAAGCAACCCAGGCTTTCCTTTATTTCCCACTAATTGAACTTGTGTTTGGCTTTCCACTAACTGTAGTCTAAGTCAGTTGTTCTCAACCTGTGATGAACTGGCAGGGATTAATGGGAGTTATAGGCCAAAACACCTGGGGACCCACAGGTTGAGAACCGCTGGTCTAAGAAGTGAAATTTGTGTGCCATTTTAAAAAAACTGGGAAGATGGTGCACTTTCTCTAACACCCATGAAAGTATATTCATCAGGCACAACAGAATGAAAGAGAGAGAGAGAACCAGCAAGTCAAGCCATGTGGTTAGCGCTGGAAGACAAACAGAGCAAGAGAGCTGGATGTTGCATCCTATCCACCCTCTTTGGCTCCCTAATAGGTTAGCGTATCTATTGGACACCTATTATCACCTTCCCACTCATGCATACGCTGTACTTTCTGGGACTGGCATATTACATTATAATCTTTTAAGGTTTTCTGTTCAGAAGACAAAATACAGTTGGAAAACATTTTGAATGATTGTACAAAAATCCCCTAGCTGTTTCTATTTGACAAGTTCCAAGTAATACTGATTCCTAGATTATCTTACGCATATATTTGAATTAAGAGTAAAATATTGTGCGCTCTCGTTCAATCCCTTTCTCCATACTTAAAACTATGTAAGAGCAAAAACTTTCTTTGCAATACTTCATATTCTAGTTGTGGACTTTTCTTGAAAGTTGAACAACATGTAAATGAAGTTAGATGGGGAAAGCTTGAAGAACATCTGCCTTTTTCACCTCTGAAAAATGCACAGAAGTGACAAAAATAAACACAACCATTGGACATGCTCCTATTTGACCAGTACTTGCTTCTGAAAGTCCCTCTTCTATGTAGATTCACTACTGTTTCCTTCTATATTAAAAAGATTTCAAATACGTATTTGCAACAATTGTAGGCAATCCATCACTCATCCTCTTGGGAAGCAGAATCCTTGATTTCAGTATTAACCTGTCTTCCATTAAAAATTCTTCTACTCTATTGACTTAAAATTGTTTGATAGACAAGTCTTTCCCCCAAAGAATATTGGAAGTTGTTGTTTGGGGGAGGAAAAGGCTGTTTAATAGAGAAGAACAGAATGCAACAACAGTTTACCAGTTTCTTTGGAAAACATCAGAGTGATGGGTTTGCACTAGAGAGACAACATCTTAAGTGTTTTGTCTGTTGGAGTTTGTGAGGGTTGTGTAGCTCAAAGGAATTGCAACAGGAGGGCCATCTGGAATTTAGCGAGTCCGGCAAATTTAGACAAGCTAGTGACTTTTTTAAATCAGTGGTTTCCAACATTTTTTTTTACCAGGGGAAACTCTTCAACATTAGTACTAAAAGGGTTACAAATCAGTTTTTGGCCAACTTTAGATTCGGTTTGGTTAATTGGGGTGCTGATTTAGAAAATTTCATTGGATAGACTACATCAGCTCTAGTTTCAGATATAGAACATGTGCCATCCAGTAGTCAACATCTTCTCTCCTACAGAAAACCATATTTAATAATCTAGAGCTGATGTGGTAGTAGTAATCTTTTATAGGCAGTCAGCCTCTCCCCGACATCCCCATTGCCGTGGCACTATAAGAGGGTTGCTATCATTGCTGCATGGTTTCGAGGCAACGGTGTAGTAATGTTGAGGCTGCGAACCATATTTTTGTTCTTGCAGACCACTGGTGGTTCACGGACCACAGGTTGGGAACCACTGTTTTAAATAATGAACACCTCACTTGGCCTACCTGGAGCTTTGTGGTGCACATCTTCCAAAGCTGGCAAAGGATAGTTAAAACAGTGACAAGGATGTGTATAGTTAAATGCCACCAAATCTCTTGCTTTCGAAGCAATAGTACTTTCCACAAATGAAATGGAAGAGTTGCCTCTGTACTCTTATTTTATAACTGGTTCTATGGCACTTTATCTAGTTATTTTTGTCAAAAGAAATCTTATATTTTGTTACCTCATAATTGAGGTCTAAAGTATGACAAATATACTTAAGTAAAAGGAGGAGGGGGTTTGTGACAATTCTAGTTAATACACTTATTTTCAGACTTAAGTGGAATGGTTCCATAATGCAGTTCTATCCTCTCATTATTTTGGCAGGCGTAATGAAACCAGTCAGTAGTGTGAGAAGAACATGACTCATTAGCTTTAACATGAATGTTTACTAAGTCTGTGGAACAAAAGTCTTCTGTTCATCCCCCACTTTCCACTTAAATTGCAGACAACAGTTTTTAAAGCCCTTATTCATGTTTCCTGGTTTGTCAAGATACTCTGTTGTTTGTACAGTATTTAGAGCAAATTAAAATTTAGCTTATGTTTTGGCAGCAGAGACAAAAGGTGGGGAAGGAAAATCCCATTTACTAGCAGTATGTAAGGAGACTAGCAGGAATAGCCAACTGATTCCTGATTAGTGGTCCTTATATTTAATCAGTACTGTAGGAAGGAGGAAACTGAAGAGCCAGGGTTTTTACAGGTGGACACGCCAGAGTATTTATGAACAAGTCTTGCATTTCCTTGAATAAATACAGAATAAATGAAATACTACAGATATCTGTATCCAAAGATGACAACTGGTCATATGTCATTCACATATAATTGGGATGGGGGTTAGGAATTAAATTGTTAGCCATCGGTGGTTCTCCATATTCATCTTCTCCCATCATTCAAATTGATTTTTATAACATGCCATTGAAGGTTTTTGCATGAGGAAGTGCTTGTATAATTCATAGTCTAATAGAATTCCAAACTGTTGTTCCCAAGTATTTTTATAGGAACAGATTAACCAGAGCAAACCTTATTTAATTTAGCATGCAATTTTCTGTCTATAACATTTTGAAATACATGCCAATCTGGGCCCAAAGAAAAAGAGAACAGTTTTTTTTTACTTTTATGAATTCCCAGCAACATAGCACGTGACCAAAACAATAAGAATTTTATTTATTTATTTATATCTCTCTTTTCTCCCATGGGTGAGACTCAAAGCGGCAAACAAATGGTTAAAAAGTAGAGATTACGTAATACAAATACACAACATCATCCACCCAACCAAAACAAATAAACAAGCAAAAACACATTGCATGAATCATATAAAATAAGCATAATAAACAAGAACATTTATCATTAAAAATCCCTGGGCCTCAGGCCTCTGAGGTTATCCTTAAAACATTATACTAAAAATCCTCGACGCTCTGGATCTTTTGAACCTTGCCAGACCAAGATAGACTTTCAGTGATGTGTCTTGGGAATAATCATAAGCTGCATAGTCATTGCTTATTATGGGTTGTTGGGGAAGGCCTGCTTCCACAGAAATGTTTTGACCTGGGAGTGAAAGGTCAGTAATGAGAGGGCCGAACGCAGCTCTTTGAGGAGGGAGTTCCAGAACTGCGGAGCCACCACTGAGAAGGCCCCCTCTCTCGTTCCCACCAACCATGCTTGTGACGGTGATGGGACCAAGAGAGCAGCCTCTCCTGATGATCTCAGGGCTCATGTGGGCTGGTAGGAGGAGATGCAGTCTCTCAAGTAGGCTGGGCCCAAACCGTTTAGGGCTTTATAGGCTAAAGCTAGCACCTTGAATTGCGCCCGATAAGTTCCTTCGACATCATTTAACATGTATGTTTTAGAATGCATGAATATTCTTTAAGTGGTCTAAAACTGAGTTCTTCCTTTTCCCACAGGTTATTGGTGTTATTAGCAAAGATATTATCCCCAAAGGAACACGCTTTGGACCCTTGGTTGGTGAAATCTATACCAATGACACAGTTCCTAAGGATGCAAACAGAAAATATTTTTGGCGGGTAAGTAAGAGTGGTATTCTACTATAAAGGGTGTGATATAATTATATTAATGAATTAATAAAATAAAATGTGATAGCCAGCCTACTCAACCATCATATAAGTTTCCATGTCAAAGTAGTATCATTGTAAACTGAAATACCGGTGAACACTGGATGGAGAATGGGAGCATTATACTTATTCACTTATAATAAGTAATATAATAAATACTACTACTATTATGAATAATAATATTATTAATATCTCATGGCACACACTTTTTAAAAAGCACAATAAAGCTAAACATATATTATACGGCTACAGCTTTATCCACAATGTCTTATTGCTAGACCAGATTTAAAACTCCCCTCCCCACTGTATTTTATACAGTGCCAGTCATTTTTTCATCATGTACCATTTCATTTGCTCCTGTTATGATTTTTACCCAAGCACAGTTCTAAAGCTAATTAGTAGCATTTCACAACCTCTTACTCGGCAGTTGATTAAATGACTAATTACTTTTTGAAATGCCACACTGTTGCAAAAGACTATTTACCTTGAGCCCAATTTCAATTACAGAAATTATTGAGGCCACTTCCTAAAATGCTGCCAAGCCTGCTGGCGCAGGGTGGCCCTTCACAATAATCGCGACAGAGGGAAATTGCACTTAATGCCGGGTTTGAGTACTCATTCATAGGATAGTTACCTCTTAACTTAATTTGCCTTATGAATTTGTTGTGACTTGGAGATGTATTTAGATCAAAGTACAGTACAGATGTTTTACATGGATACAGTGGTTCTCAACCTGTGGATCTCCAGATGTTTAGGCCTTCAACTCCCAGTTAGGCCTTCAACTCCAGCTGATAACTGGCTGGGATTTCTGGGAGTTGTAGGCCAAAACACCTGGGGACCCATAGGTTGAGCACTACTCTTATCTATCATGGCATTATTTAAGGGTTTCCTCATATAATTGCAAATAATTATAGGGTCAAAGAAGATTCAAACATATTGTGAGCTATTCCAACTTAAAGGGTTTTCTGGACTGTGCCCTGATGAGGAGATCTCTGCCTGTCAAATGCTAGTATGTCAAGGAGAACCTTGTTCTTCTCTATTTTAATGTGTATTCCATAGTAGTGTGTTCAGACACACCAGTGCCTCTAACTATTTTTACAAATGTTGTAGCTGTGGTGTGTAAACCCTGTTCTTGCTGTCAGTAAGCTTCCTTGTTAAAACTAGGCAGCTCATATTAACTAGCCAGCATAATTCGCTGTAACTCGCAGCTGGTTCAAATAAGCAGCAGGGAAACTAGTCATTAGATCACTGAAGTAATTCTGAAAATCTTGGACTATGACTTGTGACTACCTAACAGGATGTTGTTCCAGACTTTCAGTGCGAGAGCTGACATCATGCTTGTGACACTTGCCTCCTGAAATGCCTTAGTAAATGATAGTGTTGATTCTCTGGATTCAGACAGCCTCAAGTAGAGAAGGTTCTTTCCTTCAGGGCTTGAAAAAGAGTCCTGCACATGCAAAGGAAATTGGAGAGATAATTTCCCACATGTCATATGAAAGACATCCTGGTGTGGCTGGCAGGAACAGGAACATCTGCTGTATGTAAGCATAAGGGCTACTTTCGGATTATACTTCTGAAAACAGAAGGCGCAGATATGCTGTGCAAACTCCAAGGTGATGTCATTTCTTGTAATTACCACAGTGTGATTCAGCATATTTTAATCTCCTTTACGATGCATGGAAACGACTGGTGAGATGGCAAAATAAAGTTTTATGAGAGTTCATTGTAGTGCAGTATGTGTGTTCAGGAAACTGTACAGTAAGGCATATTAGCATTGAAAAGGTGACTGGAAGTCACTTGATCTAACCTCAAAAAGTACCTTCTGTCTATAACAGACCCGCACGGCAGTGGAACCTTTGAGTTCCTGGAAGTTTGCAAATTGGAGCTAACAAACTCCTCTTGCAAGCATGATTCTTCGGGCTTTGTTCCATCCTTCTCATAACAAAAACACCGCAAAATCGCTCAAGCTTCTTTGATGAAGCCACATGTATTTCCTCAGCCTCAAATGACAGGAAGTATATAGCCTGTGTTAAAAGGCCAGCTTTGTTGCTATTCCCTTTTTTAAATGATCTCTCTCTCTCGGTTGATCCTTACATCAAACAGCATTCAGGTGAAACCGAATGCACTTAAAACATACACATACCCATACATAGGGGAGAATGATTCAGTTTAGCATTTGGACATGGGAAAGCCAAACCAAAATCCTTTTTCAGCTGTGACATTTAACTGGGTGGCCTTCTGGAAATCACCTAACTGTTGAGACTGAAGTGAAACAAGGATGCATATTGCTATTTCTCCAAAGCCCTTGATGATTTTGGGAACTACAAATAGCCTTTTGGGGTTCTGGCTATAACATGCCAGCCCATCTCCTATGGCAGTGTTTCCCAACCGCTGTGACGTAGCACACTAGTGTTCCGTGACTAACCTCCTGCTGTGCTGCGAGAAAAGCTCTCTGCCCCCCTTCCTTCCCCCCTCCTCCTGCCGAACTCCTGCTGCTTGGGGGAGGAGGAGGAAGGGCTGGGCGGCGGCGAAGAAAAAGAAGAAGGGAGCGGGGCGCTGCCAGCCTCCCCAGCCAGCCTCCAACCCACCATGACTCCCGCCCCTCGCTCGCTGAAGCCCCGCAGAGGAGGAGCCCCGCCCACTGAAGCCCATCCACCACTCATGCTCCTCCGCGCGGCTTCATCTTCAGCTGTGGGAGAGCTGAAGCCGGGGGGGGAGGGGCATTGCGTGGCCTGGCTCCGCCCCCTCCCCCGGCTTCGGCACTCCCAGCAGCTGCTCCCAGCAGGCCACCATCACCCAGCCATTCTTTACTGTGTTAGAGTGTCATTTTGGTTGGTGGTGTGCTCCCGGATTTTTTTAATGTTAAAAGTGTGCTGCGGCTCAAAAAAGGTTGGGAAACACTGTCCTATGGAACACTTACTTGAGAAAACAACAAATGACCCTTCAATGGATACAAAACTATGAAGAGTTATCTTTGCTCAGTTACATTAATAACAGACACTTTGGAAAACAAAAGATACTCAAAGTTGCTACATTATTTGTTCTCCTGCTACCTGCTATAGTCCATTTTTTGTAAACATACTTACTCATGGAGGGAAAGTATATTGCTTACTGCAAAGTCTGACCTGCCCTCAGATTTCTTTAGTTAACAACATACACACGTCACCTTACCGCACCCAATCCTTCAACAAAAGGCATACATTCCAAGCATGAACAAGTGTTACTTTAAGACATGGGGTGGGGGATATTTGCTTAAAACTTAGAAGGCGGTGGTAGCAAATGGTGAGTGGAGAAGCTGTAGTGGTGGCAAGGTAGAAGGAGACAACAAAGACATGGTTGTGACATAACCAGACTAATTAGTCCTTGCCAAAGTGACTCACTGCATTATTGCTCGCACACAGTCAGACCTTAAGTCGATAATACCATCCACTTGTTGACCAGCAGTCCTAAATAGCCTCTTAAAGCAGAGTCACTGAATGTTGAGCTTCAAGCAGTGTTTCCATTTGAGTGCTGCAACAAAAGTAAGCATTACATAAATAAGCATCAAAGGGAGAGAAAAAAACAATAATTTGGCACAACTATTTAAATTTCTGTTTTGTGTGAAGTTTGTCTCCAAAAGCTACCGAATCCATCCGAACAAATTTTACAGGAATTGAAGAAGAAGAAACGCTGAGGATATACATTCTTTTGCTATAAAATGTAATTTTCCATACCCTGTGCCAAAGTAATTTGATACATTTTGATAGTATTGATCTGTGCATAATATTCTACTCCTAGCCAATAATGTCCTGCCACTTACAACTTCTTTGTCTTTGGGGGGGGGGTTTGGTATCTTTTGGAAACAAACTCCAAAGTTGTAGTCTCCTGCTTAGAAAATAAGATAAAGGGACCTTTCTCTGTGTTACTATATTTTACTGTCTTCAGAAACATTTGTTTTTCTAACACCTTTAATATCCTCTTTTCTACAGATCTATTCTGGGGGTGAGCTTCTGCACTTCATTGATGGATTTAATGAAGAAAAGAGCAATTGGATGCGTTATGTAAACCCTGCCCATTCTGTTCAGGAGCAGAACCTGGCAGCTTGTCAGAATGGAATGGACATCTACTTTTACACCATCAAGCCCATCCCGCCAGGCCAGGAACTGCTTGTGTGGTATTGCCGGGACTTTGCAGAGCGGTTGCACTATCCTTCTACTGGAGACCTGATGAAGATGAATATTAGTAAGTAGATGTACAGCATACTCACATTTGCTTTCTGACAATGGGTTCTTAATCATATGCATAACCTTACAATTGAGTCATCTCTCTAACAACACAGATTTGCAGTAGAAAGCAAATGTTTAAAAGCAAACACATAAAACTGCATCTGTATGCTTGTCCACTTTGCCCTGCCTCATGTACAGAGGATGAATTTTGGAGGCTACAGACAATGCCGTTGCTGTTGCCCATTTTTGGTCAAAAGATATTTAGCCACCTGTGCGCCTTCTATTTTTATCGGTTTCATACTAATTTCTGCAAGGCTTTTGATATGAAATAAATAAATAAAAGTAGAAAGCATTTTGAAAGTTTCTCATTTTAAAGCAACATAGTTTAGCATTAGAAACCTAGGTGTCTATAAGAGTACAATATTATTTATTATTATTTACAGTATTTCTACCCCACTCTTCTCACCACCCCCCCCCCCGGGGACGACGACACTCAGAGCGGCTAACAAAGGCAGCAATTGGATGCCTAAATAATACACAAAATAGCCATAAAACATACAAAATTAAAACAATAGCAATTAATTAAAAACAAAATAATCAATTAAAATAGCATTAAAAACAATGTTCAATTGACACATCCAGTTGCTAGAGCAGTAAAACTGAATCCTCATCTCTGTCGTCAAGCCAGTCCATTCCAGTTAAAGTGCTGCTATGTCATTGTGCAAAGGCCTGGTCCCACAACCAAGATTTTACCTTTCTCCTGAATGCTAGGAGGGATGGGGTTGATTGTAACTTGCTTGGCAGTGCATTCCACAGGCGTGGAACCACAACCGAGAAGGCCCTGTCTCTCGTCCCCACCAGCTACATTTGAGATGCTGGCGGAAGCAAGAGCAGGGCCTCCCCGGATGATCTTTAGGTGCGAGGTGGGACATAGAGGCAGATGCATTCGGACAAGTAAGCTGGGCCAGAACTGTAGAGTCTGGCTTATCCAACCTTTGCTCATCCAACGTTCTGTATGATCCAATACAGTCTGCCTCCCACCCAGATCCACAGCTATTTCAATACATTGCAATTGAAATTTGTAAATACAGTAATTACTACATAACGTTACCATGTTTTGAACTTTTTTTTGTCGATTTGTTGTAAAACATGATGTTTTGGTGCTTGATTTGTAAAATCATAGTGTAATTTGACATTTAATAGGCTTTTCCTTAATCCCTCCTTATTATCCAACATTTTTGCTTATCCAATGTTCTGCTGGTCCGTTTATGTTGGATAAGCAAGACTCTACTGTATTAGGAAAAGTTAGATGCAGGGCATTCAGTTGTGTAACTTTTGTATTATCAGTTGTGTGAGGTTATAGGTATTTGGGGCTCATTTTAACAATGCAATTCTTATAGCACTGAGCTGTCCAAATTCTCAAGTGGTTAGTTACCATCCTGCAGGTGTAGACCTTGTACTAAAAATCATAGCCATTTTTTAATAGTTCAGTAAAGGATACTGCATCTCTTGTATCTTGGAAATTGAGTTTTGTACATCTGCTCAGTGAACCTTTTGCATCTACTTTCAATGGCCATGTAAGGTTTTGCAATACAAAAAGAAAAGGTGTTTGTTTTTTACAGTACTGTATAGAAAAGAAGTCCTCTAGTTTGCAAACAGAAAATAACTACACTACTTAATGTACAGCTCTCTCTGGGCTTGAAAGGGCTGGACATAATGAATGATAAATCCAAACACACATATAATAATTAGTTAAGCAATTAAAGAAATTGTATGAGCAGGCTAAAAAGCCTTTTAAGATATATAGATAAAAGAGATAAATTTAGAGTTAGAGGATGTTTCTAGGTGGGGAATGTCCATCTGCCGGTGAACTTACTAATATCTGTGTTTGATGGAGATCTTGTTTTAGTTCATTGATGCATTTCTTAGGTTCAGATCTCTGCTTAACTATGAAGCATACTAGTCATTATTGGGGAAATCACTGACTCGGTTACGTATTTGATAAGGCTTTTGAGAGGCTTGAATGCTGTCCTTGAATTTTTTAGGAAAAGGACAGGATATACACGAAATTAAAAGAGAAAGGTCTCTGTCAGCTACTACTGCACCAATTAAAATGACAGACCTCTGCCATCTGATTGACCATAATTCACTTTGGAATATCAAATTTCCAGCTGCCATATTGGAGCTTTGCTTTCCCTTCAGACAATAGTCAGCCACTCAAATAAACCATGGTTCCTCTGGACCGTGGCCAAGGGCTTCTGCAAAATTGGCCGAGAGCATTCATGACCCACTTGAAGGTACTTTATGATCTCATGAATTGGTAACAATTAGTCTCCATCCCTAGCTTCTGTGGAAAATGTTTTACCTCAGAACTTCTAGGTTCTTTTTTCTTCTAGCAAAACAAGAATCTTATTTAGAACAAAAATGTGACTCAGCATTACACAAATTCATCACTCAAGTGTTCAGCAGCATTTATTCTAGAAATGACTTTATACACCCACAGATATTTTTTGTACTCTCAGGGGAAAGAATTAAAACAACATCTCTCTTGCAGCTAATAGGGAATGCATAAAGAGGACATTATTTAACCTAGGTTTGGATAACATCATGCCCTGTGTATGTTTTTTCCTTAAACATTGCATATGTGTCCTTGCACAGAAGATGTCATACAACCTGCCCACAAAAAAAGAGGCAGGTAGATGGCAACTACTGGATGACACATGTTCTGCATGAAAAACTAGAGCTGATGTGGTCTATCCAATGCAGTTTTCTGAATCAGTATCCCAAATAACCATACCAGATCTAAAGTTGACCAAAAACTGATTCGTTACCCTTTTGGTACCAATGTTGGAGAGTGGTCCCTGGTTAGAAAAAGTTTGGGAACCACTGATCTAATGGCTACACATCTATCCCATCCCAACCTTTCTTCTGGCTTGACAGCCTTTGAAGAGCCAATTGGTAGGGTACTTTTTCTTCAGATGCCTCCTGCGGAGAAGTATGAGACTAACATGTTTGCTGACTAACTTCAACATATACATTAAAGTAAGGATGAGCAACTGTATAGAGACAGGGCCAATTCCTCAGCCCACCTAAAGACTACTCTCCCTCCCCCATCCACATGTGCCATTGTACCCTCTCACCCCATTATTCAAAATAACAACTGGAATTGACATTGAGCCTCTCGTGTCACCATTTTGAAGTAGAAAAAGAAGGAAATGAAATTTTTTGAGAGGGGCTGCCATGGCTCAAAGGGGGTTCTGGCATGTTTTCATGCGTTTGGGTTGCTCTGAGTTGTTTTTGGGTGATTTTCACTAAGGATTATTCCATTCTTAAATAGCAGTTCAGGAGAGTTTGGGGGACTGATGGAGGACTTCAAGGGGAACAAAGGTTGATATGACACATGAGGCCACATGCAGCTGATTCACATATTAGGGATAAAAGTGAGTTTGAAAGCAAGTACTGTTCACAAATAGATAAACAGCTGGAGCCAGTCACAGATCTTAGTGCGTTTACTTACAAATGTGTTTTCAGACTTGCTTTTCTTATGTGTGAAGTGACCTTAAAAACAATGCATGCTGATAATCATCCATTTTAAACCCCTCCATGTTCAAGAGCTTCAAGTTGGCATGCATACATCAATATTTAGTCCTTGCAACATCTTTGTGCCACACATGAGGCTAAAGGTAAAATTACTTGCCTCAGTGCAAACTCTTGCCCATGGGGCTTCTTGGCTGAGCAGGTCTCTCCACACTTTCCACTTGGTCATCCATTGCTCAGGTACTGAAAGGTGTGCTATTTTTCAGGTGTCCTTGCTAGCAACAAGTAAGATGGCCCTAACCGGCCGCTGTTAGAACCACAAAATAAGAAAAGTGTGAAAGAATATTCCAAGATGTTAGATTCAGGACTTCAGAGGAATCATTGTGATTCTTCTCCGTAGTCCTGTTGTTCATATATGCCACCAAGGTAGTTGTTATTTAGAGTGATAGATGCTTCTTTGTTAGAGGCAATCAATAGAGGAAAGAGTACAAACCCGTTTCCATAGTAAGATATATAGGAAGTTGCCTGTCTATCTGCAGATCAGCATGTCAGATTCTACTGTGTTTTCATTAAATGGTTCCAGGATGCTGATAGCTTCTAGCATATTCGAAAAGCAGGTTGGTGTTTTGCCAAGGTTCAGAAAACCCTTGCTAGCAATAATGCAGTTTACATGTGTACCATATATGTAAATCACCCTCATATATAAGTTTAGGGCAGGTTTGAAAAATGGTTTACATGAAGAGGCTGCGTGTCTTATTCTCTCACTACTTATATACCACAGAAACTTACTCTGTGCAGTTGGGGCCAGTCATAATATCCCACAGTGTTTCATCAATGTGTGTGTGGTAGGAAAGAATTATGTAGACATGACATATTACAGGATAGAAGCAGATACTTGCTGAATGTTTACATATGCCCATTTCTGTCATAATGCTTAAAATAAAGACATATTGGGTTAAGGATTTTGAGGCGGCACAAGATAAGAGTGGGGGGAAAGGAGGGGGAAGGGATTCCACTTTCATGTCGTGAATAAACACATCCAATAAAAGCAGTGCTATGTTTAGTCCTGAAATAATTTTTTGTGACAGTCTCATATACTGACTGGAGTAGTGAAAGAAGAAACTTCAGAGTTGAGAAGAAAAATAGGCCAATCCTTAAAAAAAACAAAAAATAAAACACAAGCAGAAATATGAATAAGTATTCATTTTGCACTAAGACTACAGGATTTTTAGTATGTGTTTGTACACATTGACATTGCTAATCAACCAAAATCATGACAAGTATTATAGTTGTGAGCAAACTACCATGTGGTCGTGAGCATCTAAAATTTACTGAAAATCCTCAAGTAATAGTGCTATTATAAAATTACCAAAGTATATTATGAGCAAAAAAAATCTACTCTTGAAGAAAGAGTGGCCATCCAGGTTCTTCAAAGTTACTCTTTCTTTGAAAACGGTGCATTGAGAATACTGTATATGAATTCACATGACTGAAACAGAAGGAAAATTGAATGCAGTGCTTAATATTAATAGCTTCCCATGTCACATCTTCAAAGGCTTGTTATGGAACTATGCTGGGTGGATTATTCTGGGAACTGTAATCCAAAAAAGTAACTGATCAGAGATTTGGTTACAGTATTGAGACCTAAAGTTCCTTCTCTGGGAAGATAATATTAGGGTCTGGAATAAATTGGGTTGGAAGCCAGGAAATGAGATGGTTGCTGTGAGAAGTATTTCTGAGAATTTGCTTTTTCGAAAAGAATTCCCTTGCGACACGATGCTATTTTGATCATTTCAAATAGATCAGGTTTTTTTGTAAGCAATGTAATCTCATGTTCAAGGAAGCAAATATAGAAGTACACATGCTAGAACAAACATAGCAAGGGTATGCGAAGCAGCTCATTATGGTAATGCATTATTTACTATTTAGCTGTGGTTAAACTCCTTTTAAGTTGATGCAAAGGTTGTCAGCCCACAATATGCAAATATCTCTGTTTTGTTTTAAGACTTCAAAAGATTTCTCTTTGGCAGGATTTGGTTTTCTTTAACCTGTTTTCATTGAATCTGTAAAGTGTTCAGAAATTCTTTAACTTAAATATCTGTATTTATATATTTGTTGGATTTTTTTTGTATTTCAGCACAAAGCCATGTTAATCCAAAGCAGCAAGCTAATGACAAAGATGAACTTTATCAGAAAAATGTTCCCCGACGAGAACATAGTGTGAAGGAAATCCTGAAAACTGATTCCAATAATCCTAGAGGAAGGGACTTGTTCTACACTCACCTTTCTCCACATACTCAAGAAAAAGACTTGGAGAGCTTGAGAAAAAATTGTAGCCCCGAGAGGCCTTTCTACCCTCGAATTGTCTACCCAATCCGACCTCACATTCCTGAAGATTACCTGAAGGCTTCCATTTATGGGATTGAGAGGCCTAGTTACATTGCCCACTCACCTATCCAGTCTTCTACCACACCAAGCCCCTCAGCCAGGAGTAGCCCAGACCAAAGTTTGAAAAGCTCAAGCCCTCACAGCAGCCCGGGTGTTACAGTATCCCCCCTCACTTCTATGACTCAAGAGCACAGAGAACCTTATCCATACTTGAATGGACTCTACAACTCAGAAGGATTGGGGTCATATCCTGGATATGCTCCTTCAAGCCATCTTCCACAAGCCTTCCCTTATCCCAAATTCCTCTTACCTCCATATGGCATGAGCATCAACAATTTCAACCTGTTTCCAAGGATGTATCCTTTCTACAGCAGTCTACTCAGTGGAGGAAGCATTTCTAATCATATGCTGAACCCATCCGCCCTTCCAAGTTCCTTGCCATCAGATGGGAGCCGCCAGCTCTTGCAACCTGACCATCCACGAGACTTCCTCATCCCCGCACATAACAGTGCCTTCTCCATCACGGGAGCTGCTGCCAGCATGAAGGACAAGCCATGTAGCCCAACCAGTGGGTCGCCCACGGCAGGCACCGCAGCCACTTCGGAGCATATTATGCAACCTAAACCTACCTCAGCAGTATTGGCTGCCACCAGCAGCGAAGAAGCCATGAATCTCATCAAGACCAAGAGAAACATGACTGGTTACAAAACCCTTCCATACCCACTGAAGAAACAGAACGGCAAAATCAAGTATGAATGCAATGTCTGCTCCAAAACCTTTGGCCAGCTCTCTAACCTCAAGGTAGGTCTTTTGAGGAAACATCAATTTCTCATCAGCTCTTGCATTTGGAAATAACAGCAAAAGACTTGTGGTTTTCATAGGAAGGGCTATGTTTCCGTAATTTTATAGATAGATTAACTTATTTTAGTGACTGGCCTAACTTTTATTGCTGTATTTGGACAAAGACAAAATGCATTCTTCCTACACGTGCTATTTGTTCCTCTGTGTCTTTAAAGCTTTGAAAACGGAGGTGTCAAAAAGCAATTTTTCCATAGATGGCTTGAATAGTATTTCTGTGCAGCAATTGAGGAACTTGGGTGTACTGTGAAGTGGCTGTGGTCCTATCACTTTCACTCTTCAGGTGTTTCCTGTTCTGCTATGTGAGTTTTTGTTAAAAACGCTACAATGTGAACTTCAATCAAACCATTCAAATATAAAGCCAGATATGGCACGCTGAGGAGAAGCTTCTGAACCGGTAGTGGTCCCAATTAATTTAGCACGTAGGAAGAAATTCCCACCTCTGAACTAGGTGATTCAGAAGGCAGAAGATAAGCAGTGGGTGCTCACTTGTATATATGGCAGAATAGGAGCTAGAGCCAGTACCACCAGATGTGTGTTTCATTACCTGTATTTCCATTCAACATTATACTCTAAGCAGCGTTCTTACTGAGGCAAGAAACTCTAAGCCAACATGGTGCACAGGTTCTCTTCAGTCACTTAAGAAACATGTCATTATCACCTGAAAATCTAAAGAATGGGAGAAGAGGAATAGTAGTTCTTGTGTTATCAAAGGATTTTTATGGCTGCCATCACTGGGTGACTGTGAGTTTTCCAGGCTGTATGTTCATGTTCCAGAAGCATTCTCTCCTGAAGTTTTGCCAACATCTACGGCAGGCACCCACAGAGGTTGAGGGGTCATAATTTATTATGCCTGCCACAGATATGGGTGAAACGTCAGGAGAGAATGCTTCTGGAACATGGCCATACAGCCCGGAAAACTCACAGCAACCTAATATAACTATTCACTAATGTATTATAGTCATCATCATGGTATGATTACTAAAGTGATTATTCTCCTCCGGTTAAGACAAGCTTCTGCATAAATTAGCAATGAGCTGCTTAATTTCTACAGGCTAATTTCTAGAATAATGGCAAAAATTTGCATTAATTTACTAAAACAAAAAAACAAATGGGTGGAGACTGGTGAGCTAAAGACATCCTAATTTGCATATCAATGTATTCCAATGTCACCCTTTCACTATGCCTGGTATTTCAAAGAGCAACACTTGACAAACTGTTTACTGCTGTTGTACAACTTCAATCACTGTTCTGTCTTACAACAGGTTCACCTTCGAGTACACAGTGGAGAAAGACCATTCAAATGTACTACTTGCAATAAAGGGTTTACTCAGCTGGCTCACCTCCAAAAGCACTATCTGGTACACACAGGAGAAAAGCCCCACGAGTGTCAGGTAGGCCACCGTTTGCATAGAATAAGATCCTGGCTTCAATACAATGTGTACATGATACAGAACTGAGGGCATAACTGGAGTCCTGTTTGATTCCAGTTTCCATTGCAGAAGAGGCAAACTCATTTTCATTTTCAGAAAAGCTGGCAGACATAATGTTTCAATCAGTCATAGCCTACATTTTATTCATGCTGGATTTTCAAAATCAATACAGGGATCGTAAGACTTTTAAAGGAGAAGATTAAGGGCTGAATGAGAATGGATTGTGTTTTTAGAGTCATACATGCTTTTGGATTTAATGTATTTAAAAACATGGATTGTTAAGTAGAAAAGAAATATGGAAGATCACTACGATTTACGAACACTGTAGCAAGAATTATTTAGAATTATTTAGGCCTAGACACGGAAAGAATCAGGCATCCCGAGGAAGATATGTGAATAAGTTGAGATGGACGATTTGTCAGGAAAAACTATGATTAAAGTTAAGAAGACTGGGATCCATTTATTATCCTTTAAAAAAACCTTAAGATGGAGACAACTTTAATTATTCGTTTTTTATTTAGGAAAGTAGAAGGGCAGAAATTATATGATACTTATAAGGACCAACAAATAGGTAGTTAAAATCAGCAAGCAATGAGTGGGAATGCTCAGAGTACCATATACAGTATGCTCCAGTTTAAGCCGACCCAAATATAAGCCGAGGCATCTAATTTTACCACAAAAAACTGGAAAATGGATTGACTCAAGTATAAGCCGAGGGTGGAAAATGCAGCCGCTATGGGTAAATTTGCAATTAAAAATAGATACCAATACAATCACAGTAATTGAGGCATCAGTAGGTTAAGTGTTTCTGAATATTTACATAAAACTTTTAAGATAAGATGGTTCTACTCTGATTAAACCATTATTCGAATCTTCAATGTAAATTTGCTTACATCTCTTTCCAATAATAATAGATCAAAATAATAAATGTAATAATAATAATAGAGTAAACTAATAAATGTAATAACAATAAAGTAAAATGATAGGTGTAATAATAATAATAATAAAGTAAAATGATAGGTGTAATAATAATAACAACAACAACAGAGTAAAATAATAAATACCCTTCACTCGAGTATAAGCCAAGGGGGACTTTTTCAGCCTTAAAAAAGGTCTGAAAAACTAAGCTTATACTCGAGTATATACAGTAGTTTTAGTAGTAGTTTTAGCAGAAACCTGCTTATAATATGTTTAGGTTATATGTTGTAGATAGAAGTGTGTTGGCTGTTGTAGTTTAGTTTTATATAGAAGGAACATTGTTTTGGCATCTTTTTTATGGTGGTGGTTTTTATTTTGCTCTTTTTGGTACCTTTAATGGCATCTTTTTGCTTTTTTTTGTTTTGTAAGCCAGTATCCTTTCTTTTTTCTTGTATATTTGAATAAAATTATTATTATTATTATTATACTATATTCATACCCCACCCTTCTCACCCCGATGGGAGACTCAGGGCAGCTTACGGACCATGGCATACAATGCTGTATTATACATACAATAATAAACATAACATATCAACTTAAACAGTATCTGTTGACCAATTGAAATGTAAGTACAATAAAACAGGTTAAAAGTAAACATTTGAATCCTAACCGAAGTGGGCTGATGGAATAAGAGGTCAAAAACAGCAAGCAATAGGCAAGGGAGGAGCAACCCCGAAAATGAAGTTACCCACCTGAAATTATTTGAAAAAAACAAAAAACACCAAATCCTAACGGTCTTATTTGTTCCCCATCCTTAGGTCTGCCATAAGCGGTTCAGCAGCACCAGCAACCTGAAGACCCACCTGCGGCTCCATTCAGGGGAAAAGCCTTACCAGTGCAAGCTTTGCACGGCTAAATTCACCCAATTTGTGCACCTGAAGCTGCACAAACGGCTCCACACCAGGGAGCGTCCCCACAAGTGCATCCACTGCCACAAGAGCTACATCCATCTCTGTAGCCTCAAGGTCCATCTAAAGGGCAACTGTCCTGCCGTCCCGGCCTCCAACCTTTCTTTAGAGGACCTCAATCGCATCAATGAAGAGATTGAGAAATTTGACATTAGTGACAGTGCAGACAGGTTGGATGATGTCGAGGACAATATAGACATGGCATCGGTGGTAGAGAAGGAAATACTAGCTGTGCTTAGAAGAGAAATAGAAGGAGCCACGCTGAAGGCCTCGCTGCAGAGGAGTGGGCGAGTCTCCTCAGGATGCAGTCTTTACGAATCGTCCGATATGTCGCTTGTGAAGTTGCCTCAATGTCATCCACTACCTCGGGTACCTGTAAAGGTCAAGCAAGAAACCGTTGAACCAATGGACCCTTAATGCTGTGGGTTGTGTATGGTTTGAATGTGCACGGGTGAGAGTATGCATGTGTATATGTGCGCATGTGCATACGGATACATTTGTATGCGAGACAAAGAAGTAATTTTTTTAATTTATGACTTGGCAAGTCAGGGTGCCTGTAGCAATTGCTTGTGCATAGTGTCAATGTTGCAAAGCAATCTTGGCTTACAGTAGTTTCCTCTAACTCCAGTTGTTCAGAAGGAACTCCAAAGTTGTTTTCTCAGGGCATGAAAGGAGGCAAGGACTGTTGATTGCCTCCCCTGCTTCCAAAAAAAGACAATCTTATATCCATAATCATTTTCCAGTAACTATACGTCATAATTTATTATGCAATTTCCCATTCAAAAAGCAATAGTTAGAAAATATTTACAATGACTGAAACATCCATTGTAAGTTTGAATATAAGTGTTCTTTTTTCCCCCTGTTGTCTTGTGGTCATTCTTCGTAGAATTTATTCCTGTATATCTGTTCAACAAAAGAACAACAACCAAAAGGCTGCAAGGGGTGGGTTAGGGTGGGGTACTATATACCTGTTTCAGAAATGAGGTTTTTGTTTTGCCAAAGGTAAAAATCCTGGAGGTCCCTGTAGGCGTAGCAGTTCTTTGTAGTTCGATGAAGTGGTTAGAAATGTGAAATTGCCTAAAAATGTATGCAGCAGTTGGAGAGGATAAGTCATACCAGTATAGAGATAGATGAAGAGATTTGCATCTTTAGTACTTCACACTTCGGATTAAAATAAAATTCTCTACTAGAAATAATTTGTAAAATAGAGTGGGAGGGGAGACGATTGTTGAAAAAACTATTTCTCAGATTAGCAGTTGGGCATCAATAAACTTTGAGAAAGTTTTACAACCAAATAACTTAATTTTCTGACCAAAAAGTAACAGTATTGCTGCAGTTTTTGCCAGTGAAGTGCTATGAGCAAATCTGATTTTTTTATTTAAAAAAATCTCTGGGAAATAAATTCGGGACTTATTTTTCTTCTCTCAACTCTCTCCCCAATTCTCCCCTCTCTTTCCTTGATAGAAAAACTTTTTCTTAGCATTCTTAATTGGTGTCTCCCCCCCCCCTTTTTTTAACATCTGTATGACTTAAGATTTCTCTCAGTATTTGTAATTAGTACATTTTGTGGTTAATTTAATTAAAGATGAAGAGGGCATTGCAAAATTGCTGAACAACAGTTACCTCATTGAGTGTGTCCAGTGGTGCAGAAAATGCTGTTTTATCTAATGCTTTGCTACTTTAGAAAACAAACCAAAATGTGCAGAGGAAAAGATAGCATGCATTTTTGGTGGTTTTTTTGTAAATTGTTTTATTGTGCTAAGCCCAAAGATACCATGTCGGCATACAAGGTATAGCAAAGAATACGTGTATATTTATGAATATTTATACCAATGTACCCTGTGTGTGTGCACACGCATTTATTTTTATACCACTTATGTTTGTGAGCCAAAACCATATAAGAAAAATCTGTTTTCCATTGCTTGCTTCACCTTCCCAAAGAGATAAATGATCAGCTTCAAACTATATTAGGCAATCGTTCATTTGTATACAGACACAGTAACTTTAATGATACCTGATTTCTGCATTCTGTTACCTAAGGAAATTGATCCACATGTTAGCCAGAATCCTCTAGGACAGTGGTTCTCAACCTGTGGGTCGCCAGATGATTTGGCCTTCAACTCCCAGAAATCCTAACAATTGGTAAACTAGCTGGGATTTCTGGTAGTTGTAGGTCAAAACACCTGGGGACCCACAGGTTGAGAATCACTGCTCTAGGACAGTTACAAATGTGTAAGCTGGCATTATACACTCATGACTGTTACATATTCATGGTCCTTACATGGTCTTTAGTTTTAGGGCTATGTAGGGACTATCGAAATCCTCCAATCTCTGCTTTTCAGGAAGCAGATGCTGCAAGCAAAAGGGCTCTGTTCCCATATCAATTGGGAAGCACCTGGCTGTTTGTGAGCCTTACATGAGCAATCCTCACTGCAGGTTGGGGGTGATTTTCCCTGTTGCTCCAGAGGCCAATCACAAGAAGGAGTGGAAACTGCATGCAGCTGCCTCCTGAATAGAGAGGAACAGACCCCAGTCAATCGTATCAGATGCTTCCCAGATAGTAGGGATGGGAATGGGGGACATCTGGGATTTACTGCATAACACTGTAACTATAGTACTTATGCATCTGTAAGTCCCATACAGGATTCCAGCCATTAGTTCTGTCATCCCCAAAGCATTATGTGAAGATTCTTCGTAGGCGTTCTATACCTTGAGCTATCCTTGCTGAAGACTTTTCCCTTTGGCCTAAAAAACGAACAAGTCTTGAGTGCATTCATCTATGTGTGATATAAATGTGGAGCTTGTTTCCAAAAGATACCAAATCCACCTGAACAAATTTTCCAGGAATCAGGGGACAAAACCATGCTGAGAATATGCATTCTTTTGCTATGAAATGCCATTTTCCAAGCCTTGTACCAAAGCGATGATCTGTGCATAATAATCTAATACTACTCAGAAACATAATGTCACCTATAACTTTAAAAAATGCATCTTTTTGAAGCAAACTGCACAAATATACCCCATGGCAAATAGTAGGATAAGTAATTTAAACTGTTATGGGAAGCCTAGCATAATTTCCTCTGCTTTTGGAAAGCTTGCATGATCAGATTTAATGGGTCCTGTGCCAGAAGAAAGGAGGATTATTCATAAAATAAGTTACAAGAGAAAACGAGCCAGTGTTAATACACCCTTCTCCATTGTGTGTGTGTGTATATATATTTGTATCACATAATAGTCTTAAAGAATTAGACCATTTCAGAAATGATACCATTCTTAAATGCCTTCTTATTTAAATCACCAAATGCATCTATGGTCTAAAAGAAGCCCAATAAAAACTTTTAATATAGCTTTTGAAGGAAGGATTACAGTTCATTACATTTCTGCTCCCATAAAGTGTGAGGCAAATATATTTAAATGTAGCAATGTTTCATAAATGTAGGATTTTACTGTAGGAGAAACCAAAGTACCACTACCCTTATCACTGGACACACACTTGCTTTTAATAATTGCCTGTAGTGCTTTCTTGTATTTAATACAATTTTTACAAAGATTTATATGCATCAGCTTTAAAAAAAATTGCTTTTTCTCTGTCAAATCTTCTCTCCGTTTAGGAACTTCACATGTGAATGTAGCAACAATCAGTGTTTTTTGTTTTTGTTTTTTAAGAACAGGCTCTGACCAAAGTTAACAGGCTTTTTACTTTGCTAGAACAAACTATCCTATGTTTACGTACTGGTTTACATTGTTATTTATGTGCAAAAATGTCAAAATGTAAATTAAATATAAAATGTTCATTGCTTTACTGATGACTCATGTCCATTTCTTAGATAATGACTGATATTTATTTTCAGATTTTAGTTATTCCCCGTGCCCCTCCCCCAACCACCAAATGAAATGTTTTTGTTCTTTCAATCAAAATATAAGAAATAAGATGTATACATATTTGTAAGTCCATAAACTTCATTGGGTCCAGGCAATGGGACTGAAGTGTAGTCTTTACCTGCAGATATTCTGTTCCTGTCAGAGTTTTCACCAAGCAAGTTTTAATAATATCTACTAGGCATAGTTTAGAACCCAAAAATAGGAAATCGAAAATCTAATTGGGGGGGGGGGGTTGATTAGTAATAGAAAGACTTACAAAAAATTTTCCAAAAATTTCTAAAATGTAACGTAATTACTAACGAAATTCGTTAGTAGTTCGTATGCCAGCACATGCGCATTCCAGATGGTTTTGGCCTACAACTCCCAGAAATCCTAACAGCTGGTAAATTGGCTGGGATTTCTGGAAGTTGTAGGCCAAAACTGGGATAAATCTCACTGAATTCTAGATGGGACTCTCCAAATAGGAAGGAGGGAGGGAGGGAGGGGGGTATTCTATTCTTGGAAGCAGCAAGAAAAAGGAGGAGGAGGGCCCCCCTCGCTCCTCGCTGCCTTTCTCTCACCCCGTTCCTGAGGGAGCGAGGGCCCAAGTTTGCCCAGGCTGAGAGGAAAAGGAAGAGGCCTGAGGCTGTGAGGAATGGTGGGAGTTGAAGTCCAAAACACCTGGAGGGCTGAAGTTGGCCCGTCATGAAGCCTCTTCAAGGCTTTAGATCCTGGCAGGCAGAAGGGGCAGGGAGGGCCCGTCCACTCCTACTGCCCTGCCAGAATCTAAAGCGCATCAAGGCTTGGCACGCTTTAGATCCTGTGAGAAACCAACCTAATGTATAATAGAATGAATGCAAACTTATAGAGTAAGTGCCTAAATATTATAAGTAATCCAACTGGTCATATACCTACATTCCATGCACACGCAATAATACAGCAGTAATAACAATGGGTATAAGAAGTGGTAAAATTCAAACCGAAGTATTCTGACTCTGGTCCCTCCTCAAGCGGTGCAAACGGGCTCTTCTCTATGAGCCCGGGATTCTGTAGCAAATCCTCCCCCAAAGAATATGTATGTGCACGCAGGCAGCAAACGCTGTGCCCGGGCTTTTCCTGGGAGAGGCTGCCTCCCGGGCTCATAGAGAAGAGCCGTTTGCAGTTTGCACCACTTGAGGAGGGACCAGAGTCAGAATACTTCGGTTTGAATTTTACCTCTTCTTATACCCATTGTTATTACTGCTGTATTATTGCATGTGCATGGAATGTAGGTATATGACCAGTTGGATTACTTATAATATTAGGCACTTACTCTATAAGTTAGCATTCATTCTATTATACATTAGGTTGGTTTCTCACGTGTTGTGGCCAACTACCCCAATACTCTTTGATGCTTTAGATCCTGGCAGGCAGGAGGGGCAGGGAAGCCTGGAAAAATGTAAACAGAGAGGTTTACTCAAGAGTAAATCCACAAAGGAGGGCACTTCATCCAAATTGTCCTCCTTTGTGGATTTACTCATGAGTAAACCTCTCTGTTTACTTCCTTTGCAGATTTACTTCTGAGTAAACCTCTCTGTTTACATTTTTCCAGGCTTCCAGCCGAAAGAAGGAGCGAGTTTAGGGCTTGCCTTGCCATAATACTTATTGGCAAGGGAGGCGGGAGGGTGGTGAGAGAGAAGGAGGGTGCCCCCCCCCCTTACAACCTTATTACGATACTTAAGAAAATCCTGGCCCCCAAAGTTCTATAAAGAAAGTCCACTTCCTGGTTGGCGTTCCAGATGCGGAAATACTCAAAAGTAACATTTCTTATGAATCCCTTCCCATTCTTTTAATTTTCATAACTTTTTTCTCATGCCTAATATCTACCATTATATAGTCCCATGAGATAATAATAAAAGGTAAAGGTTTTCCCCTGACATTAAGTCCAGTCGTGTCAGACTCTGGGGATTGGTGCCCATCTCCATTTCTAAGCCAAAGAGCCAGCGTCATCCGTAGACTTCTCCAAGGTCATGTGTCCAGATGGGGTGCTGTTACCTTCCAGCCGGAGCAGTACCTATCAATCTACTTACAGTTACATGTTTTCCAACTGCTAGGTTGGCAGAAACTGGGGCTAACAGTGGGAGCTCACGCTGCTCCTCGGATTCGAACCTGCGACCTTTCAGTCAGCAAGTTCAGCAGCTCAGTGCTTTAACCCACTGTGAGCCCCTATGATATAATGAAACCACTCTAAATATTTGGGAGGGGCATTAAATTGTCCACTGATGAGACATGCAATAAAATCTGGAGTGCTCCTATCCAGAGAGGTGGTCAACCAGGCTTTTATCTAGGATACGTCTTTCCAACATCCACGCCCCTTCATATTTTGTTTTACAAACACTTGGTACTCTTCTACATTGATGATGCCGTCAAAATAAGTTTTCTATTAGTATATAACAAGGCAGCAACCGCGGTAGGGAACAATGGCCATTCCCCCTCCCCTGTTCATACCTGCTAGGTTTTACTGGTATGTTTTGGCATACTCAAAATGATGCAATGCTACTTCCAACTATTCTTTTGAATTACTTTTGGACAAACATGTTTTCTGTCTTGGGAACTCTAGGGATCAGAGGATGCAAATTGCTATGTTTTCAGACAGTTTTGTTGGCAAAGATGCAAATTTAAAATTCAACATTAAAACTATCTGGGTAGGCCTGCCTGAAGAGATAGGACTTCACTTGTGTCTTAAATTGTGACAACTAATCTAGATGTTGGAGCTCTCCTGGCAGGTCGTTCCACAGTCTTAGGGATGCCGATGAGAAGGTCCTCTGAGTGGTGATTGCCAGTCAGGATCTGTCAGCCTGGAGCAACCCTTCCCCGCCCCCCGAGGACCTCAGTGTTCAGGAGAAGGCAATCTTGTAGGGAACCTGGACCCAAACCATGTTGGGCTTTAAAGGTCAAAACCAACACTTTTTACTTTGGCCGTAAACTAATGGGCAGCCACTTTAGGATAGGTATGATAAGTTCACTCCCGGATGTTTCCGTAACCAATCTGGCTGCCGTATTTTGAACCAACTGGAGTTTCTGAACTTGGTATAAAGGTAGCCGAATGTAAAGCACATTGCAGAAGTCCAACCTTGAGGTTACCAGCGCATGCACTACCACCTTAACATCCTCCAAATTTAGGAAGGGATGCAGCTGGCAAATCAGCCGAAGCTGATAGTCAGCACTCCTGACTTCCACATCTACCTGGGCTGACATTTGGAGAGATGGATCTCTATGCAGACCACCAACCACACTTTGCCCACCTCTGCTATTAAAGATGATGAGAATACCACTGTTCCAACCTACTGGAGATTATAGGGACAATTGCAAGGTTGACTTTAACACCCACTTATTTCTTCAGCAATAAGGTCAATCTTCTCTGCAAGTTTTAAGGGACTCCCTTAGACATCTGTGGTACCTTTACCAGTGATGCATCATCCTTGCAGTTTCCCATAACTGAATCGCAGGATGCAGCCTGGATAAAGATAAATGCATTTCTGCCCCACAACCATCAACAGACTTTATGTGCCTCATGTGCTTAAGACATTTAAGCCTTCAAAACTTTCCGTTAATTCCATGTGTAGTAGATTTGGCAAATCTAATTTTGTATACATTAAATTCTCCCTGAGCATTGCCTGAATAGTAATAACTACATCTGGGATGCAACAGACAACTCCTGATATACTTTTAGGAAGGTAGATATTGCCTTAGGGTCACCACAAGTCAGAAACGACATGAAGGCACATGACAACAATACATGAATTAAGTTGGCCCTCCCTATCCACGGATTCTGTATCCCTGCTCTCAATAGTCTACAGCTCCAAAACATTCCAAAAATACCAAAAGATTCCAAAAATTCAAACATTGATTTTTGCCATTTTATATAAGGGATACCACTGTATATAATGGGACTTGAGCACCCATGATGTTTGGAACCAAACCCCAATGGATAGCAATGGCCCAGTGTATTTCCAAATCCAGAAGAGTAATGAAGCTTAACTCCCCTTCCATCTCTTTGCACCAGCTAAAATTAAAAAGTAACAGGACTTCTCTCTCAAAGCTATGTTCCCCGTTTGATATTTCTGTCATCTAATAATGGATCTAAAACAGGAGTAGGCCATATGGCATCCTCTTCTATCTGAACTGATAGGGAAGAGTGTATCCTTTATATATTGATGCTCACAACCCCATATGATGTTTTAAAAGTATTTCTCTGTCCTCTTACATTCATCTAAACATCTGTCTCAAGAACTTGAAAAACTGCCAGCACAGAACTGTGGAGTTAAGAAAACCAGAACACCTTTGTCGTAAATGTGCCAAATGGTGCATTTTATACTCCTATATTCGAAGAGTGCTGATTTTATTTTATTTTTTTTAAAAAAAACATAGACACATGCGCGCACACATAACGAACACATCTTATATGAACCACTACCATCATAAATTATTTCTCTTTACTTGGCAAGGAAATACTTTTGTGCTGGAAAGTTTATGATCCAAGGTCACTTGTGAGCTTTAGAAGATGTTTCATAAAACACATTACAGTCAGAAAGCAAAGCACATTAGAAGAACCAGCAATGTCCTCAAGCTGTGATGGGCCAAGCAGCTGCTGCTTCTTTTGTTGTTTTGGCAAGAATGGAGCAAATCCTTTTCAAAGCACTGACAAACCTACTGGAGCGTTAAGATTAAAGAAGAACATTAATGGGATGTTAGACAGGGAAAGAAACACACAGTACAGATCATAACTGTCTCAATAAAAGTTGAGCCCAGGCGTTACTGATAGTCTTTTAACATGGTCGAATGTTCTCTGTTAAAATACTACCTGTCATGCTTTTAAAGAGGAAGACTCAGGAATGTCGCTACTGGTGGGGATATTTCTCCTCTCAAACAAGCATCCCCCCTGATTAAATTATCCTTTAGTTCCCAAATTTCTAGCATTGTAGAGAGTGAGACATTCAAAATTATTCACACCTAGGCATCTAATATCCATTATGTTTACATTTTCCTTCTAACTTTCCCCTTTACTTTGGGTGCATAAACTGTATTTCTATAGGTTTAGATCAGCATTTATCAACCTGAGTGTCGGGACCCCTGGGGGGTCGCGATGGGGTGTCAGAGGGGTCACCAAAGACCATCAGAAAACCTATATTTCTGATAGTCATGGGGGTTCTTTATGGGAAGTTTGGCCCAATTCTATCTTTGGTGGGGTTCAGAATGCTCTTTGATTGTAGGTGAACTATAAATCCCAGCAACCACAACTCCCAAATATCCAGGTCTATTTTCCCCAAACTCCACCAGTGTTCACTTTTGGGCATGTTGAGTATCCGTGCCAAGTTTGGTCCAGATCCATCATTGTTTGAGTCCATAGTGCTCTCTTCATGTAGGTGAACTACAACTCCAAAAGTCAAGGTTAATGCCCACCAAACCCTTCCAGTATTTTCTGTTGGTCATGGGAGTTCTGTGTGCCAAGTTTGGTTCAGTTCCATCATTGCTGGAGTTCAGAATGCTCTTTGAATGTAGGGGAACTTTACATCCCAGCAACTACAACTCCCAAATTCCTAAATCAATCCCTCCCAACCCCAGCAGTATTCAAATTTGGGCGTATAGTGTATTGGGGCCAAATTTGGTCCAGTGAATGAAAATACATCCTGCATATCAAATATTTACATTACGCTTCATAACAGTAGCAAAATTACAATTGTGAAGTAGCAATGAAAATAATTTTATAATTGGGGGTCACCCAGCATGAGGAACTGTCTTAAGGGGTCCTGGCATTAGTAAGGTTGAGAACCACTGATTTAGATGAAGTTTTAAATTATCGCAATATGAGAAATTTGAAGAAAAAGGCATTGGAGTTGGCAGAATTCTAAGTAACTCCTTGGAATTGTGAAGAGATAAAGTTTCCTCAGAAACAACATGGTGTAGTGATTTGAGTGTTGAAATGGGATCCTCAAAACCAAGGTTTGAATCCCTGCTCCACCATAGGAATCCATTGCATAACCTTGGTGGAGTCACTCCCAAGAAATGTTTGCCTGCAGAATCACCTTTAGGTTCCATATTTTGGAATGCCATAAAAGGCTGTGAAATTATTGGTCGGTTTTTCCAGTAACCTTTCTCCTCCTCTGCTGCTGTGATGATGATGATGATGTTATTATACCCCGCTGTATTATCAATCTTTTCTGCCTCAAGTCCCAGTTTAATTTGATTAGCTATGGTGCTGAACCTACAGCCTAAATATCAATTAACCAAAAGGCTTGTGACCAAAATGTTTTGGATTTGGGTAGCTTTTCCCGCATTTTCGACTATCTATTCCAGTGATTTTCAACCAGTGTGCCGTGGAATACTAGTGTGCTGTGAGAGATCATCAGGTGTGCCGTGGGAAATTATTTTTGAACTTAATTCATATATAAACTATAAACATCTGTCCCTTTAAGAAATGGAACCATAGCACTCTCGCGTCACCTAAGAAGTGACACGGGAGTGCTATGATAGCGCCATCTTGGATTCACTCAGACGCGGCTAAGTAAACAAAGTTAGAGTTAGTGATGCAGTTGCGCGTCAAGTGACAGTGGCAATTTGGGATCACAGCAAGACAAGTGAGTGACAGTGATGGAGAAGTTTTGAGAAGGGAAAATGCAAATGCCGAACAGGGCCCTGGACAAAATTATGACACAGATGAAGGCCCTAATATGAGTGGTGGACAAAAGAGAAAAAAAGATGGTAAGCTTGAGGCAATACAGCGAAAGCCCAGGTTTCACACTATGTGAGTGTATAAATACATTTAAAAACATATTAACTATATATATTACTGTGTTAGAGTGTCATTTTGTGTCATTTTGGTTGGTGGTGTGCCCCAGGATTTTGTAAATGTAAAAAATGTGCCGCGGCTCAAAAAAGGTTGAAAATCACTGATCTATTCTACATAATGAAATATCCCAGAGATGGGACCTAGGCTAAATATGAATGTTTCATTTTTATACTGTCTTTTAAATAATTGTGTGCACAAAACATGAATATGTATGTTGATTTGTTTGATAGCAATGATCTCATTATCTTAGCTATTCATGTTGATGGTTTTGAAGTGGGGTAGAAATGATGGAAATAAATAAATAAATATTTTGGATTTCAGAGTTCCAGATAAGGGATGCTCAACTTGTATATACTTTCTCAAGGATGAGGGATGCTATTTACTGTTCTGCCTCAGGCAAGATAGTATCTCCATCCAGCCCTGAAAATAGCCAATGGAAAATGAGCTGTAAGAAAGCTGTAACTACCAATATAGAGCTGTAAGTGCCAATCAAGATTCACAAATAATTTGTTTTCATTAATATTAAGTTCACTGCATTTCTTCCAGCCCAAATGTGCTGAGACACATTTGGACAGTCTCATAAAGGCGGCATTTGATCTGGCCCAGATAAAAAAAATTGTAGTCTTTTAACTGTCAGCAAATTTGAAAGGTTGGAGGGTGCCTTTGTGTTTTTTTTTTGAAAAAAGTGAAAACTGGCCTTAATAATAAGCAGTTTAAATGCTGTGTGCACAATCTGAGCACAGTCATATGGAAAACTGCTCTTGCAGGACCTTAGAGACAGAGTATGGGACTCTTGTTCTAACCTTTCTTACACAAATGAGTGCACGCTGTCTCTGTGGGTGTGAAATATCTTAGCTGGCTGTACTAGCAAGTTTCATTCTGATTTGCCTTCAGATACACGAGGAAAATTGGTGCTTGACTTACCACAAGAGAATATTGATGGCGTGACCTCATCACAGACCTGCCCAGAAACCAACAAAACCTTTTAAAAGAAGTGCCTTAAAAAAAATGAAATCAAGCACATAAAGGAAGTAAAGGCCTTGCCAGAACCTCTCCTGAAAGGCAAGCTCTTGGTGTAGTAGCAAAAGGAGAGGGCAGTTTTCCTTCCTTCTTTTTAAAGGAGAGGGAAATTGTTTTTTTTAAGTGTTTTTCCATTTCCCGCAAAATTCTGCCTTTACTGTCGAAGCACCTATTAATGAGCAAAATGTGGCGTCGTACTGAATCCAACACCTATCGCCCATCTTGGTATGTCAATACTTGACGTTGCTTCTGGTTATCAGCCAACACACCAATGCCTTAAATCAGGCCTGTCCAACAGGCGGGCCACGGGCCGTACACGTCCCGCCAGCCCCTTGGACACGGCCCCCTACACTCCTGCAATTAAAAAAATTGAAAAAATTTCCAGGAATTTTTTTTAATCCCAATTTTTTTTAAAGCGCAAGCGCCATCCATGGCCACCGTGAGGGAGGAGCCAAGGGGAGCTTCCCTTGGCTTCGCCCTCCCTTTCAGCATCACGGCCGGGCGCCAGAAGCGGCGAAATCGCCCGCTTCTGGTGCCCGAGAGTGACGCTGTAGAAGGGAGGGAGGAGCTGGGAGCTTCCCTTGGCTTCATCCTCCCTTTCAGCGTCACAGCCGGGTGCCAGAAGCGGCGAAATCGCCCGCTTCTGGTGCCCAAGAGTGACGCTGTAGAAGGGAGGGAGGAGCCAAGAAGAGCTTCCCTTGGCTTCGCCCTCCCTTTCAGCATCACGGCCGGGCGCCAGAAGCGGCAAAATCGCCCGCTTCTGGCGCCCGAGAGTGACGCTGTAGAAGGGAGGGAGGAGCTGGGGAGCTTCCTTGGCTTCATCCTCCCTTTCAGCGTCTGCCGGGTGCCAGAAGCGGCGAAATCGCCCACTTCTGGTGCCCAAGAGTGACGCTGTAGAAGGGAGGGAGGAGCCAAGAAGAGCTTCCCTTGGCTTCGCCCTCCCTTTCAGCGTCACGGCCGGGCGCCAGAAGCGGCAAAATCGCCCGCTTCTGGCGCCCGAGAGTGACGCTGTAGAAGGGAGGGAGGAGCTAAGGGGAGCTTCCCTTGGCTTCGCCCTGCCTTACAGCATCACTCTTGGGCGCCAGAAGTGGGCAATTTTGCCGCTTCTGGTGCCCGAGAGTGACGCTATAGAAGGGAGGGAGGGACTTAAGAGGAGCTTCCCTTGGCTTCGCCCTGCCTTACAGCGTCACTCTCGGGCGCCAGAAGCGGGCGATTTCGCCGCTTCTGGCGCCCGGAGAGTGATGCTGAAAGGAAGGGAGGAGCCAAGGGAAGCTCGCCCTGCCTTACAGTGTCACTCTCGGGCGCCAGAAGCAGCAAAATGCCCCCGTGATCGGCCTCGCCCCCGCGATCGGCCCCGCCCCCGCGATCGGCCCCACCCCGTCGCGGCCCCCCAGGTCATAAGTCACCGGAATTCCGGCCCCTGGGCTGGTAGAAGTTGGAGAGCCATGCCCTAAATCAAGAAATAGTTTTCTAAGATCTACAGAGATACTCGCAGGAACCCCCCCCCCCCAGCAAGCAAGCAAGAGTCCAAAAGTGGCAGGCTAAAACCCAGAACCTCAATCAATGGCTGATACCAAATGAGAAACTCCCCCTGGGCACACAAAAGACTGGACGACTTGAAAGGTGCTGAACAGACTGCGTTCTGGCACCACGAGATGCAGAGCCAATCTTAAGAAATGGGACCACAAAGTGGAGTCCACAACATGTGAGTGGTGGAGAAGAGCAAAGCACAGACCACCTATTACAATGCAGTCTGAGCCCTGCCACATGCACAATGGAGGATCTCCTTATAGCAACACCAGAGGCACTCCAGATGGCCAGCTTCTGGTCAAAGGACATTTAATATAATGCCACGTTTTTTAAAAAAAATTGTGTTCTCAAATACCTCACAACTGTACCCTTGGTTTGCTTCTGATACGATAAATAAATACATACTTGAAGGAGTACGTCTCCTTATATTTGCCTGCTCTAGGACTGAAATTGAGCCAGAGAGCATGGAATAGGAAGGGGATCTGTGCTGTCACGCCTGGGCCGATAGAGAGTGCATTTGGGGATTACTGCTGAATTCTATGCCCAGGAGACTATGGGGTGCCTTCCGCTGGATAAGAGGGTCCCAAAGACTTCACGGATATTTGAAGAAGTTAACTGATTTATTTCCAACAAATTACAAAAGTTGCAGGTAACTGGCCTTTTGTTATTGATAAAAGTCAATAAAGTTGCACAATTTGAACTGGCTTACTTTGTCCCTTTTTTTAGTCCATGGGTGATGGATGGTACTCCTTTTCTCCTTCCTTCTCTGGGCAACAAACTACAGAGGTTTGAAGGCCCCAGCTGCCTAATCCCTATGAGGGTGAAAGGCGAGTCCTTCCTATTTACACCCAGCGCTGGTTGAAAGCAACCAGAGTCCCACAACCTTCGTCCAGGCCTTCCAATATGCCTGGCACAGATGAGTGGACTCCAGCAGGTGAATATCTAAAGGGAAGTGCAGGGCCAGCCCTAGGTAATTTAAAATGGTAGGCAAACATTTCCCCCCCCCCCCCCGGCCAAACCAATCACTGAAAAATAAAAGATAGAAGGTAGAGGTAAATAAAGAGCAACCTTACAAACCAGAAGTTTACTTAAAACATCATGTTCATATGGTTACATTACATGGAATCAACACAAATTTACTTTTTTTTAAGAATGCAAATATTTTATTAAACTTAGCAACAATTTTAAGTTTTTGTTATTTTTGGTCTACAAGTACTACACAAAGGTTTCCTGATCATGCTGTCTCTTCAGAAGATTTTTCAGACTTCGGGCTTGCTAATAACCAAGAACACAATCCCATGCTTGTTGAGTCTGTCAATCACTTTGTTTTGGAGAAGGCAGCTCCAGGAGAATAGACCCCTCCTCCTTTTGAAGGAAGCAAACTCTTGTCCTTCAGAAGTGCCACGCCACCCTGGATCATTGCAATGGGTGTGGCAACATAGCCAGCCTCTGGCCCCGTCACTTGAGTGGATAATATTTTAACATCTAGTTTTCCTTAACACAAATAAACTTTAACACTTTTAAAATTCTAACAACTACCATGTCAGATGACACAGAGAACACAAAAGACAATGGATTCCCAAAATCGCAACAAACAAAAACCCACTACAAGTCATAGTACATCAATCACAAAGGTAAATTTTTTTGGCAGCTTGTATAATGTTAAACATTTATCTAACTTAATAATAAAGCATTGAGTGAATTGTACGGAACACAAAACAGTGATTTTTTTTCATCAGTCATAAATGTTGTGTCTTTTTTTGCTGAAAAGTAAACTTGCTGGAAAGGTGCCTCACCTCCTGCTGCCACCTGTCAATACGGGACAGGAGGCTTAAAAAATGAGACAAGGGAAGTGCACGGACGGGTGCCCAAGAGCACCCTTGCCGACACGGAGCTGTAGGCGGCCGCCTACTTTGCGTAGCGGGTCGGGCTGCCTCTGGGGAAGTGGCAGGTTGGCGCCGGAGCCACACAATCTCAGCCACACGTCCCTGCAGTGTAAATCCCTGATGGTCACTGGGGTAAAACAAAATGGCATCCTCCTTTTATCCTTCCAAAAATTGCAGGAAAAACATGAGGTAATAAGCACCTCCCACCCAGGGAACCAATAATCTTAGGCTTAAAACTGCACTGAGGCCTTGGAATTAAGATGAGGCCTGCTTACTGTGATGAGGCCTAGCAACATGCATAGGATGCATATACACAGCTTTAATACAAACAGGCCAAGCCTAGCTGGGCCGTCACAGGATCCATGGGCTCAGTGCAGGATTTCCAGTTAAAGTATTCCCAGTAGGTAGCTGTCCAGCCTCTTTTTGTAGAGGTCCAAGGAAGGAGATCCCACCACCTCTCTATGCAGTTTGTTCCATTGCCAAACTACTCTCACTGTCAAGATTTCTGGGGGTCTAATTTACTTTTAACTGGACATATATATGGACCTACTATTTGGCTAGGTCCCTAAAACCAGACCAAGGACAGGAGCCACTGAGACTTCTTGAGGGCCTCAGCACGTCTTGGCAAAAGTCATTTCTTGTTCACCAGTAACAGAATAGACTGAGGGGGAAGGATATCACAGCACAATAGTGAGTCCTGAGGAAGTTTAGGATATTATGGCAGGAGGAAGAGGATCATAATCTCCCCAAAAATTACACCCATAAGCATGAGACAGACTTATACAGTATGTGCATATTTATTTTTTATTTATTTTTTATTTGGATTTGTACGCCGCCACTCCCCGAGGGCTTGGAGCGGCTCACAATCATAGAAACACAAACAAAAGCAAAGAGCATCAGTTAAAACTAGACAGAATAAAAATTATCTATACTCAGCAATCAAAAGCTAGCCAGAAAAGGTAGGTCTTGCAGGCCTTGCGAAACGGTGGTAAATCATGCAAGGTCCGCACTTTGCTTGGAACAGTATTCCAAATCGAAGGCGCTACAACAGAAAAGTCTCTGCACTGAGTAGATGTTAGGCGGATGGATTGGAAGCTAGGCACTTCAAGGAGATTCATTTGTTCGGAGCGGAGTGACCTCTGGGGTTGGTAGGGGACGAGATGGTCCTTCAGATATACCAGACCATACAAGGCCTTGAAAGTTAACACCATCACCTTGAAGCAGGCATGTAGCCAAGGGGCTAAGGGGCTTCAGCCCCGAAATTCTCAGGGTGGTCCGCGAAAAGGCCTTACTGGTACATTATTTAAACTGTTATGTTTATTCATATCATGATCTGTTCACCATGCTCATTATATCCCACATTAATGGGGTTATTGGGATAACAATACAAAAGGTTTGCTAGGGTAGACCCTCTTCCACCCAGTCTCAGCCCTGAAACAAACTCAGCCCCGAAACAAAATCCTGGCTACGGCCCTGCCTTGAAGGTGATCCGGTGCTCAACCGGAAGGCAATGTAGCTGCTGGAGAATGGCAGTTATGTGACATCTCACTGGAGTCCCAGTGAGAAGTCACACAGCGACGTTCTGGACGAGCTTAAGTTTCCGGATCACGGACAAGGGCAGGCCAATGTAAAGGGCATTACAGTAGTCCAGTCTCAAGATGACCGTGGCTCGGAGCACCGTGGCTAGGTCGTCGCTGGATAGGTAAGGGGCCAGCCGTCTAGCTTGCCGCAGGTGGAAAAAAGCAGTTTTGCTGACAGTGGAAACCTGGGCTTCCATCGTCAGCAAAGGGTCAAAGACAACCCCAAGGCTCTTTACTGAGGATGCCGGGCATAGTGCCTCGCCATCCAAGGTAGCCACCAACCAGATGCCCCAGCCACAATATCTCCTTCTTTACTGGATTCACCCTCAATCTACTGGCACGCAGCCATCCAGTAACAGCTTCAAGGCACTGATGGAAACAAGAGGGTACGCAGGGCTGTGGAACACAAGATAAAGGTCTATGTGATGTATCCCCATCTTAACCAACAAGGAGAAAGCTCTCATAAACGTTGGATCTACTTCACTCTATCCCAGGATCCGATCTTAGATGGTTTGCTTATTCCTATCTGTCAGTGTAGACTCATATAATCCAGTTCAAAGAAGATAATCTGGGATCGGATCCTGGAATATAGAGCAGTGTACATCCAGCCAAAATTAGCATGGCAGGGGAAATCCTGACTCAGGTGTGTCTCCGGCTCATACCATCTCTCCATGTGAAAAATACATTGTATACTGGAGGGAATTTGTGTGGTTGATTTTTAATGTTTTTCTCACAAAACTTGAACCTAAGGCATTCCTTAACAAGATTAAAACTTATTCTGCTTATCTTTTGGTTTCTGAAAATGTTTTAAATTTCTATAGAAATAATTATTATATATAGAGAGAGAGAAGGGGAGATTTATTTATTTAGCGTGTCAGGAGCGAACCAAATAGTTGTATTTTTTAAAAAACACAAACACACACACAAAGTTTGCAAACTTGGCATTCTTTTAAATATCCTTTAAGTGGTAGCTGGCCACTTGGAGTGCCTCTGGTGTTGCTATAAGAATTGTGCATGTGGCAGGACTCAGATTGCTTTGTAGTAGGTGGTCTGTGGTTTGCTCTTCTCCACACTCGCATGTCGTGGACTCCACTTTGTAGCCCCATTTCTTAAGTTGGCTCTGCATCTCGTCTGTTCAGCGTCTTCCAAGTTGCCCAGTTTTCTGTGTGTCCAGGAGGGAGTCCCTCATTTGGTATCAGCCATTGATTAAGAAGGGGAGATGAGAAAGAGGGAGCATTGCACTGGAAGCTTGTTGGGGACAAAAAGCAAACAGTTTACATTAATCAATTTAATTAACTAGAATAAATAAAACAAAAGCACAAAACTTATTATATTAACATAGGGGTTTTTTGTTGTTTTTTTAAAAACCAAACTATTGAATGCTTTGATTGGGTGTTCCTACATGGCACGGGGTTGGACTGGATGATCCTGTGGGATTCTCCTACTCTAAAAACCATGTTAAAGCACAGCAATAAAAATGTAAACAATGTTGGATGAGTGGATTTATCAACAAAAGACCCTCCTCATAAATGCACAGAAGAGTAACTTACCAGAAGCAGTGTGACCCAGCACCAGTAGCCCAAAGTGATAAAAAGAACAAAAACACAGAGTCCAATGTTATCTCTTCCATAGGAGGTTTTTCTTGGTAGCAAAAGAATATAATTGCACTATTTACAACAAGGTTTCCAAAACACAAATAACAAATACATAGTAGCTTTACTCACAGCTGCCTTCATACTGGAGCTTTCTCACATGAGGCTTCTCTCACACAGAGGTGTATCTCACACTCCTCAGAACTACTCTAGCTTTGGCCCACTGACTCTAACAGGCTTCAGCCTACTAACTCTTTCAATGCTTGACCCACACTTTTGTAATCAAAAATACCCAGTTAATTTTTAATATCTTTAACAAGCCATCCACCCAATTTTCTCAGTGACAAGTTAGTTCTCAAACCTCAACTGAGTAAAAGATGTTTGTCTGCCAGCAGACATCAGGGAAGAGGGTCAACCAGGTTTCCCTTAGAAAGGAGTTCTGATGAGGAGCAGCCACCAAAAATACCATTATAACATGTTTCCACCCAGTTTGGAATGGTATCACCTTCCTAACCTCATGCCATCCACATATCCCGGATTGCATTTCCCATTATCCCCTTAATTAGTATGGTAATTGTATCACCAGCTTGAGAAAGGCTAGTATAATACCCCAAATACATCATTTCTGTTTTAGGTCTGAAATTATCCTCTTGAAAAGGAAGGGAAAAGTGAGACTTCAAAATGGGACTAGAGTAGGGGAAAAGTATGGGATGCTCAACTTAGCTTTCTAGACATATTTAGTCCAGAGGCACATTTAATGTTCTTCAGAATAGGCAAGATGTGTTTCACGGTTATACATTGGTTCTCTTGCAGCAAGGAGTTGATCTTGTAGAGGTGAAAAGGCTAAAGAAAATGACTCATCTAAACCAGTGATTCATTCATACCCAAGTTGTAAGACCTTAAACCTAAGGTGTTTGATCAGCCTGTTGTTTAGTGGCTGGCTCCACATGCAAGTCTGAAAGTGTCAGACTAGGTATAACCAGATTGATATACCTGGCGATGACAAGAAGAAACCAAGAGGCTACACTTCTAAGTTGTGCATTACTCCGATATGTGTTTTCAGCAATGCCACCAAATAAGTCACTACTTATCAAGAGAGACATTTTTTGAGGCCTGTCTCCATTTTCTGGCCTCTTCTTCCTTTGTCTTCTATAGAGTGAGGAGGCATCTTGCCATTATCCAGGCAAGATGCAGTAGATATAGTTATTATTATTATTATTCCCTATTCTTATCCTTAGAAGATAGCTCAGTGAAGCTAGTTAGCTCCAAGAATCTTTCTTATCTAAAATGGATTTCTTTTATCTTTAATAAACATATTATTATGATCCTATGAAGTTGTGGATCTGCAATCCTGTTCCATCCTACTGAATGGAAGCCAATCCTTGCTCACTACATATAAGTTTCTGCTGCTTATGAACTGTGCATCAAGCACTCTGTTATATTTTTTGTGGAATCACCCCCAGAGAGGTTTATTTTGAGCATAACAGCTCCTGATTCCCAACACTAATCCAGTTTTTAGTGAGGTTGTCCCTGAGGTACCATGCCAGAAATGTCAAATGATGGTAGAAATACAAGGTGCATTGCTGCTTGTTGAAAAAAATCTGTGCAGGGAAAAAACCTATTAAAAACCTATGAAGCGTATTTACAATTTTCTTTCTAAATCTTAGCATTTAGTAGGGTTTGTTATACAATGAGCAACCCAATTCACTGAACTACTCAAGTAGAGAACAAGATGTTCAGTAATGAACCACTGCTGCTAAAACACTTGGCACTTCCTTAGACAGTCTTTTAGACAGTGGTCAAAATGGATTCTGGAGAGGATTTTGGCTCTCATTGACTGAACTGATAATTTAAATCTTTTTAAAATTCTCCATGTGGGCTCCAGACCGAAACAGACACTGTTACTACCCCCTCTTACCAACACCCCCACTCACAAGTACATTATCTTCACGTCAGAACTACAGCTGGTCCTACAACTCATCCCAGATAAACTTATTACCTCTCATCTGTTGCCAGAAATACTCTACACCATTAGAAGGCTGGAACCTTCAAAAAATAAGCACAAGCCAAGTAGCCCATCACTTTATATAACTTAGCCACAAATGGACATTAGAATGGACACTCGTCTTTGTTCCTGCTTCAAATCGTGAACCACTCACGTAATTTTTTTAAGCTGTCTTCAAGGACCAAAGATCATCGCACAGTTCTTCGCAAAGACAATGAAAGAAAAGCTTCATTCTGCATTATTTGAAATGGCATGACATGATACAACCAAACTTAAGAGTTATTTTTGTTTTGTTTTGTTATTTTAAAAAAACATACATAATGACTCCCAAACACAGAAACAATGCTGATTCATTCATATGTACATCTGAAACATGCATACTAAACATGCACTTGGATTCATCATAATGGTATACGTTCTATTATGGTCACAATCCTCTATCTGTGGGCAGCCTACTCGTTTGTCAGCCCTTAGAAAGATAACCTGTTATGTAAGTCGCTTAGAGCAGTGTTTCTCAACCTTTTTTGAGCCACGGCACACTTTTTACATTTAAAAAATCCTGGGGCACACCACCAACCAAAACGACACTCTAATGGTCTTTGGCAATCCTCGCCCCCCGCGACCCCCCTAGGGGTCCTGATGCCCAGGTAGAGAAACGCTGGCCTACCGGCTGTTAGGAATTGTGTGAGTTGAAGTCCAAAACACCTGGAGGGCTGAAGTTGGCTCGTGCAACGGGGGAAGAGAGCCAGGTGGAAGAGAAGAGAGGGGGGAAGAGAAACAACAGCGGAAGAGAAGGGAGGGCGAAGACCACGAGGCGGAAGAAAAGCGAGAGGCGAAGAGAAGCAATGGGGGAAGAGAAGGGAGGGGAGAAGACCACGAGGTGGAAGGGAATCGAGGGGCGAAGAGAAGGAGAAGAATTTGAGAGAGAGTGAGAGTGCGGTGTGTGTGAGATGGGGAGTGAGTGAGAAAGTATTAGCAGCGCATGAGAGAGGGGGGGAGTGTGTGTGTGTGAGAGAGATGGGGAGTGAGAGAGTAAGTATTAGCAGCGCGTGAGAAAGAGTGTGTGTGAGAGAGAGAGAAAGGGGGAGAGTGGGGGTGTGAGTGAGAGAGTTTGGAAGCAGAAAGCGCCCGAGATCTGCTCCCTTTCCCCCAGGTCTCCCTCGCAAATGAAAGGAGAGCCTGGGGAAAGGGAGCGATCCCTCTCGGGGGCTTGCTGCTTCCAAACCGCGGTTTAGAAGCAGCGAGCGCCCGAGATTTGCTCCCTTTTACTCAGGTCTCCCTCGAAAACGGAGGGAGAGCCTGGGGAAAGGGAGCGATCCCTCTCGGGCGCTCCTTGCTTCCAAACCACAGTTTGGAAACAGCGAGCGCCGGAGATTTGCTTTCTTTCCCCAGGTCTCCCTCGCAAAAGGGTGAGAGTCTGGGGAACAGGCCCTGCCTGAGAGCCGGGTTTGGCCGGCTCGCGTCTTTCGCCGGGCTCGGCGGAGGACGCAAGCTGGATAAGCTCGGTTCCCAGGCAGGACCTGGGCCCTGCGGGGGGCCGTTCTCCCGGCTCGCGGCTTTTCCGGGCTCGGCGGAGCCGCGAACCGGGAGAGGGGCTCCCCGGGGTGCCCAGGTTCCCGCCTCCTCCGGAAGTGAGCCCACAGGATAGAGTCTATCCTGTGGGCTCACTTCCGGAGGAGGAGAGCGTCACCCGGCCCCTCCTCTCCTGGGCCTCCCCTGCCTCCTCTGCCTTCCCTGTCAATCTTTTTCAATTGCTGTGATCCGTCACAAGTGCCGGGATCAGCTGGTGTGCCGCAGGAAAACCTCGGAGGGGGGGAGAAAGGGGGGGGAGAGGTTTTCTAGCGGCACACCAGCTGATCCCAAACGGCACACTAGTGTGCCGCGTCACAGCGGTTGAGAAAGACTGGCTTAGAGCACTTTAGTGGAAAGCAACTCATGAAATAATAAATTGAATTGAATTGAATTGAATTGAAAAAATAACACAGAGAGGATCTGGGTGGTTGTAGGTTTTTAGGGCTGTATGGCCATGTTCTAGAAGCATTCTCTCCTGACGTTTCGACAATACATTAACACAGAAAGGATCATCCTGGCTTCCATTGGAATGGAATCCCACAGCCTCAGAGCAACTACCAAGAAGGTCTCAGGTTCCCACGAAAAGTGCTTGTGAGTGTGGTAGAACCAAAAGAAGACGAGCCTTGAAGTTCTGAAATCCTAGGTAGCCTTGAGTGAAGGAATACAGTCCTTCGGGTAATGGCAACAGTTAAAAAACTCCTCTGCAGCCATGCATCCTGAATGGTAAGAACAAACAGGGTGTGGAGGCATTTTAATCTCTCTGGTCACGCAGCAACTTTGGAATGATCTTCCTCTGTGAGTCAGAGGAATCAAAAAATGTCATACACTGTAACATCCTTTAATGTAGATGATAGGACAACGTTTCTGTGTATGGTTGATACATATATACTAGGCTTATTTGATTTTTTTTAAAAAGGTTCAAAACTCGTTTCAGATGTCGGCCCCTGCTGGTGGTTCGGATCTGAAGTCAATTCCAATTTTCACAGGAAAAAAAGTTCAAAACTTTTCAAAACTTCAGAGACTTCCGAATCCTTCATTAAAAGTTTCAAAGTGTTATTTCCTGTTTCATTGTGTGATGTTTACTTTGAAAGTAGTTGTTTTACTCCAGAAGGAGGGGGGAAGTAAAGGGAAGAAATCCATCCACTCTGGTTAAAACCGCTTCTCTCACTTAAGACTGAAGCGGGAGGGAAAGGAAAGGAAGGGAATCCATCCACACTGGTTTAAACTGATGCAGATCAATCCCATCCACACTCGTTTAAACTGACGTGGGGGAGAAAGGAAAGGAATCCATCAACACTGGTTTAAACTGACGCGGATCGATCCCATCCACACTGGGCAAATCCCATCCCTTGCTTAAGGCTGATGTGGGAGGGGGGAGGGAAAGGAAAGGAATCCATTCACACTGGTTTAAACTGCTTCTCTCACTGATGCGGGAGGGAAAAGAAAGAAAGAGAATCCATCCACACTGGTTTAGAAGGCTTCTCTGACTTAAACCAAGGCCAGGGAACAGAAGCGGGGGGAAAGCTGAATTATTTCCAACTCACTTACTGATTTGTAAGAGAAATGGCAGAAAAAGCTTCGGAAGGGCAAAGGGACTTCCGGTTTTCTTAAAAACTTCGAAGTCACTTCAAAAAGGAAATCTTTTCGAATGTATTCCGAATTACAGAGATTCCAACCAAACCTAACCATGCCTAGTATATACATATTATCTACCATGAGCCTTTAGAAAGAAAAATCAATAAAAGATGATATAAACATCAGCAATGTGTTCCATATTTTATTATTAAAGGAAATCCATACAATTTATTGTGTTGTCTGATTGGACAGCACAATTGGCTCTGCCCACCCTCAAAGATCTCTTGATTTACCATGCTATTGTTTTAGTTGTTATTAATAAGAACAACAAATTGTCTTCAAACAGTGTGGCGCAGTGGTTTGAGCGTTGGACTACAACTCTGGAGACCAGGGTTCTAGTCTCTACTCAGCTATGGAAACCCACTGGGTGACTTTGAGCAAGCCGCACACTGTCAACCACAAAAAGTGCCTTAGAGTCACTAAAGTCAGAAACAACTTGAAGACACACAACAAAATTATTTAAATTAGGCATGTGATTGTCAGTAAACATTTAAAAGTATATACCATGTTCTAGGAATTAATATCCAAGGCAAAGATCCCATTTCCTCGTGGATTTTTTTTTCATGTCAGGAGTGACTTTAAAAAATGAAGTCACTTCTGGTGTGAGATAATTGGCTGTCAAAACATTGCCCAGGGGATGCCCAGATGTTTTGATATTTTGACATCCTTGTGGAAGGCTTCTTTCATGTCCCCGAATGGGGAGCTGGAGCTAACAGAGGGAGCTTATCCTCAGACTCAAACCTGCAACCTGTGGGTCTTTCATCCTGCTGGCACAAGGGTTTAATCCACTGTGCCACCAGAGGCTCCTTCCTCTTGGATGCTTGGTTAGTCTTTAGAAGGGAGGCCAGGGGATGCTAGGTGTGGTGGGCTGTATTTGCCTGGAAGGCAATGGTAAACTTTGAGCAAATATTCTTTACCTAATTCGTGACATTTATGGAGTTCTCATACATTGACAGATGACTAGAAGGCATATGTTCACACCATTACTTGAATTTGCTCATAAGCCTTTAGTGAAAGGGGAAGGGAAACAGGCTCTTTAACCACTTCTGAATAACCCCAGCAACAAGAGTATGGTAGAGAGGTTAAAGTGGTTAAAAGATCTAAGTAATCCACATGAAGTGATCTTGAGTGTGCAGTTTTAGGGTGGGTATCAGATTTTATTCTTGGAGGAATGAAAAACAAAAACAAATGTATTTTGACAATGACCAGCTGCTTTGTCCTCATATAGGATGAAAGCCATTGCCATTCCTATTTTGAGAACACTAACTGGAACGAGAATTTCACAACTGAAGAGTCTTGTAATCTCAGTGAACCTACTCTAGGTAAGAATATAATCTTGGATTTACCCCAATAGTCTATTGTTGCACTTAATTTTTTTCTCCACCTAATCACTATAAGATTTCCATCTTGTCCAAAGTATGCTCAATTTGTGTTATACATTTGTGTCCTCTTACCTCTGGTTATTCAGTTTTAAAATGTTTGCTTGCTGGGATATCCTTAATGATTTGTGAGAAAAGATGTTTTAGCACCTTAGAAACTGAGTCAACGAAGTTGGTAGCATAAGCTTTCGTAGACTATTTCTTCAGATGAGTCTACAAAAGCTTATGCTATTAACTTTGTCCTCTCAGTTAGTTTCTAAGGTGCTACAAGACCTTTTTGCATACTGATATTAGACTCACACAGCTATGTTTTTCTATCCTTAATGATGTTTCACTCCAGACCTGTGTCTTAATTTCTATCTTTATAGGCAAATAGGAAAGTATATGGATTACTATACACATAGAAGATGGTTGGGCCAAACATTTTACAACTTAGAGAAGAGAGCAAGATTGTACCATCTCCCCTTCCATGTTCAAAATCCAGTTAGGTGGACAATCCAACTGTTGTTCAAGACTAAGGAAGGATAGAAGGGGGATATGAAAGGCAGTCACATGGAGCAAATCTCATAGTAAACATCTCTCTCTTTCTCTATCAAAACATTGATAGACAAAGGCTCCAAGCATCTTCTGCTTGAGGCAGCGGCCTCACTCTCTGTCCAGTGATTGAGTCAGCATTGGGATATACTTCTGGTTCAGGACACAGTGTTCATTCTACCCTGGATTACGGATATCTATGACCCAAGTGGAAAATGTGGAAAGTTTTACCACTTGGTAACCTCCACCACCCATGCAACTCTTGCTATGTATTCAACTTACTGGAGGTGCCTGGCATTAAGGTCTACAGGCTCTCTAGTACACGGCAGAGGGCATTCGCTGTGGCCGCCCCAACCTTGTGGAACACCCTCCCTGAGGAGATACGAGTCATCCGCGACTTGCTGCCATTCCGCAGAGCCGTCAAGACCTGGTTATTCAGACAGGCATTTGGCCCATAACCAGTGCCCGCTACCACTAGCGCTCTGCCACCTTGCCGCCATCGCATTTCTGCTGCCCTATTGCAGTATTGTTGGGAATGGGATTTTAACTGGGGGTTTTATATTGGTTTTACTGTGTTTTATGTGTTTTATTTGCTATTATAATTTTGTAAACCGCTTTGGGCTCCAGAGAGAGCGGTATATCAAGCTGAACTAATAAATAAATAATAAATAAATAAAGTGTGGCAGAAAACACGAACACCAACACACACATTTTCATCATAGCTGGACTAGAATATCCAGCGACATGGTTATGTACCCTCCTTATCCAGGAAACTGTGAAGATTGGGGGAGGGATCTGCTGAAGTTTCCATTTAATGGTGGGATGAGGAAAAGGGGAGAGAATTCAGGAAGGAAGATGCAAGTGTTTCATTTACAGCTGTGAGGGGAAAACAAACAATTTTCCTTCCCTTCAGAGCCAAGACCAGCCACTTCCTTGTCCACTAAACTGCATTCTCTTTCCCTCCTTCCCTCACAAGTAAGTAGCAGCAAGAAGAAGAGTGAATTCATGCCCAGGTAGTTTTTTTTCCTGGGAGGAGCTGCCATGGGAAGACAATTTTAGATGGAGAAGAAAGGGCTAGACTGAGGATACTTCCCTGAGCACCATCCAAAAAGAGACATACCGTACCTATGTGCAACCCATACTTACACATGCCTGCATCACTAATAAGATTCTGGCTCATAGTTACTGTATGTCAATACAGGACATATAGGTAACCAATAGTGGGGAACTTTACCACATCATAAATTAGTTATCCCTAGTCATCCCTTTGTGACATGGCATTGAAGTTACCTCTTCTATGTACCTTGGGTTGTTTTGATCGTAACACATTGGTTAATTAGCTTATGGTGAAAGCAAAGTAAAACTGGTTTGATGGTGGTGGCCAATCTTGAATGATGTAAGTGTGAAGCCCAGATGTGATTGCCAGCTGATTAGAAGGAAGGATGAGTACTCTCACCTAATTGGACTTTTAAACTTGTCCTTCTCCTAAAATAGAGCTGCCCATCCAGTTCAACCTGCTTAGTAGCACACCCTTCTAGTAGGGTAAGCAATTCTGGGATAATTAGACCTTCTAGAAAAATGCTACTATGTATTATTAACTTGACAAGTAGGGAGTGTTCTGCCTCGTGCCTTCAGCCACACTTTGGCATTTAGGCATGACACAACAATCCTTCTATTATTCTATCACTCTGTGGCCGTCTCTGTTTCTCTTTTGCTTTATGCACATTGATGTTGTGCATTAAATTCATACATGTAATGAGGGTTACGTGTCCTCAGGTGGAATGTGTTGTTCTGAACCTGCCAGTCAAATTAAGATGTTGCCACTAAGGAGCCACTTCTCTTTCATCTGAGTAATCAAATAATAATTTCAATTAATTGAATATATATATATATATATATATATATATATATATATATAACACGTCAATGTGGGAGCTTTTCTGAGGTGTCAAAAGCAATGGAAGACAGTAATTGCTTATTAAATTATAGGTTAAACTGTAATTGCATTAAACAGTTACATTTTTTTAAAGGGCAACCCATCTTCAACATCTCTTTTGCTGCCACTGATGTTTACAGTAACAGAGCAGAAGAGGCTAAAAATTAAACAGGTCTCCCCGATAATTAGACAGGTAGTATCATCAATCATATCTGCTCCCACCAATTAACTAAAAAGTTCAAGAATATCTGTTATTTCTGAAGCCCTTCTGGGTTATACTAACCTTTCCTCATTCCTTTTCTTGGGAATTTGTTTGTTTTTTCAACCCACCCACTAAAATAAGTGGGATGACATTAACTATGCCATTAATTATGTTGTGGGGACTCCGTTCTAGAGCTTCAGGAAGTAGCAGTTTCAGAGCCAACTTTATACCAGTCTTACAACATTTTGAAGACAGCTAACACATTCAGATAATGGTAGCTGATGGAGGCAATGTTCATTCGGTGTAAATCTGGCCAGGAGCAGCCAGCTGAATCCAGAACTGTTGTCCACATGGACCAGGACTGCATTGGATCTGCTTGGATGTTACATCAGCCTTTGTGTTGCTGCAGCCACTCTGAGTCAGCCACAGATCTCTGACCAAACACTTGGCCATCACCTGTGATGTGTGAAATGTCATAATCATTCCCTTTCTTGCTGGTCATTCAGGCAACCTATTCTGAAATTACAGATACAACAGAAAATGATCAGGTGCTTGGATGAAACACTAAAGCAGTAACAGTGTCACAGGCAAAAACCACTCCCTTTCCCTGTACTGATCAATGCAGGGAAAGGGTGATGACGGCATTGTCCATTTGGACAGGGATCAGACTGAATCGGATCTGATTCAGCTTTCCAGATTGCCCCAAAGTTCCTGGATAATCTGGAATTTCAAGATAACTCCAGAGCATCTCCTAATTTTGCCCAACTTAAAAAAAACAAGCAAAAAAACCTGGGATACTCACCAGAAGCCACTGTGGCTCCTTCTTCAGGTTGAATTACAGGATAAACTGTATAAAATTGAGATGATCTGCTTTGAACTGGATTATCTGACAGTGTAGATCAGGCATGGGCAAACTTGGTACTCCAGGTGTTTTGGACTTCAACTCCCACAATTCCTAACAGACGGTAGGGAGTTGAAGTCCAAAACACCTGGAGGGCTGAAGTTTGCCCATGCCTGGTGTAGATGCAGATAATCCAGTTTAAAGCAGATACTGTGGAATATCTGACTTGGTATTCTGGATTATATGGCAGTATAGAAGGGCCCTGTGTGTTATGAAGACTGTCAGCAGCGAACTTGTATGAGTACATAGATTTTGGTCTGCATAGACAAGACAAACGTCAGCAGGTCAGCAAATCCTTTCAAAACTTAACCAAAACTTTAAAGGACTGATTCAAGGTGATGAACCCTATCTGCAGCATAGATTTGCCAATTCAGGTGCCTTCTTTAACGTTTTGACTAAATCCCAGAACGGGTCCACCATCCCCTTGACATCGAAGGCCCCAATCTTTCTTGCCCCATGCAAGCAGCGGATCTATTGCTGCTATAATGATTTAACCTGTAGGAAGAGTGATGTTTATAACACATAATCCTCGACTAAAAATATTACTTGCTACCTTTTTCAAGGCAACATTATATGGGGAAAGCCTGTCACTGTTTGGCCTAAACCAGGGGTGGGCAATTATTTTTTCCAAGGGGCCACACGAGAGCCAAAAAATATTACGGAGGGCTGCACGTAAAGGCGGAACTACATTCTAATCTACATTATTTATTTATTTACTATATTTACTATATATTACACATAATTAATATTAACATATTAATATATCAGGAAATATTCATATATTATTAGTATTAATATCATAATGATTATATTATAGTATATATATATAGACATTATAATATATTGAAATTATAATATAATATAACATTATATTATATTATTTATTACATTATTATAAAATTATTATAAAATAATAATAAAACCCACTAAAATTAAATTAAATTAAATTCAAGAAGACAAGGTGCGAACCAAGATGGAATGGCCCAATGGACCCAGCCCAGCGGATGGCAAAGTGGACCCAGTCGCCGCCGCAGCAGAGGAGAGCAGAGCAGCAGGCAATTGGAGGCTGCAGGCCTCTGCCCACTTTCACCTCCAGCCGTTCCCCAGCTGATCACCCTGCTATGGAGTGCCTGCCATCCCTGGAGGTGATCCGGGCCAGCAGGAGGAGCAGTCGGCGATCTAAGGCGGCTAATTGCCTTGGCAACCCGGAAGACAATCAAGTCTTCCAGGCATGCGATGGCGGCAGTGGCACCCCTTCCTCTTGGCCCCGCCCTCGACGCCCTTCTCCCCGGGCCTGACAGAATCGGCTGCCGGGCCGCATCTGGACCGCGGGCCGTGGGTTGCCCACCCCTGGCCTAAACAGTAGGAACCCACCTAGACAAAACATAATGTTGGTGCCATTTTCAGGGGCGGGAGGCCCGTAATTTGCTGGTAGAGTTCATTCCTTTCATAGGAAAGATCACAGATCTACTTCCTAGTATTTCCAGGCAAAGGTGAGAAAGAGATGGAGTGATGTTAAAAGAGCAAGTAAGTGAGTAGATAAGATGGGCATCTTCTGGGACTGGGGGTTGCCACTGGACTCCTCAATAAGCTAGAGGCTGTATTGCACGCAGGCTTTGGAAAATTGCCACCAAGCTTTCACAGCCATCACAATCACTATCCAAATCTGATGACAGCTATGGCAACAGTTCTTCTCGGTGTTGCAGGAGGATGTCAGTATCTCCTCTCACAGAATAAAGGCCAGCAAATTATAGGGATCAAAAAAGGCTATTTCTCCTCTCTTGACAAATTTTGGGAATGGAGGGACGAGTAGAGCTTACTGCCAAAAATGCCAAGGAATACATGTGCAGTACATGAACTTTATGCTGGCCACTCCTGGCATAAACAGTGATTTGATTACTAGATTGGCCTAGTATAAGATACCCTCATCTATTCCTCTGGCAAGAGTAACACAATTTTAAACTATACCACTACTCTCTTATCCACAGATTTTATATCCATAGTTTTACTTACCATGCTCCAAAAACACCTCCAGAAGTGTTTGTGGGTCTCTCTGAGGTCCCTTCCACAAAGCTATATAACGTCCACATTGAACTGGATTATATGGCAGTGTGGACTCCGATAACCCAGATATTGTGGATTATTTGCCTTGATATTCTGGGTTATATGGCCGTGTGGAAGGGCCCTCAGTCCTCCAGTACAATTCTATGCTTCCAGTCCAAGTATAGTCAAAATATCGACTACTATCCACATTTTCAAATATCCAAGGGAAGTCTTGGAACATATCCCTCACAGATATGAGGATTGTACTATGAGTAACTACCATGTATTCTCTCCCCGGGGTGGAGAAGGGCGGGTTATAAATAATTAAATAAATAAATAATTTATTTTGTAAAACTCTGTGTCTTGTAAGCAGATTTAAAATGTCATTGACTGACTGCTTTTGCTCTTTGTGTGTGGCTCATGAAAGTGAACATGAACTCATTTTTAAGGTCTTAAGGAAGACAGACTCCGTGAGTGTACTGGAGGATTGTCATGTTCCTTCTTGCTGGGGGCCAAGAGGTATGAATCAATGGATGGTTTGGGAAGCTGTTATAACAAGGCCAAAATCCGGAGGCTTTGGGGCTGGCTGATCAGGGCTAGCATAGAAGACTCACTAGGAGTGCCATGTAAGGTCCAAGAAACAACAAGTTGTAAGAACAGCAGTAAATGTCTCAAGATTCATTCTGTGAATGCTCACAGTAAAGAATGAACTCTCCGTAGAAGCCAAAGTAGGCCACACTACAGTTGGATAGACTCCATCAAGGAAGCCATCATCCCCAGTCTCCAATATATGAGCAAGGGTTTTGCAGATAAGGTGACTTGGGCTTCTCTCATTCATATGATTGCCATAAATCAAAGTTGACTTGACAACAGTTAATAACCAAAAAAATCACTGTAAACTCCATGCTTAATTTAAAACTATTGTAATAAAAGTTTCAATCTGTGGTATGATGGTATAAAAAAAACCTCATGAGACATGATAAGTATAATTGTCACTGATACTATTAATGTTTTGGTACATTGTGAAGCATGCTGTAATGCTACATTTCTGAATCACTTCTAAAAGCATGTGTCCATTTCCTGTGCTCCTGACCTCATGTGATAATTTGCTATACCAAAGACATTGTGCAACTTGAACTCAAAGTGGATGGCAATATAAATTCAGCCTATACTAAAATTATCCTGGAAATCGAAACTGATTGTTTCTTTCAGATTTATTCTGTAAATGTATTAATTCACTGACCTCAAATATACACACACGAAGGAACCTGGTGTTTCAAAGTATGTGTGGGTGGAAGTAAGAATAGCCTCCCTGTAGCAATGTACATAAAATCGCAAATAGTCACCCAACTGATAGAGTCATCAAATTCAAAGGATGATCTAGGATTGCACAAGTAGATCCAGATGTCAACAACCCCTTCAATGGAAACACTGAAAGTCCCACATAAAACATACATATTTTAAAAATATTTCGTATATGCAGCTCCATAAATAAAATATTCATCTTTTTTGCCCCCTTAAAACAGATATGCTCTGCAAAGGGAGAATGGATGTGTATGTTTTATAAATCACTTTGGTAATTTAATAAATTAATAAATCTCTGAGATTAAGGTCGTCTGGGGAGGCCCTGCTCTCGGTCCCGACTTCCTCACAAGCACGACTAGTAGGGATGAGAGACAGGACCTTCTCAGTGGTGGCCCCTTGGCTGTGGAACTTCTTCTCTAGTGACATTAGATCAGCCCCCTCCTTTCTAACCTTCAGAAGAAAAGTAAAAACCTGACTATGGGATCAGGCTTTCGGAGTGCAATAACAATTTGGAATATGTGCAATGACCATGGAAAAACTTTGGACTACGAGTTTATTTATTTATTTATTTCTTGGACTTCTAGGCCGCCAACTCCTGGGAGGCTCGGGGCGGCTCACAGTAAAAGGGGATACAATAAAAACACAATTAAAAAACAATACATCTATAAAATCTCAGAGTTAAGATTAAAACAACGATGTGCTGTAGAGGATACAAGGCACAGCACAATACAATGTAACGCAGCAATAACAGGCGAACCAGTTCTGGATGGCATGAATTTAATATTGAATGTAATGCTTTTAAATGCTTAATGTGTATTAATTTTAAGACCTCACAACCTCTGAGCATACCTGCCATAGATGCAGGTGAAATGTCAGGAGGGAATGCTTCTGGAACTTGGCCATGCAGCCCGAAAAAGCTACAACAACCCAGTGATTCCAGCCATGAAAGCCTTCGACAATAAATTTTATTTTAATTTATTTCAAGCTTAATGTTTGTATGTGTTTTAAGGCATTGAGTAATTGCCTATGTGTAAGCCGCCTTGAGTCCCCTTCGGGGTAGAGAAAGGTGGGGTATAAATAGAGTAAATAAATACATAAACTTGGAATTGAAATGCAATGTCTTGTTACAACTGCAGCATTTTCTATGGATAATGTTTAAACTTAGTTCAAGCAATTTTACTAGTTTCGGTACATTTCGCTCTATGGCCTAAAAGATTTGAAAGATGAGTAGGATTAGCCCTGGATGGGAGACCACCAACAAATATTAAGTGCTCTAGGCTATATTTCAGAGGAAGTACTTGGCAAATTACCTCTGAGTATTCTGCACCTAAGAAAACCCTATAGAAACTATAAGGTTGCCATAAGGTGACTGGTGAGTTAAAGGTACACACACACATTTGGCTTCAGTTACATTGATGCTGTGTAGGAGAATAAACAAGCCATGAAATAACTGGTCACAAATCTTGACTGTCATTTTGCCTGTATGTTATACTAATATAAGAAGACTATCTTGGAAACCTTCAGAAGATTTTGCAACCAAAACTTAGTTCTTGGTTTGCCAACAGACTGTCTCAGGTTTTCTCGCTGTCCTTAAGACACCGAATACCTGACTGCTGGTCATGAGTGCCATACTCTGGTCAGTAGATTCCACTGGCTCTTCTCCAAATAGTTCAATCACCTATTAACCGAGAACCAAAATAAAGAGCTTGCAGTGAAATGTGTCAGATTTAACAAGTGATTGTTTTAAATCTTCTAACCCACACAAGTGGCTTATCTATATTCAGGCCCCAAAGAACCTGATTTTTTCTAATGACCTTATATGATATTAGAATGCTAGAATTCAGTAATATTCAGCATGCAATCCAAAACATTAGCAGCAAGTGAAAAAACATACATTGACATATATTTTAGGTCAGGAAAAAAGGCAGTCAAGTCATTCTTTTATGGTGCCTTTCAAACCTAACCCCTTCCCACACCTAACCATAGCTCGTGAACTCTGACTTGACCATGGCGGTCCATGCCTTAGTTACCTCTAGACTGGATTACTGCAATGCACTCTACATGGGGCTACCCTTGAAGACAGCCCAGAAATTACAACTTGTCCAATGTTTGGCAGCCAGATTAATAACTGGGGTGACTTACAGGGAGTGGCCAACCCCCTGTTTAAGGAGCTTCATTGGCTGCCGTTCATCTTCCAGTCCCAATTCAAGGTGCAGGTTATCACCTACAAAAGCCCTAAACGGTTTGGGGCCACCTACCTTCATGACCGTATCTCCTTCCATGAACCAGCCTGAGCTCTTCAATCTTCAGGGGAGGCACTCCTTTCGCCCCTACCAGTTTCACAGGCTCGTCTTGTGGGTACAAGGGAGAGAGCGTTCTCTTCTGTGGCCCCCCGACTCTGAAACTCATTGCCCAGAGAAATTAGGAAAGCCCCCACCTTAGAAACCTTTAAAAAGAATCTCAAAACCTGACTATTCCGTTGTGTTTTTGTAGTCACACAATCTTAAACTATTTGCTACATTCAATGTTATTATCCCTGGAGTTACACTCCCCCCTTGTATGAAGGCCTTTTCCCCCTCGTAAATTTACTCCTCTCCTATCTCACCCTGGGTTTTAGTATTTTATCTTCTACCTTGGGAAGTCTGACTTGGCCACGGTAGTCCATGCTCTGGTTACATCCCGTATAGATTACTGCAACGCTCTCTACGTGGGGCTGCCTTTGAAGACTGCTCGGAAGCTTCAATTGGTCCAATGGACAGCAGCCAGGTTGATAACAGGAGCTGCACTCAGGGAGCATACAACTCCCCTGTTGTGCCAGCTCCACTGGCTACCAGTTTGCTACCGGGCACAATTCAAAGTGCTGGTTTTGGCCTTTAAAGCTCCAAACGGTTCTGGTCCAACTTATCTGTCCGAACACATCTCTCCCTATGAACCATAAAGATGCTTAAGATCATCCGGAGAGGCCCTGCTCTCGGTCCCACCTGCTTTGCAGGCGCGCCTGGCGGGGACAAGAGATAGGGCCTTCTCAGTGGTGGCTCCTTGGCTTTGGAACTCCCTTCCTAGTGACATCAGATTGGCCCCCTCCCTCCTGACATTTTGTAAGAAAGTCAAGACTTGGCTTTTCGAGCAAGCATTCGCAGATGAACTTTAATCGAGATCAAGGATTACTATGATGACGAAACGGAAACCGATTTTAAGATTGTGGAGCTGAGATTTGTATTTTGTAGTTTTTAACTGTTAATTTTATATGTTTTATATGACTGCTTTTATCTTGTGATGTATTGTATATGGGCACTTGTTGCCACTTGTTCACTGCCTAGAGTCACCTTCGGGCTGAGAGAGGTGGTATAGAAGCATGGCAAATAAATACATACATACATACAGTACATACGGCCCGCTCATTGTCATTGTGTTTGTGGATATTGCATTTGTATATTTCTTATTGTTTTTATGTTTTATATATTTTACTGTGCTATTGGTTATGTTTTGGTTTTATTTTACTGCAATTTGTTTTGGCTTGGCCTCATGTAAGCCACCCGAGTCCCTGTTGGTGAGATAGTGGCGGGTATAAATAAAGTCTATTATTATTATTCCCAAAAAAACTTTATCTCAATCTTCTGTGTGGTTCATTTGATGCATCTCATAGATTTTCTGTCTTCAACTGAGTCAGTTGCCATGAAACATCCTGCAGGCATCGTGATCATACCATCTTTGCCCAAAGCCCTTTTGGGAGTGGGCTGTTAAGCCCATTAGTCAGGCATCTGGCTGAACATCAATTTATTCCTCTTTCTTTCCTACCACTATGATCTCACCACCTTTATCCAGAAACACGATCATGCTTGTAGTCCTAGTTGTAGGTTAGTCTTTGACTAATATCAGAATTTACAACACAGTTCACTGTTGCCTTATGGTGATGTCAGGGATTTCATAGATTTTTTAAAGCAAGGAATACTCAGAGGTGGTTTTGCAAGTGCTTTCCTTTGCAATATATAGCAGGACTCCTTAAGCTTCTTTCCACCCAAAAAATGTTTATGCAACTCCAAGTACATAGATATATGAAACATTTAATAAATCAGTATTGCAAGGCTTGCTAAATAGGCCGATTTCCTTTTTATTACGTACCGCTGAAGCATTTCCTACAAAATACACTGTAAACACCTGCATGTTGTTGCTAACAGATTTGTATAAATGTCTAAATTTTTCACAACCCCCATTTTTGTGAGATGCATAGTTTAAGGAGACTTATGGATCCGAATGGATTCCTGACGGCTCTTGGGGACTTTCCCGCCTCCTCGGTAGGTGACCCTGTTGAGGCTCTTGTCTCACTCTGGGACAGGGAGATGACAAGGGCTATTGACATGATCGCTCCAGAACGCCCCCTCTCGAGTAACCGAGCGAAACCAGCTCCTTGGTTTACTGAGGAGCTGGCAGCAATGAAGCGAAAAAAGAGGAGGCTAGAGTGTGTGTGGCGTCGGAAGTGGAGCAGATCAGCTCATGCACAACTGGTCTCCTACCTGAGGACCTATGACGCAGCAACAAAAGCCGCACAAAAAAATCTATCGCGGCCAAGGTGGCCGCCGCGAAGAACCATCCAGCGGAACTGTTCCAAGTCGTTAGGGGTCTTTTAAACCCGCCACAGTGCGAGATCCCTGATGGCTCGGCGGTACGCTGTGAAGAATTTGCCAAGGCCTTCTCAGAAAAAGTGGCGCTGATCCGTTCCGATTTCGATACCACTTTAACGGCAGTCTCTGAGGATGTCATACGAGCATCTGCTTGTCAGGTTTTAATGGATTCGTTTCAATTGGATCACCACGAGGATGTGGACAAGATCCTTGAGAGGCAAGGCCCACCACATGCATCCTAGACCCCTGCCCATCCTGGCTGATAAAGGAAGCCAGAGGGGGTTTGGCAGAGTGGGTGAAGGTGGTGGTTAATGCCTCCTTACAGGAGGGCAAAATTCCAGCCAGCTTAAAGCAAGCTGTTATAAAACCACTGTTGAAAAAACCATCACTGGACCCCACTCAATTAGTGAACTATCGGCCAGTTTCCAATCTCCCCTTTTTGGGCAAAGTCATGGAACGTGTGGTGGCTTCGCAACTCCAGGCGTTCTTGGTAGACACTGATTATCTTGATCCGGCACAGTCTGGCTTTAGGCCGGGACATGGTACTGAAACAGCCTTGGTCGCCTTGGTAGATGATCTACGCCGGGAACTCGACAGGGGGAGTGTGTCCCTGTTGGTTCTGCTGGACCTCTCAGCGGCTTTCGATACCATTGACGACGGTATCCTTCTGGGTCGCCTTGCAGATATGGGGCTTGGGGGTACTGTATTGCAGTGGCTCCAATCCTTCCTGGAAGGTCGTACCCAGAAGGTGTCATTGGGTGACACCTGTTCGGTTCCACAACCGTTGTCGTGTGGAGTCCCTCAGGGTTCAGTACTGTCCCCGATGTTATTTAACATCTACATGAAACCGCTGGGAGAGATCATTTGGAGTTTCGGAGTAAGGTGTTATCTGTACGCAGATGACGTCCAGATCTGTCACTCCTTCCCACCTGTCACCAAGGAGGCTGTCCAGACTTTGAACCGGTGCTTGGCTGCTGTGTCGGACTGGATGAGGGCTAGCAAATTGAAACTAAATCCAGACAAGACAGAGGTCCTCCTGGTCAGTCGTCAGACCAACAGGGCATAGGGTTACAGCCTGTGTTGGATGGGGTTACACTCCCCCTGAAGACACAGGTTCGCAGCTTGGGAGTGATCCTGGACTCATCGCTGAGCCTGGAACCCCAGGTCTCGGCGGTGGCCAGGGGAGCTTTTGCACAGTTGAGACTCATGCGCCAGCTGCGCCAGTACCTTAGGAAGTCTGATCTGGCTACAGTCGTCCACGCTCTGGTCACATCCCGAATAGATTACTGCAACGCACTCTACGTGGGGCTGCCTTTGAAGACAGTTCAGAAGCTACAACTAGTCCAACGGGAGGCAGCCAGATTACTAACCGGAGCTACATACAGGGAGCATACCACCCCCCTGTTGTGTCAGCTCCATTGGCTGCCTGTCCAATTCCGAGCTCAATTCAAAGTGCTGGTTTTGACCTTTAAAGCTCTATACGGTTCTGGCCCAGCTTACTTGTCCGAACGCATTGGCCTCTATGTTCCACCTCGTAATTTAAGATCATCCGGGGGGGCCCTGCTCTCGCTCCCGCCAACCTCTCAAATGGGGTTGGCGGGGACGAGAGGGAGTGGTGGCCCCCCGTCTGTGGACCGCACTCCCTATTGATATTCGATCAGCTTCATCCCTCCTAACATTCAGAAAAAGAGTGAAATCCTGGCTTTGGGACCAAGCGTTTGCACCCTAGCACAACATGGCACTTTAGACTGGTCAGTTGGCAAATTGGTGGTTAAGATCTAAGACTTTGGATGGAACATTGTTTTAATGGTGATGAAATGTATATGTTGTTTTTAATATTAACTGTATTTTAATGTATTGAATTCTAGGTGTATTTTAATGTCTTTTAATTTTAACTGTTGTTTACTATGTATTGTGTGGCATCGAATTGTTGCCATCTGTTAGGCCGCACTGAGTCCCCCCTCGGGGGTTGAGAAGTAGCGGGGTATAAACACTGGAAATAAATAAATAAATAAATAAGAAGCAGTGGTTGACTTTACAGAACCCTTTTCTTCCTTTCTTTTGACTGTTTCTATCTCCTATACTGTTTATTTGTTTGTCTCACATAGTTTATAATCTCCCAAGGGTGGCAACCATTCTCCTTTGGGTTTTCTGTATAGCTCGTTGCATTCAGATGAGATATATAAACACATAAATATGAAATAATAGCTATAGGACCTGACTAACCACCATGGCAGGTTTGTGGGAGCAATTAAGACCTGGTGATGGGGCGTTACATTCGAGTAGTTGAAAAGTGAAGCTCCTTCAACATTCTGATCCTCTGAATGTTGCCATTAAGTAATTCAGTTTTTTTCATCATGATTATGATTCATTTTTCCTTATATCCTTCTTCCTCTTTTCACAAACACTAATCCCAGAGTCAATTCCTCCTGCTGCACCAATCCATAACCGGAAAAGTGGCAGCCTACAACCCATTGTATTTCTTCCCATTGTAAATCAGAAACTCAATGGGACTTACAACTCAGTGGAACTACACGTTCTCATTACTTTATTTTCCAGATCACCAGACTGGGCCACAGCAACACGTGGCAGGGAGGCGGCTAATAATAATAGTAAATTGTTGTGTACAGTGTTCCCTTGCTACTTTGCGGTTCGCCTATTGCGGACTCGCTGTTTCACGGATTAAAAAAAAATAATTTAAAATATACATTATGGTATTTTTGCTGTTTTGTGGGGTTTTGCCGCTGCCACTCTCCAGGGCTCTTTCCCTCCTTAGTCCTCCCTCCAGCCTTGAAGGGCCTTCCTTTCATTCACTTTATTTTAAGTTTATAAAGACTTAAAATAGTGTATAACTACTAAAATAATGTATAAATATTAAAGTAAATAGAGCGTCCCTACATCCCAGTTTTTCACTTATTGCGCGAGGTCCTGGAACCTAATCCCAGCAATAAGTGAGGGAACATTGTATATACAATTGTGACAATATTACAAATTACTTACATCTAACCAATACAAAAAGCCAAAACAAAGATTCATGTTCATCTTGTGGTCTCCTTTCACATGTATGGTTTTCAAGCCAGGTGTCACTCATCCTATATTTGTGCATTTCGGTTTTTCTGCCTCAGGGGGGTTCTTTAGATTTCTCACAGTGGAAAATTATTTTGTTAATGTTGGCCCAATATTTATAGAAACCCTTACGTGAGGAAGACAATGATGTCACTCCTAGAGAATACATTTCTGGACAGATAGCTGCATAATTTGGGGCGGCCCCAAACCAGCTGTGGGATGTTTAGAAACCGTGCAGTTGTCACCTGAGTGAGTATATAATTTCAAAGATCATTTTGACTGTAGAAGAGTATTACCTTTTCTTGAAAGGAACGGTCTCCTAATAACAGGGCTCTGTGATATGTTTCATCCCTAAATTTCAGATATGGTTTCAGGAAAATATTCATTGTAGGTCCTTACTGATGGTGTAATTTCAATATTTTTCACAAAGGAACTGTCAACTAGTAGCATCAGTATGCTGAAAATTAAGAATGATTTTTCCATAGCTATTGACATCTGAGTCATTTCCTATGACATAAAAGGCACGTGCATGAAGGTCCCCGTTCCTTAAGTGGTAAACATTTCAGATTATAAACTCTCTCAACCCTGTGAGTAGTAGCAATAAATTTTCACATGGCCCTCACTAAATTTACTCAAACAACTTTCTATTATACAAAATCAATGAATCACATCATCTTTTGTTAAACCCCATTTCCTCCATAGCCAAATCTTTTCCCTTTTCCTCTTCTTATCTATTCTTCTGAAGAATGATTAAACATTGATTTACGTGGAGCTCTCCCCCTCTCTCGCTGCCTTCTACACTCAGTTCCTCCCTCCCATTTCCCCCAAAAGATACTCACAAGTTTCTGAGATCTGAAAGGTAAACATGCACTGGCATGCATTTCCCGAGAGCAGACTTTAAGATGCCGGATGTTGACTGAAACAAGGGTGGGCAGACTTCAGGTCTGGGGGAAAATACTTGGCTTTTGACTCAAAGTCCATGATGCAACCTAGTGTCCATTTAGCATTGCAAAATTCTGAACCCAAGCTCCTCTTTTGTGTATTAGAATTTAATGTAGCTCACCAAACAAAGCAAAAACAAAATCCCAACCTGGGTTACCTGGTGGAAGATTATATTGTAAATGATGAATGAGATGGTGGGTGGGGCATTTAGTTGCTGCTATTGGGCCTCAAAAATACTTACTACATATCTCCCGACGCCCAGTTAGGAGCTATAAATGTATGTTTTGCCTATTATTGGATTAATATGCAGTCTCTTTTCTTGTGTCAGGAGCAACTTGAGAAACTGCAAGTTGCTACTAGTGTGAGAGAATTGGCTGTCTGCAAGGATGTTGTCCAGGGGATGCCCAGAAGTTTTGATGTTTTACCATCCTTGTGGGAGGTTTCGCTCATGTCCCTGAATGGGGAGCTGGAGCTGACAGAGGGAGCTCAACCCTCTCTCCCCAGATTCAAACCGCTAGCCTGTTGGTCAGTAGTCCTGCCAGGTGCCGGCACAAAAGTTTAACCCATTGCACCACCGGAGGCTCCTAGTTCAGTTTTTTGAAGAGAGCGCCTTCAACTTCTACTACACAATATGACAAACAACACTGTAAGAATCTACATTATCTGCATGATGGGCCTTCCTGGAAATGTTATACTTGCCAGATCATTTCCATGCCTTGATGTCCTAACCCAGCTGTGTATTGTTCACGCTCATATTTATTTAAGGGAAACCACACACTAGCCACAACCCTTTCCCAGCTCAGTGTGGGGTAGCCCTAGGTTCCTCTGTCAAAGACAATTCCGTCCCTCCCAACCTCAGCCTTATCGGAATTGGGTTTGATAATCTGGAAATGTGGAGTTACAGAATGCTCTATTAAAATGGTTTTTGAAATCTGCTGCATTTATGAGTTGTGGAATGTTGCCTCATACTGTCTAGTCATGACATTAGATGCCTGAGACAAAGTCTAGAATTCAGGAAAATACCCATTCTGTTTTGAAGGAGGGGTGTGTGTGTGTGCATGACAGCCACAAGCAGCTTCTTCATTGATACATGAGTTGGCATCGCTTGCTTTGTTTCAGTGGGAGCCAAACAATGAAAGGGAATTCGAAACGAACAAGGTCAAACTGATATTCTTGAATGCTAGTGTAGAAAACTGCACATGTGCAACATACTTCAGTATGTTTTAAATATGCTTCCCTGCTACCATCCATGGCTCGGCTACACACATTGTACAATATCTGAATGATCCAAAAATCCAGATGCATGATGTCCAAAAGAAAGCGTGGGAAGTTAAATGCTGGTGTTTCCTATTTATTAATAATTATTTTCAGCTGTGCTGGCAAATGATTAAAACAAATTACTATCCTTTAATGCTATCTATCCACAATATATATATATATATATATATATATATATATATACACACACACACACACACACACAAAGTATTTCATCAACGATCTTACAGGAGTTGTTTCATTACTAGAAAGGTGATAGGCTTAATGTCAGGGAATATCAGAGAGAGAGAGAGAGAGAGAGAGAGAGAGAGAGAGAAGAGAGAAGAGAGAAGAGAGAGAGAGAGACAGTCATATTACAGTTGTAGCATAATCTACATCAGGTTTTTTCTCAGGAGACAGGATTAGTAAAATCAAGAATGAAATATTTGTTACCGTGTCCTCACTTGCATTTTCCAGTGGCTGCTTTCTTCCTGGCTGGCTTTTCTTTCCTTGCAACTGTCCACCTCACTCAGGGGAGAAGGGAGCTGATGAGTACCATAGAGTCTCGCTTATCCAACCTTCGCTCATCCAACATTTTGTATTCTCCAACCAGGCATGTAGCCAGGGGGGGCTAAGGGGGCTTCAGGCGCCCCCCCCCGAAATTCTCAGGGTGGTCCGCGAGAAGGCCTTACTGGTACATTATTTAAACTGTTATGTTTATTCATATCATGATCTGATCACCATGCTCAGTATATCCCACATTCATGGGGTTATTGGGATAACAATACAAAAGGTTTGCTAGGGTAGACACTCTTTCACCCAGTCTCAGCCCCCAACCAAACTCAGCCCCCCAATCAAAATCCTGCCTACGGCCCTGTCTCCAATGTAGTCTGCATCCCACCCGGGTTCACAGCTGTTTCAATACATTGCGATGTTTTGGTGCTAAATTTGTAAACACAGTAATTACTACATAATGTTATCATGTATTGAACTGCTTTTTCTACCGATTTATTGTAAAACATGATTTTTGGTGCTTAATTTGTAAAATCATAACGCAATTTGACGTTTAATAGGCATTTCCTTTTGTTGTTCATTCGTTCAGTCGCTTCCGACTCTTCATGACCTCATGGACCAGCCCACGCCAGAGTTCCCTGTCGGCCGTCACCTCCCCCAGCTCCTTCAGAGTCAAGCCAGTCACTTTGAGGATACCATCCATCCATCTTGCCCTTGGTCAGCCCCTCTTCCTTTTTCCTTCCATTTCCCCCAGCATAATTGTCTTCTCTAAGCTTTCCTTTCTTCTCTTGTTGTGGCCAATGTACTTCATCTTTGCCTCTACTATCCTTCCCTCCAATGAGTGGGCTTTATTTCCTGAAGTATGGACTGGTTGGATCTTCTTGTAGTCCAAGGCACTCTCAGAACTGTCCTTCAACAGTTCAAAAGGATCTATCTTCCTTCACTCAGCCTTCCCTATGGTCCAGCTCTCACATCCATAGGTGGCTATGGGGAATACCATTGCTTTTACTATGCGGATCTTTGTTGCTAGTGTGATGTCTCTACTCTTCATTATTTTCTCGAGATTGGACACTGTTCTCCCAAGAAGTAAGTGTCTTCTGATTTCCTGGCTGCAGTCTGCGTCATTTCCTTAATCCGCTTTATTATCCAACATTTTTTCTTATCCAATGTTCTTCAAGCCCGTTTATGTTGGATAAGCAAGACTCTACTGTATATGTAATTACAAACATCACGGTCTGCAAACACTGTTGGGTTTCATCCCTGACTGCACAAGTCTCCAGACCTCAATGAGTAGTTAGCCTAGATAGATTAGAGTGAGGGATTCTTTCCCCAATTTCCTCAAGCAAGTTTATTTTAAGAAGGGACTTATAAGGGGGGGTTTCTTACTCATCTTGCATGCCACTATCTCCTCCTTTTTGAATACTTAGCAATGTGAGCTCTTCAGGGAAAATGTATTTATATTGCCCTGGCGAGGCCATGTGGTCAGTTCTCCATATTGGTCTGCCTTTCTTACTTTGTCTTCTCTAGAGTGAGGAGACATCTTGCTATTGTCCAGGCAAGATGTGGTAGATATAGCTAGTTTTATTATTTTTCCTTTTTCCTTTCCTTAGAAGATAGCTCAGTGAAGCTAGTTAGTTCCAAAAACCTTTCCTATGCAGAATGGATTTCTTTTATCTTTACTAAACATATTATTTTGATCCTATGAAGCTGGGGATCTGCGATCCTGTTCCATCCTGTTGAATGAAAGCCAATCCTTGCTCACTACATGTAAGTTTATGTTGCTTATGAACTGTGTATCTGGCACTCTAATATATTTTTTGTGGAATCACCCCCAGAGAGGTTTATTTTGAGCCTAACAACTCCTGATTCCCAACAAACACACTGGCTATTTACATCACATCACTATCAATGGGACATACATGAACAAAAATGTCAGTGCATACTCCAATCCAATTAGTCGCATATCCCTTCAGAAGACAAAACACATTAGAGTGTTCATCCTAAGCTCTCATTTGTCCTAAAGTGCAAAAGACTCAACCAGATGATTACCACAGGCCTAGAGGTTTCAAATCCTTAATGCAGTGCTCTGGTCAACCAGGTCTGAGGAATGTTGAACTCAGATCACATTCAGGCCTTGGGGTTTGATCCCTGAAGCCTTGCAGAATTTCCCCAGAGTGCCCAAATGAGTTTGTGAGGCATATAGTTGATATTCAGGCAAAAGGTTTTAAATCTTAAATTTGGGGAGTGGTAACTTATTGCCTGAAGATCGATTATAAACAAAATTGACTGTATTCACAAACAAGTCTTCAATTAGTGTTTCTCAACCTGGAGGTCGGGGCCCCTGGTGAGGTCACGAGGGGGTATCAGAAGGGTCACCAAAGACCATCAAAAACACAGTATTTTCTGTTAATCATGGGGTTCTGTGTGGGAAGTTTGACTCAAATCTATTGTTGATGGGGTTTAGAATGCTCTTTGATTGTGAACTATAAATCCCACCAACTACAACTCCCAAATGTCAAGTTTATTTTCCCCAAACATTTGGGCATACTGAGTATCCGTGCCAAGTTTGGTCCAGATCTATCATTGTTTGAGTCCATAGTGCTTTCTGGATGTAGGTGAACTTTAACTCCAAAACTCAAGGTCAATGTCCACCAAACCCTTCCAGTATTTTCTGTTGGTCGTGGGAGTTCTGTGTGCCAAGTTAGGTTCAATTCCATTGCTGGTGGAGTTCAGAATGCTCTTTTATTGTAGGTGAACTATAAATCCCAGCAAGTACAACAGCCAAATGACAAAACCAATCCTCCACAACCCCACCAGTATTCAACTTTGGACGTATTGGGTATTTGTGCCAAATTTGGTCCTATGAATGAAAATATATCCTGCATATCAGATATTTACATTACGATTCATAATAGTAGCAAAATTACAGTTACGAAGTAACAATGAACATAATTTTATGGTTGGGGGTCAACACAACATGAGGAATTGTGTTAAGGGTCATGGCATTAGGAAGGTTGAGAACCACTGCCCTAAATGCTTCTCCCAACTCTCCAAAAGGTCAGCTGACAATTCATCCAAATGGCAGCTAGGTGCGGGAAGAAGGGCAGCCTGCCTCCTCTCTTGTTTAAATTCAAAAGTGTATGAAGTATACAGCCTGTATCTAGCCTGATATTTCTCCCTGTCCACAAAGGTTGAGGAAGCTCAAGGGCCGAATCCCTCATGGAGCTCCATTTTCAAATTTGAGGTTTTCTGCAGATGGCTTTGTGTCCTTCCACATCAAACACTTGGTTGGTTCCCAGGTCTCCCACCTTTCCTGTAAGAGGCTTCATCTTCTTGCTTTGTATTCCTAATCCTGCTGAGTCAGTGCGCTTATGGGTGAATTTGTGATTCATTTGGAATGATTGATTTACACGGCACCACAATGAGGCAAATATGCCCTCTCTTGGAACAGTGAACAATTGCATATTGCTTCCATTTCTTCCCCCTATCATGATCCTAGATTTTAACACATGCGGTGCTGTGGTTGAGAACAAGGGGATACTGCCAGTGCCCATGGCTCCTTCTGCCTCTCTGTGCCAAGTATTCTGAAATCAGGCCTTTGTTGGAAAGCGTTTCCATTATGTCCACTTGACTTCATGTAAAAAAACCAATACTATAATTCTTGAATACTCATTTATCTTTTTTTAAAAAATTAAAACATTGTGGGCTCCTCCCTTTGACTTTTGATTGCTCTGGGAAGTGGTGAGCATTTGACACCACATCCTGCAAAGAAAGTAGCAATTTGTTTTCTTGGTCCGAGTAACTCATCTGGTGAAAACACACTCAGGAAGCTTACATTTATTAGCAGTATAAACCTGACTTTTGGCTTCTACTGCAGATGAGTTTTAAACTTGTTCTTAACTCCCTATGAGGGAAGTGCTTGGCAGTTGTTTCTGGTGCTTGTTCAGATGCAAACGAAACAGAGTGGACTTCCTAGAACAGGGCTGCCCAACTGGCGGCCCAGGGGCCGTATACGGCCCCCAGCCCCTTCCCTACGCCCCCCTAAGGTTTTTAATAAAAAATAAAAATGGAAAAATAAAATAAATAATAAAAATTAAAAAAATACCTACTTCCGGGTTCGGAGCAAGTATCGTGAGAATACGCAATCCACATGGGATTTCGCTGTCAACGCGAGATCACGCTGCCGTTGACAGCGAAATCCCGTGTGGATTGCGTATTCTCGCGATACTCTTCGGCTACTCTACTACTGGATCGCTTGGGGGCTCCTCAGGGGGCTCCTCATTCCCTCCCCCCATCTCCCCTCATGTATTAAATATAAAATTAAATATATTTAAAGATGAAATAAGGGGAGATGGGATACATTAAAATAAGGGGGGGAGAGGAAGATGGAATTAAATACTGTATATTTAATATTAAATAAAAATAAGGGGAGAGGGGAGGATGGAATTAAATATATTTAATATTAAATTAAAATAAGGGGGAGGGAGGATGGAATTAAATATATTTAATATTACATTAAAATAAGGGGAGAGGGGAGGATGGAATTAAATATATTTAATATTATATTAAAATAAGGGGGAGGGAGGATGGAATTAAATATATTTAATATTACATTAAAATAAGGGGAGGATGGAATTAAATATATTTAATATTACATTAAAATAAGGGGGAGGGGAGGATGGAATTAAATATATTTAATATTACATTAAAATAAGGGGGAGGGGAGGATGGAATTAAATATATTTAATATTACATTAAAATAAGGGGAGAGGGGAGGATGGAATTAAATATATTTAATATTACATTAAAATAAGGGGAGGGGAGGATGGAATTAAATATATTTAATATTACATTAAAATACGGGGAGGGGAGGATGGAATTAAATATATTTAATATTACATTAAAATAAGGGAGAGGGAGGATGGAATTAAATATATTTAATATTACATTAAAATAAGGGGAGAGGGGAGGATGGAATTAAATATATTTAATATTAAATTAAAATAAGGGGAGGGGAGGATGGAATTAAATATATTTAATATTACATTAAAATAAGGGGAGAGGGGAGGATGGAATTAAATATATTTAATATTACATTAAAATAAGGGGGAGGGGAGGATGGAATTAAATATATTTAATATTACATTAAAATAAGGGGAGGGGAGGATGGAATTAAATATATTTAATATTACATTAAAATAAGGGGGAGGGGGAGGATGGAATTAAATATATTTAATATTACATTAAAATAAGGGAGAGGGGAGGATGGAATTAAATATATTTAATATTACATTAAAATAAGGGGGGGGATGGAATTAAATATATTTAATATTACATTAAAATAAGGGGAGAGGGGAGGATGGAATTAAATATATTTAATATTACATTAAAATAAGGGGGAGGGGAGGATGGAATTAAATATATTTAATATTACATTAAAATAAGGGGAGAGGGAGGATGGAATTAAATATATTTAATATTAAATTAAAATAAGGGGGGAGGGGAGGATGGAATTAAATATATTTAATATTAAATTAAAATAAGGGGGAGGGGAGGATGGAATTAAATATATTTAATATTACATTAAAATAAGGGAGGGGAGGATGGAATTAAATATATTTAATATTAAATTAAAATAAGGGGAGAGGGGAGGATGGAATTAAATATATTTAATATTAAATTGAAATAATTTAATATCTTATCTCTGCATTTTATCTCAGTAAAAGATTATATTTGACTGTATGCATGCCCCTTTTGAATGCCCACCCTGCATTTTATCTCAGTAAAAGATTATATTTGACTGTATGCATGCAGGGGCGGGGCGGAGCCAGGGGAGAGGGCGGAGCTGGGGTGGGGAGGGGGCAAAGAACACAGGGCCCCCAGGTCATCAGTGACCGGAATCCAGGCCCCTGGGCCGGTAGAAGTTGGACAGCCCTGTCCTAGAACATAGGGCAGTTTTGATCGAAGGACAATAATTTGTTGAAGAGCCGTCATCTATCTAAATAGCCAATGCTTGGCTCATTATGAGAAGGATTCTGTTAAAGGCATGGTAGTCAAATATGGCTCTCTGGATATTTCTTGTCTATGACTTTCAGTAACCCTAGACACTTGGCAAAGGGATCAAGAGAGCAGAAATGAAAACACCTGTCTGATTTAAGGTTTAAGTAATTACTTCGCCACCCTTTTATATTTTCCAGATTAAGAGATTCTAGGGGACTCATGATTAACCAAAGTCTACAGCAATACTAAGAACACTCTACTGCAAACTGTTCATGTGAAAGCTTCCAAGCTACCAGGAAATGTTGCCATCGTTCATGTATTTTCGAAATTACATATACTGAACTAGAGTTATAATAGTTCTTGGAAAAGTGAGACTATCTGTGATCAGCTCCACATAAGTGAATGTGTATGGGAAGCAGGAACACAACTTTCTCTTTGCCAGTTGACCTTAAAGATTTTAATTTTAAAGAATCCAAGAAGATTCACATAGGATAGTTGGCTACATAGCCTCCTTTCAAGTCTTGCAGCTCTTGGGCATATATTCTACCAAAACTTTCATTCAAAACTGCACTTAGTTTGACCTTTTCTTGGTGGAGATCTAGATTTGAACATTCATTTAAAGTATTTATATTCTGCCTTTCTCACTTTGCAGGGGATTCAGGGCGGATTACAATGCACATAAACATGGCAAACATTCTGTGCCATAGACCAGTGTTTCCCAACCTTTTTTGAGCCACGGCACACTTTTAACATTAAAAAAATCCGGGGGCATACCACCACCCAAAATGCCCCAAAATGACACTCTAACACAGTAAAGAACAGCTGGGGGTTGGTGGCCTGCTGGGAACAGCTGCTGGGAGTGCCGAAGCCGGGAGGGAGGAGCCAGGCTGCACCATGCCCCACCCCTACCCCGGCTTCACCTCTCCCAGCAGCTGCTGCAGCCTTGAGGGGCAGTGCCAAGCCAGCGGTGCCAGAGCCAGCACAATGCTGGCTTGGCACTGTCCCCTCAAGGCTGGAGCAGCTGCTGGGAGTTCCAAAGCCAGGGGAAGGGGACGAGCCAGGCCCTGCCCCCTCCCCCCAGCTTCAGCTCTCCTACAGAGGAGGAGCATGAGCGGTGGACAGGCTTCAGTGGGTGGGGCTTCTCCACACGGCTTCAGCGAGCGAGGGGCGAGAGTCATGGTGGGAGTCATGGCGGATTGGAGGCTGGCTGGGGAAACGGCCAAAGGAGGCGGCGCCCGGTCCCTTCTTTTTCTTCGCCACTGCCTGGCCCTTCCTCCTCCAGACTGCCATAGACATACAACATATATAGACAGACACAGAGGCAATTTAACATTCCAGCTTTCCAGGGTATGCCCGATTCTGGCCACATGGGGAGCTGTCGGTTTACTGTCCACTTGTGACACCGAGTCCTTGATGGAGTATTTCCTCATTCATACGCACGCTGCTAGGTTTTATGGTGTTGTAAATTAGTTAAATTAGCCTCCCCGCATAAAGCGGTACCTAAATTTCCTACTTGACAGATACAACTGTCTCTCAGGCTGCATAGGTCAACAGCAAGCTAGACTATTAATGGTCGGGAGCTTACTCCGACCTGGGCTGGCTTCCAACTTATGACCTCTTGGTCAGTAGTGATTTATGCATCTGACTACTAACTAGCTGCGCCACAGCCTGGTCCTAATACTCTTACATTTTTCATAAGGTGGCAGTTTGTTGTGGGATTGCATTAAATTTGCTCTTTACTCATACAAATTATGCGACCCCTCACTGTAGAACACACATTAAGCCCACAGGCAACTGCATGGTGAATTATGCTTATACCCTTAAAGATTCACGTGTGTGTGAGTCCTGACACACCAAACTATTTTTTCTTCAGCAAGTTTCCCTTCAGGGATGTCACCCCCTCCCCCAAGGATAGCAGCCAACACTTTCTGCTGAACCTTGTCCATTGCAATATTTACACGATGGCCTTGGTGAGAGACTGCCAACAAATACCAGGTGCTAAAACCTCTATTTCAAAGGAAGGAACTGGCAAAATCAGCCATTATTTCTTGTATAAGAAAATCCTATGAAAACACTGTTTCTCCATAAGGCAACAGATGACTTGACGGCACACACATACACATTCAGAAACTAATCAATGGAGGGAGGAATTGTTCGACAGCTTTGATCTGCTCTACCCTTTTGGTCTAGCTTGAAGGCTTCTGGCCTGTGTTTTCAATTCAGTCTTTCTGTGGTTGATGAGGAGCTGTTGCTACCAGGGAGAGATGCTCCCCAGTGCAGACAGAACCAGCACGGACAATCAAACATCAGGCTATTAAATTAGTTGTAGGATAAATGTGAAACCTATTCTCCAAAGTCAGCTTACCATCTTAAGTTGTTTATGAGACAGATGCAAGCCATCATTTAACAAAATTAATCACTTTGTCAACTTTTTCTTAAAAACAAGTATATCACTGGATTGTTTTTGTGTTTTCCGGGCTATATGGCCTTTCCTGACGTTTTGCCTGCATCTGTGGCAGGCATCCTCAGAGGTCATGAGATCTGTTGGAAACCTGAAAAACCTACAACAACCCAGTGATTCCAGCCATGAAAGCCTTCTACAATACATTGAAGTATCCTAAATTAATAATTTCAGTTCTCTATGTATGAGAAAAACCTGTGTATGACTGGGACAAGCATATTGGTCTAAACTTTACAGAAAAAATAATGAATATCCATTTACTTACTTCTGTTTTTATGAATTTGTAGTACCATGACATAGCCATAAAAGGAAAAGTACTGCATGTTTTCAGCATTTCATTTATTTATTTATTTACAATGGTGAGGCAACTGACATTATTTTGTGGACAAATCGTTTGTAGTCATCAAGCAAACAGAACCAGAAAAATAATTTGAAGTTGATTTCAGGTTGATTGAAGTCAGTTTGAAGTTAACTTTCAGATTAGCCATGGTTTGTGTGAAATCTGAGTTCATAAATCTTAAGTCATCTTAAGATGTTGCTATACCATAAAAGAAGAGTTCTGAGCAAATATAAAAGAGAAGCAAACATGTCTTAACAACAGTTTGTTAATTGTATGTTTAGAAGTTCACACTATGGTTTCATTAATAAGGGATGGTTAGTCATGGTTTGCTGAATTTATTTGGCTCAGTGGCCTATTTATTTGCCTTTCTAGTATTACTTTATTTATCTAAATTCAATTTCCATGAAAGACATCTTGAGTTTGAGGAATCATACTTTGAAAGGCACAAGGGAATGGAATGGGGACAGAGAATGGATTGCCCTTCCTCTTGTGTGTCTCCAAATCTGTCTGAATAAAGAGATCCCAGAGAGCAAATCTCTGGGGAAGTAAGCATGACTCTCATAAGACTGGATGTAATCCTGCATTTAATATCAATGCAGTAAACTATATTCATACCATTAACTAATGTCGGCCCACTACATCTGCAAATTTAGTTTTTGCAGAATTTGATTATTCACACATTTTTAGGATATGGTCTCTCCAGGGTTCTCTAGTGTGACTCTATGGTAAACTTTCACCCAAAGTTGCCAATAGAGTCACACTAGAGGGCCTAGAGATTCCTAGAGCAGTTTTCTGTGCCACAAAGAGACACGAGTAAGAATTATTATTATTATCATCCTCATCATCCTCAGGTTAAATTGCAGTTTTATTTGCAGGACTTTAGTGAGGGTCCTGGACCTCTAACCCCATTGAAAGAGGGTATTATTAGAATTGTTCTAGTGGTGTGAACTAGTCTATCATGAAAGGGTTCAATTGTCTAATATAGTGTTCCCACACTTACTGCTGGGGTTAGATTCCAGGACCTCCCATAATAAGTGAAAAACCGCGATGTAGAGATGCTCTATTTTAATATTTATACATTATTTTAGTAGTTGTACATTATTTTTAGTTTTTATACACTTAAATTAAAGTGAAGGAAAAGAAGGAAAAGCCCCTCAAGGCTGGAGGGAGGGAGGACTAGGGAGGGAAAGTGTTTTGAAGAGCGGCGGCAGCAAAACCCCACAAAACAATGCTATATATTTTTAATTAATTTTTTTTGAAATCCACGAAACAGCGAGTCCACACTAAGCAAACCACAAAGTAGTGAGGGAACACAGTATATCAAATCTCTACAGAATCAAGATCAAGTCATTTGAGCAGCACTGTAAAAGTGAAACTTGGAACAAACACTATATTCTTAAATGCATATAGGGTTTTATGTGTAAAGGGAAACAATACTGATACACACCATCAGCTGTACTAAGTTCAAGGGAAGTGTTACACACTTAGGAACAGCTATAGACCTTGGGTAAAATAAAAGTAATATTTAAAAGGTAGGTACGTGGCAGGACGCAACAGGGAGGCAAGTTGTGTGAATATTGAATTTTTGACATTCAGATTACAAAACTCTATTTGTGTATTAACAGGTGTAGGGCTAGGATAAGCACTGCTGATAACCTTGCATTGACTCCTATAAATATGGGTCTTTCTGATCTATGCATTTCTCAAACAATGCTTCTGGAAAAGAAAGAGTAAACCTCCAAACTTCAGAGCCAATTGTCTTCCATTATTTCTTTAAAGACTGAGGAGAACATATGTAAAGGTTTAGAATCAATTTTGCAATCAGACTGAATAAACCTAGATCTTTGAACCTGTGCTAGTATATTTCTGGATTTTTAAAAAGGGAAAACATGTTCGAATAAAAGTCATCCCATCGTATGGGCTCCACCACACATCTCACGAGGAGACCTTCTCTGATGCAATGGGGGGAACCCTTAATGTTCCCCTAAATCTTCCAGAGCAGATGGAAGGGAAATCCACTCCATGAGCAGTATCTCTTTGACTGGAACAAGGCAACTTTGAGTATAATTAATGACTGTGAATTATGCATTGAGCCCAAATTTATGATTCTGATGTTTTATTAACATCATTAAAACTTATGTTTAGGTATTTATTTAGAAGTAGAAAATAGTTTGCTAAATACAAAACATGCTGTGATCATTATATTAAAATTTACATTCCTAGTATAAAATTTAAGACACACTTGCATATTTCAAGGGAAGTGTTACACACTGAAATCCTAAATGATTTCATTTTCTAAAGAGTCCTAACAATTTATTATCAATAGAACGTGTGTATCTAGTTTGCTAGAATAAAGAAGTGTTTTCACTCTAAAGACAAGTCATTGCAACTTTAGAAAATATTCCTGTTTATTGATTAATAAGAAATACAAAGTGGCACATACTTCCACTCAGCGCCCATGCTCTCAGCTTCATATTTTAACTAGATGACAAAAGACTGGCAGCAGCCTAAGTTTCTCATGTCATATTTGAAGTTAATGAGAGCAGTGGCTGAAACATGGCTGAAACAAAGTGTGGCCAGCCCAACTGCTCTTATCCCATGAAGGATCTTTCTTCCTGTTTGGCTTGCAGTGGTGAAAACTTCTGGTCAGGTCGCCCTCACCGAGCAAACTCACATTGTTGTTTCAATCTATGTCTGACCAAAATATGCACAAGCTGACTCTTCAATCCGCAGGCTGGGGAATAATACTGATGTGAAGAAAGTTATCAGGATAACTCATATGTTCACTTAGCCACTGTACAGGTGTCTCCAGCATTGGCTCTATCCCATGAATCACCACCTGAGTCTTCTTTTCACCATCTAATGGTAAAAAGAGAGAGAAAGAACAGAAACTAAGAAACATTCACAGGTTAAAACACATTTAAAACATGAGGCATATGGTTTCATTCCATAGTAAAATTCTGCAGCATCATTGGTATGATTATTATCTCGTTCCTGCATATTTTGACTGAATAAATAGACAGAAACCCTGTCAAGGACAAAGTTCAAGTTAAAAAGCTATGAATTCAACTGACCACAAAATCATTTTTCAAGGTCTCTCTTTTGTAACACGAATACAGATTTTGCTGTACATGGATTTGATTTTCATGTACCATATGCAGTTACTTAGTGTTCAATTAATAGTAAATTAACAGGCAACTTGAAGCAAAAGCTCTTAACACCAGTTTGAGTGAAACTACAACATTATTTAGTTTTCCAAACTGACAGTTACTTATGACTAACTGAAATCCTACTGATTTCACTGGTCTAATCTAGGTATGAGTGAGCCAGTGTGATGTAGTGGTTTAACTCTGGAGCCCTGGGTTCAAATCGCCCCTTGGCCATGGAAACCCATGGGAGGAGGGGTCATATACGCTTAGCCTTAGAAGAAGATAAACGCAACCCTCCTTTTACAAATCATGTCTAGAAATGCATGTGATATTTTGCTTTAGAATTGTCATAAATCGAGAATTATGAAGCCTGGATCCAACTCACTGCACTGATAGGAGGAGAGATGTAAAAAAACTAAATAATTATGTTACTTGTAACTATTATTTAGTATTTTTACAAATCTCCTTGTAACAGATTAAGCAACTATCAAGGTTGGAGATACCCATAACTATCGCAAGAAGGGGCTGTTTCTAGGACAGGCTATATACACTTTGAGAGGTGAGTTTACAGTATAAGTGCAAGATCCAAATGGCTAGAAATCCAACTATTGAGTCACCATTGTTCAGTTATAGTTCCTTGGTATACATGTAACTCATCACTGCATTCAAGTAGTTGATCACTATCGATAGTTCTCTTGCTTCAAGAACTACAACAGAATTGTTTGCCATCAGCACACTGATAACATTTTGTCCCAAATCTCCTAATAACTAGGCAAAGTAAGTGTGTATAGGTGTATAACATCTGGGATCAGATGGTACTCTATGGCACCATACAACATGGCTGCAGAATTCAATGCAGCCACTGTGGAACAGGGCCCCAGCTTCTAATTCTAATTCACAGTAGTTTGATCCATAAACTACTGAGAGAAGGGCCTCTACTGGTGATTTCAGGGTCAGGACAGGTTCAAACAAGAGGATACAGTTTTCCAAACAGACTAGAGATGAGCCATACAAGGTTTTATAAATCATAAGCAGGACAATTGTGCCCAGAAAAAAACAAAAACAAATAGGCAATGGAGCTGTTTTAACAAGATCATAGTATGGGCTTTGTAACATGCAGCTTTGAACCAGCTGAAGGTTTTGAGCACTCTTCAAAGTATACTGCATTACCATAGTCCAAATAGGATGTAACTATTCTAAGGCATGTGCCACTGTGGCCAATGTTTCAAGGATTAGACACAATTGGTACACAAGCTTTAAATGTTCAAAAGCGGCCCTGGCCATCACATATATTTATTTATTTGTTTGTTTATTTATTTATTTATTTATTTATTTATGGTATTTGTACCCCGTAGCTTCTCACTCCCACAGGGGGACTCAGCATGGCTTACATTTGCAGCACTACAGGCCGCACCACCACAATACAATATAAAAATACACCATATAAACAACTTAAGATACTTGGGCCTCTAGGTTTAAAGTTGTATAGGAAAACGCCCATACTGTCAACCTGCAATTTTCAGGGGGCGTGTATTCCCATTCAGCAAAGGCTAAATTCCTATTCCCAGATTTGCCTTCTGGCTGACCTGCAGCACCTCTGTCTTGTCTGGATTAAGTTTCAATTTGTTAGCCCTCATCTAGTCCATTATAGATGACAACCAAAGCTGACCTAAACAGAAATGGGTCAAATGAAATGGGTCAAAATAATTACTGCCTTCCCAAAACATCAGCAACTACTTAGCCACTATCTTCCCAATCATCTTGGGCAAAAAGAATAGCCACAGTGCCACAGATACCTTCTTCAAGGATGGATGCAATACTAGATCAGTGAAAATGTGGTAGTCACGCTATATCATGCTGAAATGCATTTATCATTGCCATGGTACAGGTCATCAATCCTCCCAGCTAGTTCATCCTTGATTTTTTAAAAACCCAATATGCTGTATCCTGTTTTTAGCACTGTGACTGTAAGATGATTTTAGTTGTGATTTATGTTGGTTTGATTGTCTATTACAATTTTAAAAGATTTTGAAAAGCAGCACACATTTGTTATTGCGTACAGCACAGAAATAATCAGCAATTTCCCACCGAAAAGTTCAACCACTTGCACATTTTCTCTGCTTGATGGACTTACTGAGAATATGATTTATTATTTTATATGTTTTTTTAATTTGATTTTAATGTGTTTCATTTTATATTTGCAATTTTTAGTCTTGTTCCCTTTGTAAGCCACCTCGAGTCCCCTTGGGGAGATGGTGGTGGGGTATAAAAACAAAGTTATATTATTCTTTTTATTATGTAGTAATAACTAGTAAATCCCTGCCAAGCTACTTCACCTTTTCCTCAGCATTTCTTGATATCATATGTTTATATCAAGGCTCTAGACATAGAGCTCTTTCAGATGACTATGATATTCTGTACTTTTCAAAGTATTAGCTAGTGGCGCAGCATGTTAAACTGCCGAGCTGCTGAACTTGCTGACCAAAAGGTTGGCGGTACAAATTCAGTGAGAAGGGTTAGCTCCCGCTCTTAGGCCCAGCTTCTGCCAACCTAGCAGTTTGAAAACATGCAAATGTGAGTAGATCAATAGGTAGATCCTACAGATCCAACAGAGTAGATCTGACAGAAAGGTAATGGCGCTCCATGCAGTCATGCCCACATGACCTTGGAGGTGTCTATGGACAGCGCTGCCTCTTCAGCTTAGAAATGAAGATGAGCATCACCCCCTAGAGTCAGACACGACTTTATGTCAAGGGAAACCTTTACCCTTAGCTGTATTATTTTTTGCAGCATAAAAGAGAAGAAAGGAGGAAGAGGGGGAAAGAGAATGTGGGAGCACCTTTAAGGTAACCTGGATTGTCTTTTTTATTCTATGATATTAGAATTAAGAGTCATGCTTACCGTATGAAAAAAATTATATAGTTATTTCTGAAAGTTCTCTAAAAACATATAGGAATCCTTAGGACAATTCTGCAAGGTAGGTAAAATTATCTGAACAATACAAAGAACAAGCTGTTGCTGGTAAAAACTTAAGATTTTTAACAGAATTATGGTTTTAGCCCTCATATTATTTAGTTACGGCATTTGTACCCCGCCTTTCTCAGCCTTATGGTGACTCAAGGCGGCTTACAGAATTGGCAGAATTTGATGCCATACAGCTAAAAGTACAGTTAAAAACATTCAACCTAATATTATAAAAACCATATAAAACAATTAAAAATATATCATCACCAGTGTCGTCCTGTTAAAATCATTATCAAACCTACACAACTCAACAGAATTCCTGAGCTCAAGAAGTTAAAGGAAAATAAAGGAAAATATAATAGACTTCTGCATTAAGACAAGAGATGTGTAAATACCTGAAAGCTTAAGAACTGGAAGTGGTAACTGCTTTGCATTCTTACTTTTAATGATTTTAATGGGTAGAAAGCTTGACAGAAGTATGAAACTATGGATAATTCTGACTTAATGTTTTCCTACTTCTTTGTGGAAGAGTAAAAAGCTTGCTAATTGAATCCAAGCTGTAAGGAACTATCAGCTTGGTGCCTGTGCTGCATACATCATGCTAAAGGATTTCTGCTTCAGCCATGGTGGTGGTAACAGTCAGTGGGGTCAGGTCAAACAGGGTTAAACTGAGTCAGGATATAGCTAGCCAAAAAGAATACATCAAACACCGACTTTAAAGGGCAATTAATCTTAGGCAGAAAATGTTTCCTGGGGAATGAGATCTTAATCTTAAGAGCACCCTACATGATGTAGCAGTAAAAAAGTACATATACAAGCTAAGATAGCTTTTATCCCATGATCACAAACAGAAAGGGAATGCTGTTTATAAAAGAGAAAAATCGCTAATACTTAAATGTCTTCAGTGCTTGCACTCCATGTGAAATAAAATGATCAACCTTCAGCACCACAAGTTATTTCTGCTGTACACTGGAACTATGTATTTAAATATAAATTTTGGCATATCAACATTTGGGAGTCCAAGACAGGCAGGAATCTGAGAAAGATGAAAAAAGTGGAAGCTGCTACTAAATCCATTTCAGATTGTGTGCTGTTTCACAGACATGTAGAATAATCTAAGTAAATTTCCAATCACAATGTTTCTATATACAGAAAATAAGTGCAGATTCTGCTTATCAAAGCAAATGCACTATGAGGCTGTAGACAAGATCTTCATTCTTCTCCCTAGTTCAAGGTTGTTAGGAAGACTGGAGCTTTTCATTTTGTTACTAGGCTCTCAAGATGCACCAGTCACTCAAAATCTCAAGATGCTGAAATGGCCAGATTAAAAGGCCTACTGGTCTTTTAATTTCTCAATCAAACTAAGTATCTGCAGAGCCATCAACGTGGCAAAAGACTCCGGGCCCTTCCACACAGCCCTATATGCCAGAATATCAAGGCAGAAAATCGAACATTATCTGATGTGGATTCAGATAATCCAGTTCAAAGCAGATATAGTGGGATTTTCTGCCTTGATATTCTGGGATATAGGGCTGTGTGAAAGGGTCCTCCTTCTCTTGTCTGTGGCAGAGACAAAGGAACCAGCTTTACAGTTTCCTCTTACTGAAGTACTTACAGTAACTTACTAGTTAACTCCCTTTTATGAAACCTTTCCTGTGCTTTGACATGTTAGATATGTCAAATATATTTCCATTACTATAAAATCAATTTGTATACATATTAGAATTCTGAAAATATAGTAACTTGTATCTCAAGTGTCCTCCCTCCCACAGAAGGGAACCCTCCAGTGGTTCCCAATTCCCAACCCTTTGTTGACCAGGGACCACTCTCCAACATTAGTACCAAAAGGGTTATGAATCAGTTTTTGGTCAACTTTAGATTTGAATCCATTATCTGGGGTGCCAATTCGGAAAATTGTATTGGATAGACCACATCAGCTCTAGTATCTGGTACAGAACATATGCCATCCAGTAGCCATTTGCTCGTCCACAGAATACCATATTTAATAAGCCTCGGCACTATAACAGGGTATGCGAGACCAGCTGCTCTTGTTGCAACAATGTAGTAACAGTGAAGTCGCGGACCATATTTTAGTTCTTGTGTCCACTGGTGGTCCACTGAGCACAGGCTGGGAACCACTATTTTAATCTAACAGACGCTTCTGCAGCAGAGGATGGAGAGGGTATTTTTGGAAACTACCTGTGCCGTCTACCTAGCCATTCCAGCGGATTCCTCAAAACTGAAGAGCAGATATTTGGAGCAGAGGAAATAGGTGAAAATCAATTCCTTGTCTTTTCCAAGTGAGAACATGCCTCAAGGAAAATTCTACTCATGGGCATATTTTTAACATGTATTTTCATCAATACCTTCTGGGTTGATAGCAGCAGGACAAACATCTTTGAGGAGATCTCCCAGCGTATGTGGCTGCCCGTCTGCAGCAACAGGACGAAACAACTTCTGTATAAAAGGTCGCTCAATTGTTGCCTAAAAATAATGGAACATTAACTGTAATGTAGCTGGAACAAGCCTTTATGCACAATCATCTCAAGACATGATCAACAAAATAAACACAAATAAATATTGAATAATTCCACAAACAAGTTGGCTCAGTAGGTTCCAATAATGTACAAAATTCAGCCACTTGGCGATGGGATTTGTTACAGAAAAGTAAACTCAACCTGCTCTGAAGAGTTATGTCAGATCTAGAATTGGGAGAAACATAGTCATTGAATACAGTAGAATTTTCTCTGGGTAACATACATAATTAGCTAATAGCTTTTTTCCATAGCACTCAAATAAGTATTGCTAAGCCTTAAAAATTAAGACATTGGCTTACACATACTGCTTAAAATCCAGTTAGCTAAACAGTTTCTACAGGATGTAATCATAACATAAAAACACAAAATCCACAAATTATAATTATTGACAAGGAAAACCAACAGACTTACAAGTCTTTACATCTACATAAAAGAACGGCTTTTCTAGCTGTATTCAAACCACTGCAAATTACCTTACATGTTAAACCCACATTTATAACCATCTTATGATTTCCACATGTACTTCAGCAGTCTAAAAACTATAGCTACTTCTGTGTTGCTTCCTTTTGTGTATCGGTAAAGTTAGTCAGTTTAAACTAACTTGTTTACTTAAACTGTTTACTTAAACTGTTTAGCTAACTGGATTTGTGTATCAGTAAAGTTAGTCAGTTTAAAGTTTCATCCGTTTTCTTTGGAATAATAAAAATTATCTGCTAGCAAAGGCATTTCAATATTAGTTGAAAATCTGTCTCCAAACCTTCTGCATGAACAGCTTTAAATTTCTGAAGTGTAAATCCACGTTAAAAACAATGAAATAATCCTTGAAAGTTTATTCTTCATTTAACCGAATCCCAAGATATATGCATTTTTAAAATGAAAGATAGTTTCACTTTCTCATTTCATATATGATACTTTAATCAAAGAAAGTGAGCCTGTGCCCCTCATACAGTGCTTGTTCTGCAGGGAAATCCCACAGTTACTACCTCTCTGTTTCTAGAATGAGACAGATCAGCCAAGCTTGAAAGTGTCTTATTTCTGTTCCTTTGTGATATCACCCACACAAGGCCTTGCCAACAACTACCAGCATCTGTCACAGTAATAAGCACAGGCCTGCTATATGCAACCTCAAGCATCCCATTGTAGAGATGAAAAGCTTGCCTAAATGAAGGAACAAGGTGGAGAGCTCAGTCTACAACTGCCTAGAACAGCCAGGTCATCATTACAGAACAGTGATGCTTATAAAATGGCAAGGGCAATTAAAAACAGAAACAGGAAAATGAAACCTAAAGGGTTTGTTGATGCCCTCTCCTGCTCAATAAGCAGACTATCAAAAGTGATGAATTCAAGCATAGTATCTTTTAAAAAGATGTATTCAACTATTTCCCCATCAACCACAATGATTGCTAGCAGGCTGACCACCCAGTTTTATAAGCAGTTTTGTCAAGCTAAATGTTTACTTAACTAAACTTAATATACCAAACGACAAAGTAGTGAATTCAGGCAAGACTCTGTATCTGAATTAGTATTACTATAACCTGAGATATAGGGGAAACCACTTCAACTGCCACACAAGTCTATTGTAGTCTGCAGCATCTCAGCTAATACAATCAGATGCTGCACCTGATGCAATCCTTCTTCTTAGTAACAATAATACCCAGAAAGACAATCATTTAATCAAGATAAAGAAAATTTACCTACACACAAAGTTAAGTCAACCTATTCAACTTGTATGCAGAACACATGTGTGGGGCTTGATGAATACAAGGTTGGGGTTAAAATTGCTGGAAGAAACATTAACAACCTTAGATATGCAGATGATACCACTTTGATGGCCGAAAGCGAGGAGGAGCTGAGGAGCCTTCTAATCAAGGTGAAAGAAGAAAGTGCAAAAGCTAGGTTGCAATTAAACATAAAAAAACAAGATTCTGGCAACCAGACTGATTGATAACTGGCAAATAGAGGGAGAAAATGTGGAGGCAGTGGCAGACTTTGTATTTCCAGGTGCAAAGATTACTGCAGATACAGACTGCAGCCAGGAAATCAGAAGATGTTTACTTCTTGGGAGGAGAGCAATGACCAATCTCAACAAAATAGTGAAGAGTAGAGACATCATAATGGCAGCAAAGATCCACATAGTTAAAGCAATGGTATTCCCCGTAGTAACCTACGGATGTGAGAGCTGGACCATAAGGAAGTCTGAGCGAAGGAAAATAAGATGCTTTTGAACTGTGGTGTTGGGAGAAAAATTCTGAGAGTGACTAGGACCGCGAGAAGATCCAACCAGGCCGCTCACGCCGGAAACATTCCCTATGGTTCAAGGAAGAACTGCAGGCTCTGAAGTGAGAGCGAAAACAGCTGGAGCACCGCTGGCGTCAAAACCCCGATGAGGCGTCATTATCCACCCTCAAGGTCTTCTGTAAAATCTATGAGTCAGCCATCAAGGAGGCCAAGAAAACCTATAACTCCTCCTTGGTAGCCTCTGCGAGATCATGTCCAACACAACTGTTTAAAATCGTCCGTGCCATGACTAAACCAGCTCCTTTGGCCCAAAACCCGGCAAATGGGTCCATCTCAGCCGAGTCATTTCAAAGATTCTTTACAGATAAGATCCTCTGTCTTCGACAAGAACTGCCTCCTACAGTTATCACCTCAAGTGATCTGGAACCCCCTTGGCCATCTGCTGGGCCCATTTTTGACCAGTTCACTCCAGTAGATGCAGAAGCTGTTAGTAAGTTCTTGACTACTGCTAAACCAACCACCTGTTCTCTCGATCTGTGCCCCTCTTGGCTGATTAAGAACTGCCTGGAAGGACTGCAAGGCCCTCTAAGGAACATAATTAATAGCTCCTTCGAACAAGGGGTCCTCCTGGACACTCTAAAGGAAGCTGTAGTCCACCCTCTGTTGAAAAAACCAAGCTTAGACCCTGCAATTCCTGCCAACTATCGACCAGTCTCTAACCTTCCCTTCTTGGGTAATGCGGGCAGCATTTAGGCAACTACAACAGTTTATAGATGACATTGCTGCCCTTGATCCCTTTCAATCCGGCTTCCACCCTGGCCATGGGACAGAGACAGTGCTGGTCGCCATTGCTGACGACCTACGCCGCCAGCTTGACAGGGATCTGCGCTGCTAGTACTCCTCGATCTCACAGCAGTGTTTGACACTGTGGACTACGATCTACTGATCCACCATCTCGCCATGTCTGGAGTCCGCAGCCTGGCCCTTAAATGGCTTGACTCATTCCTCCGAATCGGTAACAACATGTGGAGTATTTGGACCAAGCTTCTAAAAGCTCCTCCCTTGTGTGTGGAGTTCCTCAGGGTGCAATTCTTTCACCCCTACTTTTTAACATCTACGTTCAACCACTGGCCAGTTTGATAAGGAGTTTTGGGCTGGAGTGCTACCAGTACTCCGATGACACCCAGTTACTTCTGCGCCTGAAGTCTCTGAAATACCAGATAACTTCATCTTATGTCTAGAAGCAGTGACGAAATGGTTCCGTGCTAGCAGGCTTAAAGTAAATCCAGCAAAGACCGAGATCTTGTGGCCAGGCCGCCCAACAGGAGTAATGTACCCTCTGCCCTCCCTTGACGGCGAACCCCTATCTCCATCTACCTCCGTCAAGAGCCTGGGCATTGTTCTAGACCAGGGGTGCTCACACTTTTTCAGCATGCGAGCTACTCTTAAAGCAACCAAGTCCAAAAGATCTACCTGCCCCCGCCACTGTGCGCTCCTGCGCGCTCCCGCCACCGCGCATGCTCCTGCTGCTTTTTTCCGCCCATGCAGCGCTTCTTCCACCTGCGAGGCATTGCAGGAAGGAGAAAGCACGAGGCGGGGCATCCAGAGGGAGTGCTCCGCCCTGCCTGTCTCGCCGGCAACGGAGGCTGCACAGCTGCTTCTGAACGAGAGAGAGGCAGGGCGCTCCCTCCAGAGGCCCCGGCTCGTGCTTCCTTCTTCCTGCAATGCCCCGCAGGCGAAAGAAGCACCGTGAGAGCGGAAGCCAGCAGCAGGAACGCGTGCGCGCGCATGGTAGGAACACCCCATCTGGCTGGTGAGGCCCGAAGATCACCTGGAAGAGGACCGAAGATCTACCAGTAGCTCCTGAGCTACCTAATGAGCACCCCTGTTCTAGACTCATCCCTGTCAATGGAGACCCAGGTTGCCACTGATAGCAAACAGGCCTTCTTTCATCTTCACCAGGCGAAGCAGCTAGCACCATACCTCACAAGGGAGGCCTTGGCGACAGTCATTCATGCCACGGTGACATCTAGACTGGACTATTGCAATGCGCTATACACTGGCCTTCCCAGGTCTGTATTCCGGAAGATCCGTGTTGTCCAGAACACGGCAGCTAAGCTGCTTACACTAACACCCTTGAAATGCCGTATAGAGCCAGCTCTTCAACAGTTGCATTGGCTGCCTACAGAATATCAGAGTCTTTATAAGACACTGGTCCTGACGTTTAAGACACTGTATGGCCAGGGTCCGATATATCTCAGAGACCGCCTTTCCTCTTATGGCCATCAGTGGTCACTTAGACCCTCCCAATGCAATATGCTTTACATTCCAGGCCCAAGAGAAGCACGTCTTACTAATAGGAGACATAGGGCCTTTTCGATCTCTGCCACAGCACTGTGGAACTCATTGCCTCCGTATATGAGAGTGATGCGCGATCTGCACCCTTTCACCCAGGCTCTCAAGACCTGGCTCTTCAGTAAAGCATTTTATATGGAACTTACATTTTTATTTTCATGACCCGTGTATGTTTTATCTGGTTTTACTGTTTATGTGTAAATCGCCTGGAGCATCTTGATGGAGGGCGATTAATAAGAAATAAGTTGATGATGATGATGATACTTCAGGAAATAAAGCTCGACTGCTCACTAGAGGGAAGGATATTAGAGGCAAAGATGAAGTATTTTGGCCACATAATGAGAAGACAGGAAAGCTTAGAGAAGGCAATGATGCTGGGGAAAATGGAAGGAAAAAGGAAGAGGAGCCGACCAAGGGCAAGATGGATGGTATCCTTGGAGTGACTGGCTTGACTCTGAAGGAGCTGGGGCTGGTGACAACCGACAGGGAGCTCTGGCATGGGCTGGTCCATGAGGTCACAAAGAGTCAGAAAGACTGAACAAAAAAACAACAATATAAATAAATAAATAAATATAGCCATACTATTCGTTTCTGTCTACTTGCTAATAAGAAAATAAGGAGCACTGGTAAGTTCCTGGGTAAATTTGTTGTCTTAGCTTCTAGTATTAGCTGCTAGAAGGTAGTTTTTTAGCTCCGGCGCCTATCGGCGCGCGATACAACATAAACCTGTAACAAGTAAAAAAAAGAAATATCCAAAGACTTGTAAAAAAGTTAATCAAGACCAAAACAAACAGTGAATCTACAAAAAGGAAAAAAGTCTAATTATCTAAAAAAAGGAGTCAAATTATAAAAACATATAAACAAGAAATGGAGGTAGTCAGCCAGCAGTGGGAGGGGGCTTTCCAGTGTTTTGCATTGAGTGTCACATGTATGACTATCTGCCTGCTGGGCAGAAGTCTTGGGTGTGCATTCGCTGCAGTGAGCTCCTGGCTCTCAGGGAACGTGTTCTTTCCCTTGAAGCCAAGGTAGCAGACCTGGAGAAGCACAGAGAGGAAGTGAGGCAGGAGGAAGAGATCTCCAGGGATGAAATAGGAGCATCCCACTCCGTTCTGAGCAGCCCTCCAGCTGCTTTGGAAAATGGGGGTCTTGGGCAGGGAGGACATCAGTCTGAGGAAGAGGGACCGGCTCCCTTAGTTGGGACCCCTTCCTCGGAGGATGTGCCCATATCCTCTTGCACCGAGGATACTTCTCAACGGGTGGTAGGAGGGGGATTCTTGTAGTGGGCGATTCGATTGTCAGGAACATAGAAAGCTGGGTTTGTGATGGATGTGATGACCGCATGGTAAATTGCCTGCCAGGTGCAAAGGTTGCGGACATCACGAGGCATCTAGATAGGCTGGTAGATAGTGCCGGGTGGAGCCAGCAGTCGTGGTACACGTCGGTACCAATGACATTGGGAAGGCCAAACGGATGGTCCTGGAAGCCAAATTTAGGTTGCTAGGTAGAAGATTAAGGTCCAGGACCTCAAAGGTAGCATTCTCGGAAATTCTACCGGTTCCACGCGCAGGGACAGCCAGACAAGCAGAGCTCCGGAGCTTCAATGCGTGGATGAGGCACTGGTGTCGAGAGGAAGGCTTTAGATTTGTTAGGAACTGGGGGACATTTTGGAAAGCCAAACCTTTACAAAAGGGACGGGTTACACTTGAACGAAAATAGAAACCAGACTGCTGGCAATTAATATTAAAAAGGCTTCAGAGCAGCTTTTAAACTGATTCCTAGGGGAAAGTCGACAGGAGCTGGGCAGCTTCCGGTTCGAGAGGGTGAAACGCCAAGTATGGAGGATGAAATTTACGCACAAATGGCCGAGTCAACAGAAAAGATAGAAAGTAGTCAAGAGGTAGGACATGGTAGGCCTTCTACAAATTCTCATAAACAGCCAAAGTTGAAAGGGCATCAGAGCAATAAATATAAATGTCTGTACGCAAACGCTAGAAGCCTTCGAACAAAAATAGGAGAGTTGGAATGTTTGGCAAAAGAAAAAAAATATTGATATTATTGGCATAACAGAAACCTGGTGGACAGAGGAAAACAATTGGGACACAAAAATTCCAGGTTATAAACTGTACAGGAAAGACAGGAGAGGGAAAAACGGTGGCGGTGTGGCCTTGTACATAAATGAAGAGCTAGAATCTCATGAATTAGAACTTCAAGAAAATTCAAACTCACCTACAGAAACATTGTGGGTAAAAATCCCAGGACAAAAAACTAATCTAGCATTAGGGATCTGCTATCGCCCTCCCAACCAAACTCCAGAGGCAGACTGCTATCTGGAAAATGAAATTAAACAGGCCTCAAAAAGCAATAAATTAGTCATAATGGGGGACTTCAACTATCCCCGAATAGATTGGCTAAATTCTTGTTCTACGCATGAAAGAGAGATAAGGTTCCTCGACATGCTAGCTGATTATTCCCTTGAGCAGATGGTCATGGAACCAACCAGGGGAAAGGGGATCCTGGACTTGGTGCTAACTAATGAACAAGATCTCGTTCAAGATGTCCTTGTAACTGAGCCCATAGGTACCAGTGACCACAACACAATAACCTTCAACTTAAGTTTGGATAGCAAACTGTCAGTGAAAACTAACACAGAGACCTTAAATTTTCAAAAGGGAATTTCACCAAAATGAGAAAAATAGTAAAGAACAAACTAAAAGGAACAGTAAAAAAAATCAAATCCCTCCAAAATGCTTGGAAACTGTTTAAAAATACTTTAAAACAAGCCGAACTAAAATGCATTCCTAAAATAAGAAAAGAGGCCGGGAAAGTCCAAGAGGACATCGGCATGGCTTACAAATGAAGTAAAAGATGTGATTGGAAAGAAGAAAAACTCATTTAAGAAATGGAAGGCTCTTCCTACTGAGGAGAACAGAAAGGAACACAAGCTCTGGCAAACTAAATGCAAAGCAACCGTCAGGAAAGCCAAGAGAGATTTTGAGGCACATATAGCTAAGAACATTAAAAAAATAACAAAAACTTCTTTAAGTACATCAGAAGTAGAAACCCAACTAGAAAAGCAGTTGGGCCACTTGACGAAAATGGTAAGAAAGGGACAATAAGTGAAGACAAGGAGATTGCCGAGCGGCTAAACGACTTCTTTGCCTCTGTTTTCACACAGGAGGACAGACAACATATGCCTGCAGCTGAGTCAGTTTTTTCAGGGAGGGAATTAAATGAATTAAACCAGATAGAGATAAACAAGGAAGATGTTCTCACATGCCTTACTAAACTAAATGTCAACAAATCACCAGGGCCAGATGGCATCCACCCCAGAGTTCTTAAGGAACTCAAGTGTGAAATTGCTGAAATTCTAGCCAAAATATATAACCTTTCTCTAAGATCAGGCACTGTACCCGAGGACTGGAGGGAGGCAAATGTAACTCCGATCTTCAAGAAAGGATCCAGGGGTGATCCAGGAAATTATAGGCCAGTTAGTCTAACCTCAGTTCCAGGCAAAGTGATGGAAACCATTATTAAAGAAAAAATTACTAAGCACATAGAAGAACAGGCATTGCTGAAGGAAAATCAACATGGTTTCTGCAAAGGCAAATCATGTCTTACTAACTTGTTAGAATTCTTTGATGGTGTAAATAAACACATAGATAAAGGGGACCCAGTCGATATTGTTTACCTTGACTTTCAAAAGGCTTTTGACAAAGTCCCTCACCAAAGGCTCCTAAATAAGCTCTTCAGCCATGGAATCAGAGGACAGGTCTTGTCCTGGATTGGAACCTGGCTAAACTGTAGGAAACAAAGGGTGGTAATAAACGGACATTTCTCTGGGTGGAAAGAGGTGAGAAGTGGCGTACCCCAAGGTTCAGTTTTGGGTCCGTTACTTTTTAATTTATTCATTAATGACCTGGATGTAGGAGTAAATTGTGAGGTAGCAAAGTTTGCAGACGACACTAAATTGTTCAGGGTAGTTAAAAATGAAACTGATTGTAAAGAGCTCCAGAAAGATCTCTCGAAATTGAGTGAATGGGCAACAAAGTGGCAAATGCATTTTAACCTAAACAAGTGTAAAGTCATGCACATCGGGGCAAAGAACCCCAACTACACCTACCAATTGATGGGGTCAAAGCTTTCCGAGACAAACCAGGAAAGGGATCTTGGGGTTTTGGTGGACAGCTCAATGAAGATGTCAACCCAGTGCGCAGCAGCAGTAAAAAAAGCAAATTCTATGCTTGGCATGATCAGGAAGGGAATCGAAAATAGGTCGTCAAATGTTGTATTGCCTCTCTACAAATCTATGGTGAGGCCACATCTGGAGTACTGTGTACAATTCTGGTCACCGCACCTCAAGAAGGATATAACGGAACTGGAAAAGGTGCAGAAAAGGGCAACAAGAATGATCCAAGGGATGGAGCGGCTCCCTTATGAAATCAGGTTGCAACGCCTTGGTCTTTTCAGCCTTGAAAGACGGCGTTTAAGAGGTGACTTGATCGAAGTGTATAAAATCATGCATGGGATAGAAAGGGTGAATAGAGAAAAAATATTTTCTCTGTCACACAACACTAGGACTAGGGGCACTCCCTAAAGCTCCAAGGTAGGAAAGTTAGGACTAATAAAGGGAAATATTTCTTCACCCAGAGGGTCATTGGGTTATGGAACTCACTTCCAGAGGAGGTTGTGACAGCGGTCAGCCTGGACAGCTTCAAGGCAGGATTAGACAGATTCATGGATACCAAGGGAATCAGTAGTTACTGAAATGGACATCCAAGTGCCACCTCTGTGTAGATGGAGGCAGGCAGGATTTCCCCGGGTACTGGTTGTGGGGGGTCGGGAGCAGGTGAGGGTTTTGCCCTCCTTTCTGCTAGAGATCCCTGTGTACAACTAGTGGGCCACTGTGTGACACAGAATGCTGGACTAGATGGGCTGAGGCCCGATTCAGCATGGCTCTTCTTATGTTCTTATGTTCTTATCTTCTAATACTTCTACAATTAATAATCAACACCAGTTCACTCTCCACGGAGGGAACTGCAAGATTCATGGTGATGCCATATGGTTTTCAGGACCACTCCTAATCTTATCCTCCACAAATTTGTTCATTTCTCTTTAAAGCCATCTATAATACTGGGAGTAAACACATTTTGAGGCGGCAGTTTCGGTTTAACTATGCACATGAGCATCTTTAGTATATGCAATAAAATCATTTTTGGCTCTATATGGAGCTCAATTCTGAAATTAATCAGAGTTCATATGATTTGTAAAAACTTAATCACATATAACTATTTCAGTGTTTTATATAATGTATACCTCTTTGTAAAGTTATGGGACTTTGAAGCATGTTGTTTGTTGAAAGCTAATAATTACATAGTCTTTAAGGAATCTGAAACAAATACACATGTAGCACACCCATAACGGAAACCTCTAGTTGTCATGGTCTGTTATTTAGCAAAATGTTATCATTATGTCTAAAACAGTATCAAAGTAACATCAGTGCTACTTAACCTAAATAATATGAATGCTTCAGACTGTGGTTGAATTAAGGGAAGCCATTACTATTACACACACATCTGGAATGAAGTTAGACTTATTTATTTTTATATAGTAAGCTTTATTACAACTTTGTCTAGACAATAACATAGAAAAGATTTTGGTCACAAATAGTTTAAGGGCAATTTGCCTAATCATATGTGGGCAACAATCCATGTCTTCCTCACATCCTTTCATTTGGCAGGATGTGTTGCAAGGAGTAAATGTAACTTTCCTATCTCCTACATGATTAAGAGCAGGATTACTTCAAGAAACATAAATTAATTATCACAACTGTTTAGACTGAATTTCCTGCACAGACATTTACAAATCTTTAATTCCTTCTCCAGGATACCACCCAAAAATGGACTTTATTCTACTTTCATCTATTTACTTATATTCTTACCATAAGGTTTAATAGAAACAAGAATGGCTACACCAGTTATTAAAAAAAACTGAAACAGCTTTGGAACAGAAACTGCAAATAGGTGAACATCATTCAGATCCATCTGCTCTCCGGAAGAGCAAAGTGACCACTGGCATAGGAAGAATTCTGCTGGTATAACTTCACTTTCATTAGGTACTGTACCTGCTAACTTCTATATTAATACATAGTTAAATATATAAAGCAACTATGAACAGCGGTTCAAAGGAGAGCATCAGGATATATTAAGAAATAGTTATAGATGGCCTGCTGCCTTTCAGTGGCACGATTCCTGAACCAAGTCTGTAGACTGAATATGTAGCAAATGTGAAGTTCCCTTTTCTATGGCTTGTACTGTATTTTATACTTTTTTGCGATGTATATGCCAATGAAGGCTTATTGGATTGGAGTTATAGATGGCATCCTGCTCTATAAGTGGGAATAATTAATAACAAGGTTTGTTCCCAATTTTATGAAAGGAAAGCTTCCTATACCTTCAAGAATAAACAACACAAATACATATATGCCACCATACATATGTGCCTTTTTTCATTCACCTATAGCAATAGATGTCAACATATATAGCAATTTCACCACATATGCCCAGACGTGTGGGAGACGTTTCAAATTAAAAGAAACCAATAGTACTAGTTCTGGTAGGCTGTTGCCTTTTCCTTGGTATTTAGCAATATAAAGCAGTTATACAGGGAAAAAAATCTATATTGTCTCACAGGTCAAAATTTGATACAATGAGTAACTTATTTGCTTCCCATCTTCTCTTACCTGGTATATTCTAAATGGGATGTAGCGAAATCCATTTTCTTCTGGAGGGTATTCCATGAGTTTCCGGTTTATGGCCCAAAACTGGTCAAACTTGTCTGGGAGAAAAAATGAAATATAGCTATATGCAGTGCTCTAAAATTTTATTACTTAAATTAATAAACTTTCTGAACATGTAAGTGGATTTAAGAAGACTGGAGTTAAGTATTCCACTCATAGCTCTGTTTTAAACACCTTCAAATGTGTACAATTATAAAATAAGGCATTAAGAACTCTTCAACTAGTAAAGAAAAAACATAATTGAAAAAACTAAATTGGAAGGAAAATTAAGAGGTCTAGGCAAAAATGGAATATTTTAATGTACTGCTAAGAAGAAAACAATGTAAGACAGTCCCTGAGTTACAAACATTCGACTTACAAATGACTCAAAGTTAAGAATGGGGCTGAGACAACAGGAAGTGAGAGAAGTATATCCTTCAGAAGGGAAATCCACTCCTGTAAGTTATCATGGGGAAAGGGGGCTTCTAACTGAATCTTTCCAACCAATCCTTGTTTCCACAACAACTCAAATTTTCCAAAATCCAATTATCACAGGGACAGAAAGTGAGGTGAAATCTTCCGAACAGACAGAAAAACAAACACCACCGGGGTAATTAACTTTTTCCCATGCTAGATAGATAGATAGATAGATAAAGATAGGCTGGAGTTACACTTAAGAAATGTACCTGTACTGATATACAAATTCAAATTAAGAACAAACCTACATAACCTATCTTGTTCATAACTTAGGGACTGTCTGTATTGCTAAGAAAACAAGAGTACCTAAATTGTAATCAGCATCAGTCTTAGAATATAAGGATAGTCACTCCACTGATAGAGAATGGAGATAGTAGAGTTTGGCAAGATAAATGCTTGCCAAATATTAACAAAGGCTAAGTGTAGCATTCCACTGAAGAAATTTGCAGACTCTTTGTCTTCTCCCTCTTCTTGATTTTTGTCTTTTTAAAACAATTCTGGAGGGTATTGCAGATCTCTAGAACTGTTCTGGAGGCTGAATTAGGATGGGTAGTCAAGTCCTCCCAGTACAGTTGGAGTGGGCTTTTCCCCTAGACTGGTCCTACTCAATGCCAGAAGTGGCTTGTCATTTGAGTAGTTTCATTCGATGCATTATATTTTCTGCCAAGCAATACACCAGACTTTACAACAGGAGTGTTTTACAATTATTGAAATTATGAACCATGCTGTAAATTGAAATAGTTGACTATGTTTTCTTTTTATGCAGCAGATTGCTTGTTTTCATCAAATAAATTTAGCAATGTTAGATTAGGATCTACAGAGACAGGTTTAATGCAGTGCTTCTAGAGAACATTCTGAAAGGAAGGCTCCAATATTAAGATGCATTAGTAACCCTGAGAGTCAGATTCAGAAAGAAAAAAAGATAAATAAAATTAACCCAAACACATGGCTTACACATTTCTTGAGGTCTGCTCTTTGTGCATTAGACAACAAAAATGTCGCCACTCACACTGAGGTATGAAAACAATGTGTGACTGACTCAGTTACTACTGGTGGAATGAATCATGTCTACTGACTTTTTTTTGCAGCACATGAATGTTAGATGGGTATTCTTGGTGACTAAACAAATACAGTTAGGCCAGATTTTTTTTTCAAATTCACTGAACTACTGTTTTTTACCTGATGTGATCCTCCCATCCGATTTCTGCAATACATGTAGCATATTCAAATGTCTTTATCACCTCAGAACTGGTTGCTCTGCCTCAAAATACCAAATGACAATACGAGAGAATGTCTCTGGCATTACTTTGCGAACGAAGATTCTTAGGAAGGACTCATCCCATGCTTTCTACAAGCACGTTGATAACTAAGGAGGTTGGATGTGTCCTTCGAGCCTGTGCAATGGATTTTTCTGGTAGATCGCAGTGTGCACAGAACAGGCCTCACCCTTTAAACCAAAGGTTCGTCTGCCGGGGCCTAGCAAGCTTAGGACGCTGGTAGTGAGGTCCTCAGGTGATAGGTTTGATTTGAGTTTCCTTCTCTAGATGGTTGACCTTACAGGGTTAGATGAGCACCATCTGCCCGGGTTTGAAATTAAGAGTTTGCGTTCTCTTAGGATGGTTGCCAAAAGGCTAGAGACCCCGTTGACGCTCTTTGTCAGACCCTTCGGTTGTAACCTGTCTGGCATGGGGGCCCCTACAAGGGGCTATGCCACCGCCAGCATAGCTCAGAACTTCATTAGGGTACACAAGCCTCTCCCCCACAACAAAGCCAATGGAGAGGACGAGAGAATGTAATGGTTGGTTTAATAGTGAGGAGCTTTCTATCCCCATATGAGCCTATCTAATAGCAGAGATAACTGAGGCTCTCCTCAAAACCAGAGCAGAGCAAACAGGTAGCAATCAATGTTTATAACAAAGGTCCCCAAACTAAGGCCTGGTAATTTAACCAGCCCCCACCTTAAACTTAAGTCATAAGGTCACCCGAAGTCTGAAATGATTAGAAGGTGAACAACAACAAACCTAATTAACTTGACTATCTCATCAGCCAAAAGTAGGCCCATACTTCCCATTGAAATACTGCTAAGTTAAAGTTGGTTAAAAAATCAATTGCACTACATTGGAAATAGTATTACCACAACCTCCTGAATCGCAGCTCCAACGTGGCCAAAAAGGTTCTCTCACAAATCCCGCAACAACAAACCAGGGATGAGCTTGCAGCACTGCCTAGTTTGAAAGAAGTCAGCAATGCCATCAGCCAACAAAAAATTACAAAGCCAGCGGACCTAATGGGATCCCTGCTGAAATCTTTAAAGAGGGAGGACTTGAGCTGACACAACAATTCCACCGCTCATCGAAAAAAGTGTGGGTGACAGAGAATATCCTAGCTGCAGACTTCAAGGATGCCACCATCATCACCCTTTTCGAAAAAGGGAAAGAACAGACTGAGGAAACTATTGAGGTATCTCTTCTAACCTCTGCTGGGAAAATCCTCACAAGAATCCTTGCAAACTGCCTTCTACCTGTTTCAGATGACACCCCCCAAGAATCCCAGAATGGCTTCTGCCCCTGCCCCTCCACAGGAACAATGGACGTGATCCTCACTGCACAACAGCTCCAAGAAAAATGCAGAGAACAAAATCAACCTTTGTACATGGCATTCATTGACCTTACAAAGGCATTCAACACAGTGAATTGCAGCGCTCCCTGGACCATCCTCCAAAAAATCAGGTGCCCTGACAAATTTGTGAACATCCTGCGGCTTCTCCGCTATGGCATGATGGCAACAGTCTTGGGCAGCAGTGGCTCCCAAAGTGGCCCATTTAAGATGGAATCAGGTGTCAAACAGGGATGTGTTATTGCCTCAACTTTATTTTTCATCAACTTCATCTTGTTGATGGGAAGCTCCCCAGCGGAGTGGAAATCACCTACTGGATAAATGGCAAGCTATTTAACCTCAGCAGACTGAAAGCCAAAACCAAGGTCACAACATCAGTTATAGAACTCCAGTATGCAGATGATAATGTCACCTGTGTACATTCAGAAGAAGACCTACAGGCCACTCTAAACATCTTTGCAGAAGCATACAAGAATCTTGGCTTCTTATTGAACATTGAGAATACCAAACTGATTTTCCAGCAGGCACCAGCCAATCCCTCTGCAGTGCCAGAAATACAACTTAATGGTGTAAAATTAAAAATGTTGACCATTTCCGCTACCTTGGCCGCCACCTCTCCACAAAAGTCAACACTGACACTGAAATACAACACTTCCTGAGCTCTGCGAATGCAGTATTTTTCCGAATGAAGCACAGAGTGTTTGAGGACTGGAACATCCATAAGGATACCAAAGTGTTTGTCCTTCCAACCCTGCTATATGCCTGTGAAACGTGGACTATCTACAGATGTCACATTCAACTCCTGGAACAATTCCATTAGTGGTGCCTCCGAAAAATCTTGCAAATCTCTTGGGAAGACAGACAGACAAATGTCAGCGTGCAGGAAGAAGCAAAGACCACCAGCATTGAAGTGATGCTTCTATGCCATCAACTCCGCTGGACTGGCTACATTGTCCGAATGACCGATCACCAACCTCCCAAAGCAGTTACTATACTCCCAACTCAAGAACAGGACACATAATGTTGGTGGACAGAAAAAGAGATTTAAAGATGGGCTTAAAGCCAACCTAAAAAATTGTGGCATAGACACCGAGAACAAGCCCTGGAACTTGAGCGCTCTAATTGGAGGTTAGCCGTGACCAGCAGTGCTGCAGAATTCGAAGAATGAAGGGTGAAAGGGCGAAATGTGCCAAGAGGAAGGTGCATCAAGCCAACCCTGACTGGGACCACCTTCCACTTGGAAACTGATGTCCTCACTACAGGAGAACATGTGGATCAAGTATAGGACTCCACAGCCACCTATGGACCCACTGCCAAGAGGACAATCACATTGGAGGACCATCATCCTCGAGCTACGAGAGATTGCCTAAGTAAGTAAGTAAGTAAGTAAGTAAGTAATCATTTATTTTCAACATAGTGACCCTAACAAGATATTGCAAATAAAGAGGCTCAGGAAGAAAAAAAATTTCTAGTAGTTGCAATCTCTGGAAGGAAGGTGAGATTAAATAACTTGTAATGAATGCTCCAGCAAAGATAAACTATTGTTTTAAAATAATGAAAATGCATACTGTTGGTCCTCTGCACTCATGAATTCCACATCCACAGATTCAACCAACTGCAGATTAAAAATATTTAGAAAGTTCAAAAACAGAAACTGAATTTGATGCAGGCTGAGCCCTATACTGAATCCCTGCTGTAACCTCCACTATTTCAGACTCTATCCAGCACTCGTTATATGCAAATATAGATAGTATTTGCACATAACCTACATACATCCTCTTACCATTTTATATAAGGGACTTGAGCATATATAGATTTTGGTATCCATGTTCGGTATCAATTCACCAGTATTTTTTGTGTGTTTGTTCTACTATGATGATTATTTTACCATGTACCAAAAACTATTTGTGACATTTGATGTTTTCCTTCTTGAGTTTTTCATACTTCAGCTATAGGAGTGTACAATGACATTTCCCAACCATCTGAAAAAGTTATATATAATATTTCTGAAAAAGACTGTTACTAGAAATGCTTAGATACATTTCTTTCTATATCAAAAGTGGCAATTATATCATTTGCTCTTTTCAGACAACAATATAGCCAGGGAAGAATATTCGGAAGGATTGCATGAGCAAGGCTGTAGCTCACTAGGGCTCAGGCTAGTTTTGCATTCATAGGGTTCCCCTAAATCTAAGCTGACGTGGCAAATTAGCAACAAAATAACAAAATGTGGAAGTGGAACAGGTATAGCAACTGACAAGTATTTTAACACATGGGTCTCCCTCAGTCACTGTGAACTGGAAGATGGGATTTAACATTTGAGAAAAAAGATCACTCGAGAAAGTATAAGCACTGAATTCTATTCTTGCTACTGTGTTGATGCCAACTATTTCTTCCAGCTCAAATAAGATCTGGTAACAATGCCAAGGCCTATGCATCAATTGTAAACCAGATAGTGGTTTGTTGATTGGAATGAATAATTCGATTGAAAGATAACTGCAACTCCATGTTGCTCTCCTTTCACATTTATCCGTGACTCCTCAGTTCACAACAAGCCAAATATAACCAAGAAACTTTCCTATAAGCTGGATGCAATATTAAATGAACAGAGAGAGAGAGAGAGAGAGAGAGAGAGAGAGAGCAGGAACCCATATAAAGAACTAAGTGAACTATCATCTTGTAATTTTATGAAGAGTATTCAAAGAGGCAACACTCACGAAAAAAGGCCTCTTGGGTTAGGAACCTGTGATCAACAGACATTTATTTATTTATTTATTATTTGATTTTATATACTGCTCCTCCCTGCAGGCTCGGGGCGGTTTACACAAAACAATCAATTAAAATACACATAAAATATGGAAACAATTGTTGTTTTAAAGTTAAAGTTCTTTGGCTGAAAAATTTCAAATTATATTTAATCACAAAACCAGAAGAACCCATAATTCGTTGAGTTACAAGAAAGACAACTTGTTTCCAACTGAAAGCCTAGTTTAGCCTTCTAAGAATTATGCTCGTAAGAAACAAATGTTCCTTGTATAGCTGCATGTTCTTAGACAAAGACACTGCATTTCAGAAGTTACATCTATTCAATGATACTAGCAGAAGCTTCACTATAATAAACTGTAAATTAAACCATAATTGTTATGGGCAGGAAGACAAACATATTATGTTTCATAGAAAAAGCAACTTGCAGATGTATTACTAACTATGAAGCAGTTATCACAACTGCTACTTTCTTTTCTTTTTTGTGGTCATAAATTTTGTTTCAGAGAGAGGTTTAAAATCATCTCATCTATAATGAAAGCCATACTGAAAGCCATACTGAAAGACAGAACATGTATTTTAAAAAGTTCTCTTGGTTTCATACGTTTTTCTTATTTCTCTTTTACTAAGGACTCAGATATAAAATTAGCATTTGAAAGCTTTCAAAACATTATCTGTTGGGTTCCACAGGTGCAGTTTCCAGTGACACACACTGAAACCTATACAATTAACATTTCTGGGCAACCTCTTATCTTGGATTACCACATTCTCCCAAACAAGGCAAAATACCTCGATGCTTCAAAACTTGACAAGCAAATATTTAATAATCTGATTCAAAAACCTAAAGAGTGAAACACACTTAATGCACTTACTCTGAATGTTCCCTCCCAAGAGGAGAAGGACAACTCCCCAGTAAACAGCTATTTAAAATCAGACTAGAAATCAGTATAAAATATATATTTTAAAAGACAGGATATTGTTGCCTTGACGATGCTCATCTCAATCATCACCCGTCTGATATTAATGGGCAGCAGCACAGAACTTGCAGCAACACTGTAAGTCATTGCAGTGTTAGAGTCAACAAGTCAGCAGCTCAGGGTGGAATAACATCTTTCACATTGAAAATACAGCACAGGAAATATCAATCAGGTACTTTCACAGACCAGCACAAAGCAAAAGCCATGGTCCCAATGTTATTTAAAATTGGATCTAAGATCTCTGCAACACTAGAACATGCATTGAGGGTGGAATAACATCTTTCAGCACGTGCCTCAGTTGTTTCCTGTAGAACATCACCAGACCCACCCAGGGGCATCGTCTCTGCTTGAAGGGGGTCTTCTGATACCTCCCCTCCAATACAGCCGATGGGAGGGCATGGCATCTTGCCAGGGTAAAAGCCCTCCGGTGTTTGGGCACCTCCAGGTCTGTTAGGTATGCCATGGGGACAGTGAGGTATCTAGTGGCTTCTCTAACAATGAAGGCTGGGGAACAGGTTAGGTCGGATTGGCACTCTATGTCCAGGATCCGTTGCTTAATAAGATCCTTGGCTTGGTCCCATCTCATGCTTAGCAATTGTCCTTGGGACAATTCGGGAAGCATCATCCCGGCACAGGAAATATATATTTTGCTGTAAAAGAAAAGTGGTATCATATTCATTGCTAATAAATAGGTGTGAAATTTGTAACTCATAAGGCCTCCCTTTCCAGGCATTCCATATTTTCCCATGGGCTCTATCCCTTCCTTACATGACATTTGCTCAATCTGCTCTATACATCTGAGTGATCGGTACCACCCGTTTGTACTTCTGAGTGATCAACACCACCAATTGCAATCATTTAGTAACTTCACTAAGGGAATGCACTTACCATTTTGCAATCCCATCCAAAGTTGCTTATGGTCCTTTTTTTGCATTTCATTGATTACTTGACTCTTATGTTTCAAGGCATCTGCTTCTTTTATACAAGCCATAAAATGAGCTTCAATTACATCCTTAGAAGGACAATGTAGAAGATCTTTTTCAGGAAAATTCTAGAGGTACAAAAACATTTTCAAAAACACAGTCTGTCAATACAATTTCTACTTGAGGCTCAGTTTTTGAGATAGATGAAGTGTACGGCAATAAGCAAGGCCTGCCTCATAGTGTAATGTGTTGTAATGTTGCTACTAAAAGGGCTTTATTCCAAAGAAGATGGGACATTCGAGTTGCCATCACAGGTGAATGGCGAGCAACAAAACACCCTGCCTCCTTACAGCACATCCTCAATAACAGGATTCAGTAGACAAAAAATACATGTTTCCCTGTAGCCTTCCCTTTCTCAAGGCAGAAAGGGAAGCAAGTGGCACAGTCACAAAACAAGGAAGGCTGGTTTATGATGCCCTTTCCACACAGCTGTATGAAATCCACACTGTATTGGATTATATGGCAGTGTGGACTCAGATAACCCAGTTCAAAGCAGATATTGTGAGTCATCTGCCTTGATATTCTGGGTTATATGGCTGTGTGGAAGAGCCCTGAGTTATCAGAATTAGACCTTTTCAGCATAGGCCTTTCAGAACCTGTTGTCATATTGCCAGTTTTATCTGGCAACTTATTAACAAGCACTTTTGAAATAAATCTTAACTAATTCTGCAGATGAACTAATTTCATTATATAAATGAAAACATAGTCATGCACATTTTGATAAAATGTATATTTATAAAGACATCAATAAGCTTCCTTTCCAAGGCAATTTACAGTAATTAAACAGCCATTACAATTCCAACTAGAATACATTATCTATTGATAAACTCTCAATGCTTCATCTTGTCCATTTTCTTGATTCAATAACAAAACCATAATTATGAAAGCTGTTTCTATTTTTAAAGATTTGAATGATAAAAAAAGAGACAAGCTGTCAACAACAGGACTGTGTGGCCCATGAATTCCATGTAGCTTATAGGAAGGTCCAAAGCAGTTCCTGGGGTGTTTTTTATCTGTAAATACGATCATAGCTGCTGTTCTGCATCCTCTTAGCAAAAAACCCCACCATCTCCAGCTTTAAAAGTGACTGGAAATTATCTCTGATTTATTAAAATCTCACTTCCCATTCATATAGACAGCAGATGATCAGAAGGTGCTGAAAATGGTTGCTCAAACCTTGATCTATTTCTGTTATTAACATACCTTAAAGTGTACAGTAATGTTCCATGGAAGAGCGGTATTTGATGCATGGAGGTCAAAAAGCAAACCAATGGGGTGATGCCTAGAAAACAGGCAGAAGAGATAACAGTCAACACTTCAGATTTAAGACTAAAATTAAGCTCATACTAAAGACATGGTGCTGGATTCAAATTCAACAGAAAAGTAATGATCATTCTATATGAATATATCATAGCCAGTTTATAAAGCTGCAAACTGGTGAACTCAAGTGATTATCCTCCTTTTTTCTGTTTGTGTACAAATAGTAATTTTGATTTAAGAAACCAAACAGAAGAGAAACCTAGCTGATTTGAACTCAACTTGTTTCCTTAACAATCTGAATCTCTCAAAATGTATTGGCTCTAATACTCATCATCCCTGATAACTGGGCATGCTACTGGTCACTCATGAAAAGTCTAGGACTCCAGTTGGAAACAGCCCGAAATTATAGGTTTATTAAAACATTGGAACTTGATAAAAGCACATGTTGGTCAAAAATGCATACCTAGAACCCATGCTGGGGAAGAAACAAGGTACGAATGGAAAGCCCATGGCTTGGGAATGCAACAGAGTAACATCATTTAGTGTTATGTCTGGATATAAATAGTTTAAATAGTCACATGGAATGACATTATTGTTCTCAGATGCTTTGAATATACATTTTCTAAAGCAAAACCACAATTCTGAACGTATACCACTTTATGATTCAGCCAGCACAGGATATTGCTAAATATATTCTGACTAAAACCTTACTGAAATGGTCCTGTAAAGCGCTTTACAAGAACAGTTTGATATGGTGTACCCTAAATTCACCTTGAAATAATTTTCAAACAAGAAATCCAGTGTTTACATGATATAGAAGAAAGCAGGCAAAAATAAAAAATATTCAGAAGTAAAAACCTAATATGAAAGTGGTTTCACATTTTACTAGAAAACTTTGCTAGCCACAAGAACAGGTCTATTGCTACAATTCCAAATGTATCCCATCTTTTTTTTAAAAAAAAACCAAATATAACTGCAGGTACATCTTGTCTCTTTGAGAACCAAATCAGGCAATGTCAGCTTATGGTTCCTGGCTACTCTAGCGCTCAAAGGATAGTATAGTGATGCCTTGACTTAAGAGTTTAATTTGTTCTGTGACCAAGTTTGTAACTCAAAGAGCTCTCATCTGTAAATACATTTTCCCATTCTATGCTATTAATCCGTTGCGGGCCCCCAACCCCCCTCCCCCCATTTTTGTTATTTGTTTTTAAATAAGAAAATGTATTTTATAAATAACAAATCATGTATAAATGAACATTCACATCTGTATACCTTAATAAAACGGAATGTTTGTATGTGTGCGGAGGGCGGGAGGGCGGAAATGTGGCAGCTATTTGCATAAAGTCCTTTGATTGGCCAGCCTTGCCACTCCAAAATTCTATTAGCCAGCATCCCAGAATCCAGGCCTCTACATTCAAACAACAGGATTTCTTCCCACTGAGGGGAAAATGTGGCAGTTATTTGCATAAAGTCCTTTGATTGGCCAGCCTCGCCACTCCAAAATTCTAAGGCACCAGACAGAGGGCATTGATTGCCACTGATTAGCCAGCATCCCAGAATCCAGGCCTCTACATTCAAACAACAGGATTTCTTCCCACTGAGGGGAAAATGTGGCAGCTATTTGCATAAAGTCCTTTGATTGGCCAGCCTCGCCACTCCAAAATTCTAAGGCACCAGACAGAGGGCATTGATTGCCACTGATTAGCCAGCATCCCAGAATCCAGGCCTCTACATTCAAACAACAGGATTTCTTCCCACTGAGGGGAAAAATGTGGCAGTTATTTGCATAAAGTCCTTTGATTGGCCAGCCTCGCCACTCCAAAATTCTAAGGCACCAGACAGAGGGCATTGATTGCCACTGATTAGCCAGCATCCCAGAATCCAGGCCTCTACATTCAAACAACAGGATTTCTTCCCACTGAGGGGAAAAATGTGGCAGTTATTTGCATAAAGTCCTTTGATTGGCCAGCCTCGCCACTCCAAAATTCTAAGGCACCAGACAGAGGGCATTGATTGCCACTGATTAGCCAGCATCCCAGAATCCAGGCCTCTACATTCAAACAACAGGATTTCTTCCCACTGAGGGGAAAAATGTGGCAGTTATTTGCATAAAGTCCTTTGATTGGCCAGCCTCGCCACTCCAAAATTCTAAGGCACCAGACAGAGGGCATTGATTGCCACTGATTAGCCAGCATCCCAGAATCCAGGCCTCTACATTCAAACAACAGGATTTCTTCCCACTGAGGGGGAAAATGTGCCAGCTATTTGCATAAAGTCCTTTGATTCGCCAACCTCGCCACTCCAAAATTCTAAGGCACCAGACAGAGGGCATTGATTGCCACTGATTAGCCAGCATCCCAGAATCCAGGCCTCTACATTCAAACAACAGGATTTCTTCCCACTGAGGGGAAAAATGTGGCAGTTATTTGCATAAAGTCCTTTGATTGGCCAGCCTCACCACTTCAAAATTCTAAGGCACCAGACAGAGGGCATTGATTGCCACTGATTAGCCAGCATCCCATAATCCAGGCCTCTACATTCAAACAACAGGATTTCTTCCCACTGAGGGGAAAAATGTGACAGCTATTTGCATAAAGTCCTTTGATTGGCCAGCCTCGCCACTCCAAAATTCTAAGGCACCAGACAGAGGGCATTGATTGCCACTGATTAGCCAGCATCCCAGAATCCAGGCCTCTACATTCAAACAACAGGATTTCTTCCCACTGAGGGGGAAAATGTGGCAGCTATTTGCATAAAGTCCTTTGATTGGCCAGCCTCGCCACTCCAAAATTCTAAGGCACCAGACAGAGGGCATTGATTGCCACTGATTAGCCAGCATCCCAGAATCCAGGCCTCTACATTCAAACAACAGGATTTCTTCCCACTGAGGGGAAAAATGCACCATCAACATTCCCTTCCACTTGGCTCTGTGAAAACAAAATGGATTCCTGTTTTCTCCTCCCCTCACCTTTTAGAAAACGGCTGCCTGCCATTTGGCCTTTTAAAGTTACCAACTACCAGCAGAGCAGGCCAGAACATTACAGGCCCCAAAAGAGAGTTTAGGACAGGATGGGCCACGAATGATGGGATTTGCAGTACCTTCAGCCAATTAACGTCCCAGAAAACACTGTATGCCCTACAAATCACAAACCAGGCCCAAAATTTACAGTACAGCTTCATTAACTTGATTTCCTGACTAGGCCTCAGTTAATGGGACATTGTGTACGGCCTGAATTAACAGTAACCAACCTTGGCACACTGAGCCCCTATGACCCATGATTCATTCTACTGCAGTTTGGAGAAGGGAGGACCATGGATGATGGGACTTGAAGTACCATCACAGGTTATGAGATTTGTAGTACTTTCGAACTCTTCATTCCCCACAGACCAAGGCGGCCCTGAACCACAAGACCAAACTTGGCACACAGTACCCCCATGACCCACACTCCATCCTACTGCAGTTTAGAGGAGGATGGACCATGAAGGATGGGATTTCAAGTACCTCCATTCACTTCCCAAGCCCGCTGCAACCCTCATCCAGTGCATAATCATGACCACACTTGGCACAAAAAGCCCCCATGACCCAATGGACGTCCTGATGCAGTTCGGAGGGCGGACCACGGATAATGGGACTTGAAGTACCTCCACTCATTTCACCAGACCATTGACAACCTCATCCAAACACTGATCAAGACCAAACTTGGCACACAGAGCCCCCATGACTCATTCTACATTCTGGTGCAGTATTGAGGAGGATGGACCATGAATGATGGGACTTGAAGTACCTCCACTCACTTCCCAAGACTGCTGCGACCCTCATTCAATGACTAATCAAGACCAACTTGGCACACAAAGCCCTCATGACCCACTCTACATCCTGGTGCTGTTTGGAGGGGGATGGACCATGGATGACGGGACTTGAAGTACCTTCACTCACCTTCTGAGACTACTGCGACCCTCATCCAATGAATGATCGACACCAAACGTGGCACTAAGAGCCCCATGACCCACTCTACATCCTGGTGCTGTTGGGAGGGGGATGGACCATGGCCAATGGGACTTGCAGTACCTTCACTAACTTCCTGCGACCACTGCAAGCCACATACACATCTAATAGGAACCAACCTTGGCACACAATGCCTTCCTCAAATAACCCGGGCACCGCCGGGTCCTCAGCTAGTGGAAAAATAAAAAAGAAAGATCAACTTCAAAATGGTAGAAGCACAAAGTTGTAGCAAGGAAGCACATTTGAAGCAACAAAATGCGTGTTGACCAGTGTAACAGCAAAGCAAAACCTGCACAATTCACATGAAACACTAAAAAAGAAAGATCAACGTTGAAATGGTAGAAGCACAAAGTTGTGAGTAAGGAAGCACAAAGTGAAGAAGCAGAAGCATCATTTTCTTCATACTGAACTCATTCTTCCAGCCTCCAGCAATCTCCCCCTCTTCAGGAAGCCAAGCATACTAGGAATAAAAACCACACAAAATCAACTAACCCAAAGTTCCTCAAAGATGACAAGATCAGAGAGGACAGCAATCTCCCAAAGCGGGCAAGAGCACGAGGCTGTTTCCTCAAAGCCCTAAAGCCCTGTACTCTCATGCTAGTGCGCCCCCTAGCGTTAGCGCTTAACTCAAAATGCTGCTCTTATGTCAAAGTGAAATGCAGGCTGAGCAACAGCTCTTAACTCAAAATGCTCTTTTAAGTAGAGATTTCATTGTATGCGAGAGAGACAGAATGAGAGAAAACGAGGAACCTATTCTGACATTTCCAATTTGGCTCTTATAAGAGGCAAAAATAATTTTACATGGAATGAAGAGACAACTTGCTGTTAGCTAGTTAGCAGGCCCAAGGACTGGGGTATTTTGTACAAACCAATTAGACAATGATGGCATCATACTTACAGTAAGCCACAACCAGGTGCCATGTGAAGCACTAAATAATCTGCCCAGCATATCAGACCTTCACTTTCTGTTGACAGCAACAAGATGAAACTTGGTATGGGGGAAGGTATGTTTAAGAAATGTTTGCCAAAGACACAGGTACATGTACATACACACACTTCCGAGGAAATATTTCATTGTCAAGTAAGGTTTTAAACAAACTTTCAACGAAAGTGCAGGGCAGATCTATATGGGAAAAACAGTTACCAATAAAGACTTGCCATGAGTACCCGTTTTATAGGTCCATTTCATGATAGTCATTCTTACCAGGGACCCCCTTTAATTATTTTTTTTGCCAAGGACCACAAAGACTTAGCTCTAGATTTAAAACCAGGTACACCAAATATTTATTTTAAGTTACTCGTCAAGGGACTTCAATTTTGGAGAAAAGGAAGGAATAACTAAATAAATGCACCTACTCCTATTACAATGTTTTTACTGGAAGGATTCCATACAAATTTTAAATGATGATTACTTTCATAACCATACAGTCATGATGTCACCAAGATTCCTACCTCAATCTCCATCTATATTAGCATATGTGATTCCTTTGTTTCTCTCACTGTGCTAAGTTCAGTTCAGTTCAATAAGACAAGTTACATTTCAGAACAAATCAATGTCCATTGCCCCTGGACCTTCTAGCATTTTCAATCACATTTCAATGTCACTATACACAATCCAGACTATTAAATTAATTGGTCCCAAATTGGCCTAACAGTTACCAAGCCAACTCTCCATACCAGACTTTTTCATCAAGTGAGCCCATCTCCTTACAAAGCAACTGCCCCAATACATGGAATCATATAGAAGTGCTGCCAATTACTAAGTTATTTATTCCCAAGCATTGTGGCATTAGCCATTTACAGCCAAGGCCTGAAGAAAATGGCCCCCAGCCAAGAGTCCCTTGCTCCCATCAGATGTCTGGAACTAACCTGCCTTGAGCTCCTCTTCCCTTCCACTCAACTCTTTCTAGCAAGTACGTCATGTATTGCCATAGACTATGCGCCACTCCAAACATAGCCTTGGGCACCCACTGCCATGCAGCAACCAAACCAGGTTCTCCAGAGTCCAACCACATCCTGGCCTAAAGTGGTGGCATGATATAGTAGTTCAAGAAAATGGGAAACTAGCCAGGTGTGGGTAAAGAAAGGCAACAGCACGATTCTGGGCTGGGAAAAAAAGCAGTGAGTTAGGCCGCACATACAAGGAGGCAGTACCTACTACCCAGTTATCCATCTTCCAAAAGGTTGTGAACAGGGCAGGGAATGGTGCAAGGGGGTGGCAGTTGTCCTGCCTGCTGGGGCTGAATACCTCTTTCCTGTTTCTCTTTCTCAAATCTAGATCCTCTCATATTTTGAATATTTTCTCCCTGCCTTTCTCACTCATTTTCTTGTATACTGAAGCCAGCTCCCACTCCTGCACTTTCCATATTGCCCAGGAGTTGAGAAGAGGTGCAAGGTGGACATATATCAGGAGACTGCACTCCACCTTCCAACAATCGCTGTGGTCAGTAAACTGTTTAAAAGTTATACCTAGAGGTCCTTCCAATCTATATATCATATGTGTTCTTGTATGCATTGCTGTTCATCACTTCACTTCTGAAATCAATGTGACAGACCAAGTCCCTGCAAGTCGTTGTATAAGGTTCCAATTATTATGAACAGATACATTTGAAATACATTTATGGAAACTAAGAATGCACACCTGTTTCGTATTTTTATATTCAACTCAAATTTTGAACTTAAATATAAATAAAATAACAATATAGGCCGGAACTGTTTGATTATGAATCCATTATTTACTTGTGAATCAACACACAGGTTTAAATAAAGAACCCAAATACACAGAATTCAAAGGAAAAACTCTAGCCAGGAACAATAGAATGTAGGCAAATGTCATTTTATGGCAAAGTCCACAGGTCACAAAAATTGGCTTCCAATAAATCAGTCTTCAGGGATACTGTGCAAAATAGACTCTTTATACAAAAGGGTCACATTAACTTTTAGGTATTCAGAAAGTGGTTGGGGGAAAAACCCAACCCATGCCTAACCTTATGTTCTGACAGTTTTACTGGTAGCTTTTGTCAAATTTCAAGGCTGCTGCTGACAGAAACTGAAAGTAGTAAAAACTTAAACCGACAGAATGGGGATATGTGTTCTCTGAAGCTGTAAGCCACATACTTACACAACCTTTGCAATCATTTTAATTCTGCTTTTTGTATGAACTTCTCAACAAAAGTTACAGCATAAGGCTGAGTTATCCAGGATTTGCAAATTTTCTCTTACAAAAAAGGGCAAAAAGCTGTAAAATCAGATTGTTGGTGTAACATTTATATTGAGTGGTGATACTTAATCCAAAAAGTATACAGTGTTCCCTCACTTATTGTGGGGATTACGTTCCAGGACCCCTCGCAATAAGCGAAAATCCACAAAGTACGGGTACTATATTTTTTTTAAATATATTTTTGGACATTTTGTGATTTAAAATTAGAAATGCCTTGCCCGACTTACCGGGCAAGGGCTGTTGCCGTTGGGGGCTGCATTCCTGCCAGCCATGCTGCTTTGCAGGCGGCTTCTTTTTCCCAGAAGCCCCCTGCGTGGCGGGAAGTGTCTCGCCGCTTGACTGGCTGGCCAACCAGTGGCAGGCCCCGCCATCGGAATGGCCAGGGCTGGCTTCCCAACCTCACTCCAGCAGCCTTTGAAGGGCTTCCCTGGGCCTCCGCAGGGCTCCGTGTCCTCCACAAGGCCTGCCCCTGGATTGGCCAGCGCTGGCTTCCGAACCTGGCCCCAGCAGCTTTCGCAGGGCTGCCTTGAGCCTGTGTGGCCTCTGCAAGGCTGCCACAGAGCTTTGCGAAGGTCCAGGGAAGCCCTCCAAAGGTTACCGGGGCGAGGCTCGGAAGCTGGCCCTCGCTATCCAGCAGTGGGGCAAGGCTTGCCGCTGGTTGGCCAGCTGGCCAAACGACAGGAAAATTCCTGCCATGTTGGGGGCTTCTGGGAAGAAGAAGCCCCCTGCAAGCAGTGGTTCGCTTTTGGTTGATATGCTGTTTTGTGGAATGAATCCTGTTGTGAAGCCGCTCTGAGTCCCCCTCCTGGGTGAGAAGGACAGGATATACATGTCCTTCTCAAAAAATTAGCATATAGTACTAAAGTTCATTATTTTCCATAATGTAATGATAAAAATTAAACTTTCATATATTTTCGATTCATTGCACACCAACTGAAATATTTCAGGTCTTTTTTTTTGTTTTAATACTGATGATTTTGGCATACATATCTCAAAAAATTAGCATATTCCATCCGACCAAATATGCTAATTTTTTGAGACAGTATTTTTGGGTTTTCAGGAGCTGTATGCCAAAATCATCAGTACAAAACAAAAAAAGACCTGAAATATTTCAGTTGGTGTGCAATATATGAAAGTTTAATTTTTATCATTACATTATGGAAAACAATGAACTTTAGCACTATATGCTAATTTTTTGAGAAGGACCTGTAAATATGTGAAATAAAGAAATAAATAATAATTTTGTAATGACTTCTGAAACATTTTTTATTCGATTGCACACACCTATGGATAACAAAACAGAAACTAGAATTCAGTGCTAATGTTGGGGTACGATATTAGCTTTAGATAGTACTTCTTACTACTTGTGTTAATTTGTGTGATCAAAAGGGACTTGCTATAAAGACGATGCACAGCTTTAGTATACATCAGGCCTGTCCAACAGGCGGCCCACAGCCCGTACACGGCCCGCCAGTCCCTTGCCTGCGGCCCGCTCAGCTTTTTATATTTTAAATATTTTTATTGTTTTATCATTATCAACACAATATTATACAATGTCTATTTACAGCAGATTCATGTTATTCATTTCTAGGTACAATACTTCAATCTTTAGCATCTGCCATTATGTTTTTCTTATACATTTTTGTATCCCTCACCGCTGTGCTCCCCTCCCCCCCAAGCCATTGCTTTTACATATCATTCGTCCAAAATTTCATTTCTTCTTGTGGAGGTAACCTTCCTTCTTTCCTTCTTCTTTTCCAATAAATTTTCTCCATACCTCATAAAAATCACTTTGTTTCCATATACCTCTTTTTACTTTTAATATACATGTTAACTTGTCATTTATTGCCAGTTTCCATACTTCCTTGTACCATTCCTCTATTTGTATATTTATTTCTTTTTCCAATTCCTTGCTATAAGCAGTCTTGCTATTGTTAATAGGTTGGTTATAGCATCTTTATCCTTTTTTCCAATTGTATACTATTATATAATGATAATAAAGCTATACTAGGACTTCTTTCTATTTTAATATTCATTATATCTTCTATTTCTTTAAATACTTTTGCCCAAAATTTGCTTACATATTTACATTGCCACCACATATGTATGTATGTTCCTGTTTCTTGGCATCCTCTCCAACAGTTTTTCGAGTAGTTTTTATTTATATTTGCCATTCTTACTGGTGTAAGGTACCATTTCCATATTAATTTATAATAATTTTCTTTAATCCTTATTGATAAATTTTTAAGATGTCTTTGTCTCCACAATTGTTGCCACTCTGTTTCCTTTATTTTTATCCCTAAGTCTTCTTCCCAGACCTCCTTAAGGGTGTTATTTTTTGTTTTTCCTTCCTTTACTTCAATTATTATCGCTCAGCTTTTAAATAAAAAATAAAAATAGAAAATAAAATAAAATAATAATAATAAAAAATTACCCACTTCCGGGTTCCGGAGGAAGTATTGCAAAACTACGCCAGCCACACAGGATTTCGATCTCAACGCAGGCGTGATCTTGCGTTGAGAGCGAAATTCCATGTGTAGCTGGCGTAGTCTCGCGATAGTTAATACAGTTGCCGAAATCTCAGGATTCAGTGATAGTGCCGGCCTTGGCTCAGCGGCTGTGCCAGGGTGAGGCCGTACCAGGCCAAGGCAAGGCCTGCTCCAGCTCCGCCTGGGCCTGCTCCAGCTCCTGGCCGCCCTGCTCGGCACCTGCGAGGGCCCGGCCCTGGTTCCCTTCCTGCCCGAGGCCTCCGCCACCTTCCGCGCCGGCCTCAGGGACCCCTTCCCGCCCGCACAGAGGCAGGCCTGCAACGCCATCGCCGCCTCCGCCCGCGCCTCCCCAGGTGATGAACCCACAGCCTCAGGGGTTGGGAGGGTGCTAGTGCTAGTTCAACCCCTTTCTGTTATTATTATATTTTATTAATGTATGTATATTCCCTCCCTCCATCCATATCCCTTTCTGATATTATTATATTTTATTAATGTATGTATATTCCCTCCCTCCATCCATATCCCTTTCTGATATTATTATATTTTATTAATGTATGTATATTCTCTCCCTCCATCCATGTCCCTTTCTGATATATTTTATTAATGTATGTATATTCCCTCCATCCATATCCCTTTCTGATATTATTATATGTTATTAATAAATGTATATTCCCTCCCTCCATCCATATCCCTTTCTGATATTATTATATTTTATTAATGTACTGTATGTATATTCCCTCCCTCCATCCATGTCCCTTTCTGATATTATATTTTATTAATGTATGTATATTCCCTCCCTCCATCCATATCCCTTTCTGATATTATTATATTTTATTAATGTATGTATATTTCCTCCCTCCATCCATGTCCCTTTCTGATATTATTATATTTTATTAATGTATGTATATTCCCTCCCTCCCTCCATATCCCTTTCTGATATTATATTTTATTAATGTATTTATATTCCCTCCCTGAAGCCGGGGAAGGGGTGGGGAGGGGGAGGAGAGGGGCAGGGAGGGGGTGGAGCCAGGGGCGGAGGCAGACCCTTTGGTCCCCCAGGTGATCAGTGACCGGAATTCTGGCCCTTGGGCCGATAGAAGTTGGACAGCCCTGATCATGAAGAGAAGCTACTTTTGTGTAGTCACTTAGCTCCATCTGCTGGTCTATGCTCTCAAAAGACAAAAAATAATTCAAGTGTCATATGGATGTCACTGAGGATATGAACATCTAATAAAGAGAATCTGAGACACCCAGACTCCCAAAATGTTAAATTCTACCCATAGATGACTACTTATCAAAGCCTGAGGAATAATGCTATTAAGTATTTTCAGATGACAGCTGGAGTGTCATCTAGCATCTAGGAAACTAACTAGAGTTATTGTGACACAATGTTAGACTTTTTAAAGTAATGGTTTTCTGAAACTATTTATATAAATGATACAAATTGCTACAAGACCTAATCATAGGTTGGAGGGTTGTCTTTTTTTAACCTCAAAGCCTTTAAGAGAAATGCAGATAAGGTTGATGAATGAAGATTAACAAACCATATCATTGCTCCAAGGAGGTTTAGAAGCATCTGACAGCATTAAATGCAAAATAAAACACTAAAAACAGACTTCTAACTATTACGGGCTTGTTTTGGAAGAATGTACTTTGTGTGTCAGATCAAACTATACTAATATTTGAGCAAAGTGGAAGAAAAACCTAATAAACTTTCTCCCCAGAGGCAAAGGCAAAAGAAATGATAGTTTTAAGGAACCACAAACTTTACAAGTTGCTGTGAACAGCAATTCCTTACAAATTAAATTTAATCTTGAGTTCCACAAGCACTGATGTTACAAATATAAGAATAAAAAAAAGATATCTGTAATATTCATATGGTATTCATTTGCAGTGCCCTATTTAGGAGATGTGAGTATGTATGTGTGTGTGTCTGAGTATGTATATGTGTTTGTGTGTGTGTGTGTGTATGTGTGTGTATGTATGTGTGTGTCTGAGTATGTATATGTGTTTGTGTATGTATGTGTATGTTTGTGTATGTATATGTTTGTGTATGTATGTGTGTCTGTGTATGTATGTGTGTGTGTATGTATGTGTAGTGTATATGTGTGTGTATGTATGTGTGTGTGTCTGTGTATGTATGTGTGTGTATGTATGTGTGTTTGTGTATGTATGTGTGTGTGTCTGTATATGTGTGTGTATGTATGTGTGTGTGTCTGTGTATGTATGTGTGTGTCTGTGTATGTATGTGTGGGTATGAAGCCGGCAAGGAGGAGGAGGAGAGGGAGCGATCAGTTCCTGCGCCTCCTCCTCCTCGCCAGCTCCGTGATCGCCAGGCCTTCTCCTCCGGCCGGTTCTTTCTGTATCCCGGCAGAGGGGGGGGGGGGTTGCCCTTTTCCCGGGCACCTCTCTCTCCTCTTCGCCCCGCCGTCCTCCCTTGATTTAAGGCAGGAGGGCAGGGATAGGAGGAGAAAGAGATGCCCGGGAAAAGGGCAACATCCCTCCCTCCTTTGCCGGGATGCAGAAAGAACCGGCCGGAGGAAGGAAGGCCTGGCGATCACGGAGCTGGGCGAGGAGGAGGCGCAGGAAAGTGCAGCGAGGGACGGATGATCGCTCCCTCTTCTCCTCCTCCTTGCTGGCTTCGTGGTTGCCAGGGCCTTCCTCTTCTGGCCGGTTCTTTCTGTATCCCGGCAGAGGAGGGGGAGGAAGGTTGCCCTTTTCCCGGGCACCTCTCTCTCCTCTTTGCCCCGTCGTCCTCCCTTGATTTAAGGAAGGAGGGCAGGGAGAGGAGGAGAGAGAGGTGCCCTTCCGCTGGCCGAAGAGGAGGCCGCAGGGAGAGAGACGGCGCGGCTCCCCCCCCCCGGCCCCATCCCCGGGCAGCGGAAGGGAGGCGTTGGGCGGCGGAGGAGAGCCCTCTGCCGCGATCGTTCCGGTGGGGTTTGGGCGCCATGTGCGCGGGAAGGGGGGGTGTTTTTGAGCTGTTGTTTTGGGGTGAGTGTGTGTTTGCTGTTAGAGACAGTGGGGAGGGGAGTGGGGAAGTGCTTTGGGCAGACTTGGGTAGCGGCGTGCGTCTGTTTGGGGAAGTGTGCGATCGTTCCGGAGGGGCTTGTGCAAACGTTCTAAACCTTCGCTCTGGCAGCGGAGAGGGCCGGATGGGAATTCCGTTGTCCATTTTTGGGGGTCGGTTTTTGGGGGTGTTGCGAGGTACCTAGGGCCTTGTTTTTCGGCGCTATAGGTACCAAGTGGTATGTTGTGGAAGGTTGTCGAGTTGTGTTTTTTCTGCGATGTGTAGTTGCTTTGTCTATATCAGTCATTGCACGTATGTTAACATTTTATATATATAGATAATATTAAGAGCAGCATAATGTTGTGTCATTAGCAGGACAACCCACATACTGGGATGAACAAATGCAGCAATATTGCTACATTTATATCTGAAAAGTGATGAAGAATGCAACCTAAAAGTCAACTTCCAATTTACATTTTGTATATTTCTAATCAATTTAGTAATGTTGTAATTGAGGATAATTTGCACTATTTTCTGACTCCCTTTTTATATAAAAAAAAAAACCACTGAGCATCCTGTAGTGTGTGGAGTGATGATTTTGGTGTAAAACAGATGTTGGGACATATACTATTCCTATCCTGCCACACATAATCAGTGGGAAAAGTTGACATATCGCAGACACACAGGAAGAAACTTTAGTAATCTAATCATAAACAGATATCACATTTGTGGTTTAGTGAAATCATGACCATGTCCACTTTAAACAGAAACTAGAGAATGTCAAATTTATTTTCAAGTGTTTTTTAAGCACAGGTAGATCAAACATATGGTCAATAATATTGTACTACATATAATCTGGATTTCAAACGTACGGTCATGGCTTTATAAGATCAATTACTAAGAGGATTTCTAAAATGTTCAAATATACATCCTCTATAAATCTTGGAACAAGTACAGATTGTCCAAACTCTCCCATATTGAATTTTGATTATATCTCAGATTTCCCTGTTGAAAACCTCTCCCTTTATGTAACCGAACAAACAAAACAGGAAAGTTTCAGTTATCTGTTTCCTGGTTCATCCCAATCAGGGAAAGAAACTGTTTAGTTTCAATGAAACAAGTCACAAGGCTGGCTTTGTCATTTTTGCTGCCTGAGTCAAATCACCAAGTGTTCCTACCTCCCTTTTCAAAGCCAAAATGCACTGTTTCTGACCACCAGCTATGTTTTCTGGCATACAAAGCAGGAAACCATACAAGCATTTGCTCCTGACAGAGAAAATATATTGTAACTAAATTAAGTAACAAATGATTTGTGATTCTCAAAATCTGCTGCCAGTGCCAACTGTCTTAGAAAATCTAACGATAGGCTTCTGCTGATAAACCAGGATACTAAAACAACTTTAAACTGTGGTTTAACATCAAGGTTTGTTCTGAGATTGTTAGCCATATTTACATGCTTTATTTGAATCAGAAATTATAGTTAATTGAAGATTGTCTTGCTTGCTTGTTCATCGCAATAAAGTAATGATATGGCTGCATTCACAGTGAACAGATTATTCACATCTAAGTTTACTAAAATGAAATAGGAATATTCTAACACATTCTTTGAGCACAAACTATAATCCCAGACAAAACTCACTTTGCATTGTTCCAATTTATAGCACTTTCAATTTGGTAGCATTTCAAAGTGAGACTCAGGGCCCATCCAGACAGGGCCCAAAATGCGCAAGCTCTCGCACTTATACCAGAGGCGTCCAAATGACACTCCGGTAAAAGAGGAATAATTTATGACAAAGCAGGAAAACCATGCTTTGTCACGAATTATTTAGATACTCTATTAGACACAGGTCTAATGGAGTAGACACAGGTCTAATGGAGTACAGAAAAGTAGTCCTGGGTCTAATAGAATACTTCAGGCCCCATGGACCTGTGTGGACAGACCCTTTCCCAAAACCATGCTTTGTAGTCTCAGACTCTACCACAGGTCGGTACAAAAAGTCTGTACTGGCTCCAGACACCCAGTCTCAGACTACCTAGTCTTCAGGCCCTCTTCAGGACCTGGAGAAGTGAAGAGAGAGGCCACCCCTTCCCAAATCCCCCCTAAAAGCTTTAAAATAAAATAAAAACTTAATGGATTACCATTATACTTTTCTGGTGGCTTCCTGGGGCATACCCATGTTGATCAATAACAATAGACAAAGTCAATATCAAAATTCTCTTATTATAGCAATAAAATCGATCAACACATTAGGTTATAGTCAATAGTACAGCATAGTTCAGCACATAAAGGTCAACACAATTGGTTCAGCACATAGGTAAATGGGGTGTTCTACACAATAAGCAATTCGCATGACATATAATTCGCAGCAACACAATATGGGTACATGAACACGCTGAGGTTCCGACTCAATTATACAAAACTTTCAATGGGTAATATCTTTGGAGTCAGAACAGTTGTTAGTGGAGGAGAGTTCGAGGGAAGAAACCAGATTATATTGGGAAATTACCCGTGGTTCGGAAGGTAATACAGGAGAGTCCTGAAGGGGCCGCGTGGGTGTAATGGGTGTAATGGGTGTAATGAAGAATTCAAGCGGAAGCGCCCAATGGCACTCTGGGCAGAGGACGCTGGTCCCAGTAGTTCAATGCAAGCGGAAACTCCCAATGGCTCTCCGCGCTGAGGACGCTGATCATTGTAGTTTAGTACACCATGCAGGCCGAGTGGTAAGAAGCCTGGAGTCAGGGCTGAGAAGTCATTATTTTATTATTTAGAAATGTAGACTTCCCAGGAACACAGCACAAACTCCTTATCTTTGGATTCAATATTCATGGTTCCATTTATCCAGTCCAAAAATATAATACCCTCCTCTCCCACCCCCAAAGTTTGTGGGACTCTCTAGATCCTCCAGTGTGATTCTATGGCATGCTTCTTACCCAAGTATAGCCACACTATTATCTTGGTTTTAGGTATCCATGGGGGCGGATGGGTCCTGGAATGTATTCCCCATGGATAAAGGGTGTCATACTGTAAACTTTATACACAAATATCAATCCAAAATACACAAATCAGAACAACATACCACTTCAATGGTGTTCCCTCGTTTTCAAACCATATTTCTCCAATGTCTTCTTGTTTCATAACCTTCTGAAAATGCTTTTTCACTTTGTCTGTTACAAGTGTCAGGTAGCTTATTCTTGGTAAAAGCAGCTGTAAAAAAGAATTGAAAAATTATTTTGCATTTTATATAGCTAGCACGTACAGCTTTAACTCAAAATACATGTTCATTTTCAAAACACAGAATTATAAATCCATTACCTGTAACTACTACAAGTTACAAGTAAAAATTTGGAAATGAGGAGGTAAGGAAAGAACAAACTTTGTTTTAACCACTTCAAGATGCATATCTATTATTTATTTATTTATTTATTTCCGGCATTTTACCCCGCTCTTCTCAACCCCCGAGGAGGACTCAGAGCAACTTCCAAAAAGGCACAATTCGATGCCAACACAGTAAAACACATAAAACACAGTATAAAACCCCCCAAAACATTACACATTAAAATACAATTACATCAACATATCATACACATTCATTTAAGTTAAAAATAATAATATTGCTGCCTTGTGCTAGTGTGCAAACGCCTGGTCCCATAGCCAGGCTTTTACTTTTTTCCTGAATGTCAGGAGGGATGGAATTGATCGTATGTCACTAGGAAGCGCATTCCACAGATGGGGAGCCACCACCGAGAAGGCCGTCTCCCTCGTCCCCACCAGCCGCATTTGAGAAGTCGGCGGGAGCGAGAGCAGGGCCTCCCCGGATGATCTTAAATTACGAGGTGGGATGTAGCGGCAGATGCGTTCGGACAAGTAAGATGGGCCAGAACCGTATAGAGCTTTAAAGGTCAAGACCAGCACTTTGAATTGAGCTTGGAAGTGGATAGGCAGCCAGTGGAGCTGACACAACAGGGGGGTGGTATGCTCCCTGTATGTAGCTCCAGTTAGTAATCTGGCTGCCGCCCGTTGGACTAGTTGTAATTTCCGAACTGTCTTCAAAGGCAGCCCCACGTAGAGTGCGTTGCAGTAATCTATTCGGGATGTGACCAGAGCGTGGACGACCGTAGCCAGATCAGACTTCCCAAGGTACGGGCGCAGCTGGCGCACGAGTCTTAACTGTGCAAAAGCTCCCCTGGCCACCGCTGAGACCTGGGGTTCCAGGCTCAGCGATGAATCCAGGATCACTCCCAAGCTGCGAACCTGCGTCTTCAGGGGGAGTGTAACCCCATCCAACACAGGCTGTAACCCTATGCCCTGTTCGGCCTTTCGACTGACTAGGAGGACCTCTGTCTTGTCTGGATTAAGTTTCAATTTGCTAGCCCTCATCCAGTCCGACACAGCAGCCAAGCACCGGTTCAAAGTTTGGACAGCCTCCTTAGTGATAGGTGGGAAGGATCGATGTATCTGATATTTTAGATAGAGACTTTATAATGTACCACACACTGCCTGAATATGAATGTTTCCAACTTATGTAATGGGCCTTTATTATTTCTAGTTCTGCAACTCCCAGCACCCATGGCAAGTCAAACCAATGCTGGGGAATTCTGGGAACTGAAATTGGAAAAAAAAACCTGAAGAGGCAAATTATTCCCACTGCTGCCATATATGAAGGAAAGGCATTAATAAACATGTTTTAAAGGCAAACACACACACATACAGCATATTCTCATGTATAGGAAAAGATTAAATGTGAATATATTATTACTCTACATGCCTTTAGAAGACTTACATAGTAAGGTTCAGCTTCCCTTTCAGTAATCTCATCCTGATATAATGTAAAACAGGTTGGTATTCGCCCAAACCATACATCTCTAAGTACATCTTTGTCATCTGTCATTCTTCCACCAAGTACAGAAGCACATGTAGGCTAAATAATTCCTGCAGAAAAAACACTACAAAGAAAAATAATAAGTCAGTCTCGAGATCTCCATGAATCATATTATCCTTTCCAAAAACATGACAGTAAGAATGGTTCTTTTTTTTCAATCTACAGAGAAAAGGTTGGAAAAGAGCTATAAAAACTATAACCTGCAGTTTAAATACTTTCCTTAAAGATAGCGAAAAGATCATTTATCAATACATATCACACCCTAGGCATAGTCCAGACAACATGTCTGCCTTTCAATAATCTCTCCAGGGCTTTCTTTTTAAAGAAATATGAGTGACAGTCCAAACACAAGAGATGATTTTTCTTTTATTTATTTTATTTACTATATTTTTATACCGCCCCTCTCAGCCCAAAGGCGACTCGAGGCCTTTTAAACCTATCCTCCATGCCATTTTTTTAATTGTAATGCCCCACCCCATTAAAACTATCTTGGCATTCAATTTGACTGAAATGGAATCAATTAATATTTTCCTTCAAGAATGTCTGAAGTTCTCCAGCCACTAAAAACTCGGGCCCATTCCACACTGCCATATAATCCAGGTTATCAAAGCAGATGATCCATATTATCAGCTTTGAACTGGATTATCTTAGTCTACACCAGTGGTTCTCAACCTGTGGGTCCTCAGATGTTTTGGCCTTCGACTCCCAGAACAGTTAACAACTGGTAAACTGGCTGGGATTTCTGGGAGTTGTAGGCCAAAACACCTGGGGACCCACAGATTGAGAACCAATGGTCCACACTGTCATATAATCCAATTCAAAGCAGATAATCTGGATTTTATATGGCAGTGTAGAAAGGTCCTCACAGTGGCAAGCAATTGTTCTTACATACCTCTGTGTCCAGGGAGGTTCTCTTCAGGAGGACATTCTACAGTCCTTCAAGACACAGTGAGGCATTTATCACTCCACAGACTCGCCCAATCATCGTTTATGTCTGCTAGATTTTAACGTCCCAGCAGGCATGTAGCCGGGGGGGGGGGGCTAAGGGGGCTTCAGCCCCCCCCCCCCCGAAATTCTCAGGGTAGTCCGCGAAAAGGCCTTACTGGTACATTATTTAAACTGTTGTTTATTCATATCATGATCTGATCACCATGCTCATTATATCCCACATTCATGGGGTTATTGGGATAACAATACAAAAGGTTTGCTATTGTAGACCCTCTTCCACCCAGTCTCAGCCCCGAACCAAACTCGAATCAAAATCCTGGCTACGGCCTTGCGTCCCAGAAAGATAATGGTCAAGATTATTTGGAGTGGGGCAGACAAATTGAAGTGTTTCACCCCCATCACCAAACTCCAAAACCTCAAACTAACCCAAGGCAGCACATTGAATAATACCTTATTAGACTCTGTGATAATTGTGGTATCAGGTCCTGAGTGAATACATATGACATTCACCCCAAAGTGTCCAATAAAAGATTGTAATCATGGTTTCCCTGAGTCGGATCCCAACAGACTCCTAACAACTTCAAACAGCATAATGAAAACCTTTTTGCCATTCTCACTGACACACAGAAAATACTACAAAGGATTGTTGCTAGTTTTGGGTTGTATTTGCTGCAGGACCTACACCAGCTGAATACGTACTTTTGTTAAACCCTTTTCACTGCCTGTAGATGTTTTGTGCATTATGGGTCACACTGGAATAGGTGATTAGGATTGACTAAATCAATAGCTCTTTCCATTTCACAATTCCATACTGAGACCAAGGCCTCAACTGAATGACCAGTAATATCAGTTGGAAAACAACACTCAAGAATCCTTCTGATTCCACAAATCTTCAAGATGGATCATCTTAATCAGTCCTCCACTGATGAAGGGAAAGGCCTGTTATCATCAAACCAAACTCCACAGGAAAATGATCTATTGTTATCTCTCCCACCCACCAGATCATCAACCTAACAACACAAGCTAGGTCCAAGGTATATTATACAGCTGTATGAAAGGGTTTAAGTCAGCCCCATGGTTATCATGACAGCCATTAAGTCCCAAGCAGGCTCCGTTAGGTCACAGGGTAGTCTTGACATGGATGTTATAGCGATGCTGATAGGTACCAGGATGGAAAAACATCAGCATGATTCCCATTCTCTCTCTTTGGATAAAACAAGGCACAACTTTCAAGTCAATGCTAAGGCAGATGTAATTCCTTTGAGAAAGTGATAGAATCCTTATAGATGACAGCAACATCTAGTCCCCTTAGTCTGGGCAAATGCTGCACTGATAGGGTGTTTATATATTTATTCCCCTTCAAGTTATTTCTAAAATCTATAGCAGGCAATCTTTTGCATAAGATGATATCGTACAGTTCTACTCGAAGTGGTGACCTGTAGACTGCTACACAAACCATCACCTATTGTCCATGGTGATAGTATGATTGCTGGGTCCCAGTGCTGTGAGCGTTATGCTGATAGCGCAACAGCAGTTGTGAATGAGGGAAGCAAACATGTATCCGACCACATGGTCGAGAGAGGGGGTGGAGTGAGAGCAGGGAGACTGAGAGATGCGGGGGGGAGTTGGGAAGATAGTTCGTAGTTGTATTAGAAGGAAGGATATAAAGGGGGAGAAATAAGAGGAGTGGTGTAAAACAAATGTAATCCAGTTTATTGAGCAGTTTCGGACAATAGAGCTGCCTCTGAGTTTTTGGCAAGCACGTCAAATTTGTGCCCAACGCCCTCGAGTTTGTGGACAGCCTGGATGTGGGCTGGGAACAACATTGAACCATTTAATAATATTTTGGGTCAGATTGCTGATTTCTAGCCCATTTAAGGTCTTTCCAAACAAATTCGCAAACTGTTGTTTATCATTTCTCATTGAAGAACTGTTACATTCCTTCACTGTTATCTGTGTGTCCCCTGCGTTTAATTACTTCAGTGATATTGCCCCCTGCCTGCATTCCACAATCTGCGTACTCGAAGTAGCACTGTAACACTTGCAGCACTGGGACCCAGCTGATTTTTTATCACTGATTTTTTTCCCATAAAAAGTGGGGGAACAATATGGTTATAGGGCAATACAAAATAAGTGGGAAGGTGAAAGAATTTTTTAAAAAATAACCACGCAAAGGAGGTGTAAAGGGGAGGGGGGAGTTTTGCTGACTTCCACTCTTAACCTTCTGGTTTTCCTTCTTAATTGAACTTTTTTTTCTTCCAATTCGCCTTCCGCCTATGTATCCCATGTCAGTGTATTTATCTCTTTTCATAATCCCCGAAAAGACCCCAATTTGTCTGTTTATGTTGAGTTTCCAGGGAATAAAAAGGCAGTTCTAAACAGCAGGCATAAATATGGTCCCTGATATATTAGAGGCTGAGACTGATAGGAAGAACTGTGGTTATTCTAGCACCAACACTTTGTTACAGTTTTATGTATCCATATTTCTTTTATCTGTAAATTATGTGTGGGTAAATCTTAGGAGAGGGAGGAGGAACAGTTGTACATCTTGGGCAGATGGAAGTATGATGCTGGGTTCTGGACATGCCAATTAAGGAAAGGCAGAATAGATCCTTCAGATCTATCTCATGTTTCACTCCTTTTCCCCATTCTTCAAGATCCAGGTTTCTGTATCAGCTCACTATATACTGTACTGTTGAATGCTAGGCCAGGCCATAATAAAACCATCACCATACATGGCTTGTTACTGGATGACAGGAATGACCAGATATGCATTACAGAAATCTGGGTGGACTTGTAAAGCTACAATGTGGCCGCTGTTACTTGTTTTTGGTCTAAACCGGTTTACCTTCTTGTGCTCCCTTTATTTAATCAGTTCTAGGTGATAGTATGATACCTGGGTCCCAGTGCCGCACGCGTTACGCTGTTTCCAGAACGCTGCTTCGAGTATGCAGATTGCAGAACACAGGCGCGGGATGATACCACTGAAGAAATTTAACGCAGGGGGGACACGGATAACAGTGAAGGAATGTAACAGTTCTTCAATGAAAAATGATAAACAACAGTTTGGGAAATGGTTTCGGAAGACGTTAAATGGGATAGAAATCAGCAATCTGACCCAAAATATTATTAAACGGTTCAATGTTGTTCCCAGCCCACATCCAGGCTGTCCACAAACTCGAGAGTGTTGGGCACAAATTCAACGTGCTTGCCAGAAACTCAGGGGCAGCTCCGTTGTCCGAAACTGCTCAATAAACTGGATTAGATTCATTTTACACCACTCCTATTTCTCCCCCCCCCCTTTCTATCCTTCCTTCTAATTTAACTGATTTACGAGGCCATAAAATCTCCAGGAAGTATGCAAAGAATGAAGGAATGCAACAGAAGCTGGAGTGTTGAATAGCCTCTGAGTGTCTGTCTATATATGTTGTGTGTCTATGGCATTGAATGTTTGCCTGTATATGTGCATTGCAATCCGCCCTGAGTCCCCTGCGGGGTGAGAAGGGCGGAATATAAATACTCTAAACACAAGAAGCCAGGAATGTATATAAAGAGCAATATACTCACAAATCGTTACATATGAAATATATATCTTTTATCTATGCAAACATCACAATCCCCGATTTCTTTGGGCATTCGCTCAACACTTCATGTTATGGAAGGAGATATTTCTACCACACCGGGACCAACTCTACAGTAACACGTCACGTACCTACTCTGGATTTTACAAGTGCCTCGTTTGAGGAGTGTTAGGACACCGTGACTTCTTCCCATATATTGGACAGGACTACTCCTCTAATTATGGTGACCTAACCGGGACTGGCATTGACTGCTCATGGCGGATTATACTTAACACGCCGAGTAGTAGAGTGAGTACGAACTCCTTGTGTGCTGAACACTTTATGTGTTGAACTCTATATGTGTAGAACTCATTATGTGTTGAACTCTTTATGTATTGGATATCAGTGGAAAGGAGTACACCAGGGGTGCTCGCACTTTTTCAGCATGCAAGCTATTCTTAAAGCAACCAAGTCCAAAAGATTTACCTGCCCCCGCCGACGCGCGTGCTCCTGCTGCTGTTTTCCACTCGCGCAGTGCTTCTGCCACCTGCGGGGCATTGCAGGAAGGAGAAAGCACGAGGCGGGGCATCCAGAGGGAGCGCTCCGCCCTGCCTATTTTGCCGGCAACGGAGGCTGCACAGCTGCTTCTGGAGGAGAGAGAGGCAGGGCGCTCCCTCCAGAGGCCCCGCCTCGTGCTTCCTCCTTCCGACAATGCCCCGCAGGCGAAAGCAGCACCGCGAGAGCGGAAGCCAGCAGCAGGAGCGCGCGTGCACGCAGGGTTTGCACACACATGGCAGGAGCGGCCCATCCGGCTGCTGAGGCCCGAAGATCACCTGGAAGAGGGCCGAAGATCTACTAGTAGCTCGCGAGCAACCTAATGAGCACCCTTGGAGCACGCCTCCTAATATTATAGGCTTTGTGATGTTTGCATAGATAAAAGATTTATTTATTTATTTTATTTCAGGATTTTACCCTGCTCTTCTCAACCCCCGAGGGAGGACTCAGAGCGGCTTACAGTAAGGCGCAATTCGACGCCCACACAGTAACAATATAAGACCCCAGAATCCTTCAACAATTAAAATACATTAAAATACAATTACCTAAACATCATACGCATTCATTCCAGATTAAAACAATGTTCTGTCCATAAAAGCATTGGCCCTTTTCATCCACTTTCCATTATATATTTCATATGTAACGATTTGTGAGTATATTGCTCTTGTTGTGTTTAGAGATACGGAACATAGAGTAGATTTATTTCTTTGTGTTTGATATGGAATATAAATACTGTCAATAAATGAATGTTGCCTTCCTCGTTCACAACCTCAGTTGCGCTATCAGCATAACGCTAGAGGCACTGCGACTCAGCTATTATACTACCACCCAGTTTTATACTTATTTACTTATTTATGCAATGCTTTGGACACGAAATAAATACAGAAATCCCAATGTGAAAAGGTCCTAGGGCCCAATCTTCCAGGCCCTTCCTTACATGATGAGTTTGGGATGCACTGGGTGGATGAGGCCCACAATGAGCACATCTGCATGGGGAGATTGTGTCTGTGGCTGTACTTTAAGCCAGTGTTTCCCAACCAGTGTGCCGTAAGCGATCAGCAGGTGTGCCGTGGGAAATAGGTACTCTTCCCCCTCCTAGCAGCTCTCCCTCTTTCCCTCCCCAAAGATCCTCCCTGAGGCAAAGGATGGGCCGGAAGCTCCACGTCGAGTGAATTGGGCAGTGAGGAAACCTGGGAGCATCAGGAGGCTGAAGCATTCACAGGTTTCCGAGAAACAAATTTAGCCTCTCTGCTTAGAAATGTTTATTTATTTTTTTACTATTTTACTGGATTTTTAGAGAGTTGCCTCCCCCCCCCCCAGGAACTGTTTATAACACCTTCATGACATCCATAGTTATCTGGAAGCAAGTTTCACTCAGGGTGAAATTTCACAAGGGTCTGGAGAACAAGCCCTATGAGGAGCAATTTGGGAACATAAGAACATAAGAAGAGCCATGCTGAATCGGACCTCAGCCCATCTAGTTCAGCATTCTGTATCACACAGTGGCCCACCAGTTGTACGGGGATCTCGAGCAGAAGGGAGGGCAAAACCCTGACCTGCTCCCGACCCCACAACCAGTACCCAGGGAAATCCTGCCTACCTCAACCAACTCCGAGGTGGCACTTGAATGTCCTTTTCAGTAACTACCGATACACTTGGTATCCATGAATCTGTCTAATCCTGCCTTGAAGTTGTTCAGGCTGACAGCTGTCACAACCTCTTCTGGAAGTGAGTTCCATAACCCAATGACCCTCTGGGTGAAGAAATATTTCCCTTTATTAGTCCTAATTTTCCTACCTTGGAGCTTCAGGGAGTGCCCTCTAGTCCTAGTGTTTTGTGACAAAGAAAATAATTTTTCTTTATTCACCTTTTCTATCCCATGTATGATTTTATACACTTCGATCAAGTCACCTCTTAAACGCCGTCTTTCAAGGCTGAAAAGACCAAGGCGTTGCAACCTGGTTTCATAAGGGAGCCGCTCCATCCCTTGGATCATTCTTGTTGCCCTTTTCTGTACCTTTTCCAGTTCCGTTATATCCTTCTTAAGGTGCGGAGACCAGAATTGTACACAGTACTTCAAATGTGGCCTTACCATCGATTTGTAGAGAGGTAATACAACATTTGCTGACCTATTTTCGATTCCTTTCTGATCATGCCTAGCATAGAATTTTTGCTTTTTACACTGCTGCAGCGCACTGGGTTGACATCTTCATTGAGCTGTCCACCAAAACCCCAAGATCCCTTTCCTGGTTTGTCTCGGAAAGCTTTGACCCCATCAATTTGTAGGTGTAGTTGGGGTTCTTTGCCCCGATGTGCATGACTTTACACTTGAAGAGCTGGGCATGTTTAGCCTGAAGAAGAGAAGGCTGAGAGAAGACACGATAGCCATGTATAAATATGTGAGCGGAAGTCATATCTATGTTGTGTTCATCGAAACAGGCCCAGGTTTCACAGTGAGTGTATAAATACATTTAAAAGCATATTAACTATATGTATTACTGTGTTAAGAGTGTCATTTTGTGTCAGTTTGGTTGGTGGTGTGCCCCAGGATTTTGCAAATGTAAAAAGTGTGCCGTGGCTCAAAAAAGGTTAAAAAACACTGCTTTAAGCAAGGAGATCTCTCGAAATTGAGTGAATGGGCAACAAAGTGGCAAATGCATTTTAACCTAAACAAGTGTAAAGTCATGCACATCGGGGCAAAGAACCCCAACTACACCTACAAATTGATGGGGTCAAAGCTTTCCGAGACAAACCAGGAAAGGGATCTTGGGGTCTTGGTGGACAGCTCAATGAAGATGTCAACCCAGCGCAGCAGCAGTGAAAAAGCAAATTCTATGCTAGGCCGGCTCCCTTATGAAATCAGGTTGCAACGCCTTGGTCTTTTCAGCCTTGAAAGACGGCGTTTAAGAGGTGACTTGATCGAAGTGTATAAAATCATGCACGGGATAGAAAAGGTGAATAAAGAAAAATTATTTTCTTTGTCACAAAAACACTAGGACTAGGGGCACTCCTGAAGCTCCAAGGTAGGAAAGTTAGGACTAATAAAGGGAAATATTTCTTCACCCAGAGGGTCATTGGGTTATGGAATTTACTTCCAGAAGAGGTTGTGACAGCTGTCAGCCTGAACAACTTCAAGGCAGGATTAGACAGATTCATGGATACCAAGTGTATCGGTAGTTACTGAAAAGGACATTCAAGTGCCACCTCGGAGTTGGTTGAGGTAGGCAGGATTTCCCTGGGTACTGGTTGTGGGGGTCGGGAGCAGGTCAGGGTTTTGCCCTCCCTTCTGCTCGAGATCCCCGTGTACAACTGGTGGGCCACTGTGTGATACAGAATGCTGGACTAGATGGGCTGAGGTCCGATTCAGCATGGCTCTTCTTATGTTCTTATGTTCTTATAGGGGAGTTTCCCTCTGGATCAGGCCTGGGCTTAAGCGGCTGAGGGGAAAACGAAGAGGCCTGAGGCTGTGAGGAATGGTGGGAGTTGAAGCCCAAAACCCCTGGAAGGCCCAAGTTTGCCCAGGCCTGCTCTGGATGAATTGGGGGAGCCCACAACTCTTCTCCTCTCAAAGGAGAACCCTCCCTTCCCTCACTCCCTCCTTCCCAAGGCTAAAGCCCCGCCCCCCCACTCTTCAGAATCCTCGGGGGGGGGGGGTGAAAACAGAGGAGGCGCCGTTACCTGGCCAACCGGCCAACCGTCCCCCCGCGCGCACACCTACGAGCTGCGCATGCTCCGTCCCTTCCTTCTTCTGCTCCTGCTCCGTGAGTCACCCGTTTGGAGGCCGTTCCCTTCCCAAGTCTCCCGCGAGGGCCCTCTACAGCGAGGAACCGCTCCAACCGCTCCCGCCTCTCGTTCTCTCGAGGAACAAGGCCGGCGGAGAAACCACCGTCCGAGGCTCCAGCGTCTCCACAACCCGGAAGTGGCGACAAACGGCCGGCTGCCCCTAGAGGTCGAGGGAAGTTGACGTCACCGCGAAGTGCGGGCTGAAGGCGCCGCTTTGGTGTTGCAGGGCCTCTCCTGCAGGGGGCGGCAGAGGGCAAGGCTTTCTCACCTGCGCCATCAAAGAGGCAGTATACCGTCTCACAGGCCTGGGCAAACTTGGGCCCTCCAGGTGTTTTGGACTCCAACTCCCACAATTCCTAACAGCCGGTAGGCTGTTAGGAATTGTGGGAGTTGGAGTCCAAAACGCCTGGAGGGCCGAAGTTTGCCCAGGCCTGTTTCAGAAGGATGTTTGGTCTGTTTGGACAGGTCTCTTTTACAGGATTGGAGGATATTAAAACGCACAGGATAGGATAGGATCTCCCCAAAATGATACATTCATTCACAGCTAATACTAACTAAAGGTAAAGGTAAAGGTTTTCCCCTGATATTAAGTCCAGTCGTGTCCGACCCTGGGGGTTAGTGCTCACCTCCATTTCTAAGCCAAAGAGCCGGCATTTTCCGTAGACACCTCCAAGGTCATGTGGCCAGCATGACTGCATGGAGCGTCGTTACCTTCTCGCAGGGACGGTACCTATTGATCTACTTACATTTGCATGTTTTCGAACTGCTAGGTTGGCAGAAATATTCGAACATTTATTTATCGTGTCAGAAGCAAGTTGAGGGTACCGTTAAAATGCAATTAAAAATACAAAGTTTTAAAACTTGGCATTATGCTAAATGTCCATTGACCGGAAAGCTGGCCACTTGGAGCGCCTCTGGTGTCGTAAGAAGGTCCTCCCTTATGCTTGTGGCAGCAGGGGCTCATATTGCGTTGTAGTAAGTCAGGGGTGCTCACACTTTTTCAGCATGCGAGCTACTTCTAAAACAACCAAGTCAAAATGATCTACCTACCCACTACTCAGAGCCATAAAAGCAAAATATTTGGAAATGTGTTTCAGTGGGAGCCATATAATATATTTTAAGACTGAATTCAACTAAATGTGAGTATAATAAGCCCCTGAATTTATTCATAATAATAATGATGATAATATTCATTCAGCCTCTACTACTAATAATAATAATAGTAACAACAACAATGGGTTCCTAGATTAGGAGGAGACCTCCAAGGGCCATCCAGTCCAACCTCCTTCTGCCATAAGGGAAAAACACAACCAAAGCATTCCTCACAGATGGCCATTCAGCCTGTGATGATAATAATAATAACAATGGGGACTGAGCAAGGGCCATCCCTCCCGCCCTGCCTGTGATCTACCAGGACGCCCTACGCGATCTACCTAGGGTTGCCATATGTCCCTTATTCTAAGGGACGCCCCTTATTTTGGCCCTAAAATTTGTGTCCCTTATTTTCAGGCCCTGTCCCTTATTTTTGACTAGCAGGACAGGACTGGGCAGGGTTGAGCAGAGGAAGGTGCGCGTTGTGGTTTCCACGGCAATGCCTGCCCGGGGATTCCAACTTGCAGGGCAGCCTGCGTCCCTGTTGGAAGGAAGAGGCGATACAGGACTTTTTCAAAGTCCAGTAGACTAATTAACCGTTACCCAAGGGGAATGTTGGATCATGTTGGATAAAGATAGTTTCTGGTTGCTTGAGAGTTACTCTTAAAATAGGCCTAGCTGTGCATCCCAATACTATACAATGCTGTGTATCCCATACTATACTATACCATTAACTATTGACATAATAATCATGAAGATGTACTGTCTTATAAGATTTATTTTATTTTAATGTTTAGACAATGCACTTTTAAAGTCGGCAAAGTCAAGTACTAAATACAGATGGAGAAAATTAGGTAGTTCTAATAATGTTTTTTCTACATGACAAAGCATGCAGAAACATACCATGTCCTGTTAAGAGGGTATAAGTCAGTTTCTTTTGTGAGTTTCAATCATTATCTTATTCTGTTAATAAAACAATTTCTACCTAATGTTTGAGTTTCAAGTTTTTAATGAAGTGTCCCTTATTTTTGTGAAAAATCCCGTAAATGTCCCTTATTTCTTATATCAAAAAATGGCAACCCTAGATCTACCTAATGAGCACCCCTGTAGTAAGTGGTCTGTGGTTTGCTCTTCTCCATACTCGCATGTCATAGACTCCACTTTATAGCCCCATTTCTTAAGATTGGCGCTGCATCTCGTGGTACCAAAGCGCAGCCTGTTCAGCACCTTCCAGGTCGTCCACTCTTCTGTGTGCCCAGGAGGGAGTTTCTCATCCACTCTCAGCCACTGGTTGAGGTTCTTGGTTTTAACCTGCCGTTTTTGGATTCTTACTTGCTGAGGTGTTTCTGGGAGTATCTCTATCTATCTATCCACTTAGGCAGAAAAAATGAAATGCAAAGATTCGGAATGGGGGACTCCTGGCTTGACAGCAGTACCTGTGAAAAAGATCTTGGAGTCCTTGTGGATAACAAGTTAAACATTAGCCAACCATGTGATGCTGCAGCTAAAAAAGCCAATGGGATTTTGGCCTGCATAAATAGGAGTACAGTGTCTAGATCCAGGGAAGTCATGATACCTCTGCCTTAGTTAGAACACACCTGGAATACTGTGCCCAATTCTGGGCAGCCCAATTGAAGAGAGATATTGACAAGTTGGAATGTGTCCAGCAGAGGGTGACTAAAATGATTAAGGGTCTGGAGAATATGTCCTATGAGGAGCGGCTTAAAGAGCTGGGCATGCTTAGCCTGCAGAAGAGAAGACTGAGAAGAGACATGATAGCCATGTATAAATATGTGAGGGGAAGTCATAGGGAGGAGGGAGCAAACTTGTTTTCTGCTAACCCTAATCCTGGAGACTATGACATTGAGCAATGGTTTCAAACTACAGGAAAGGCGATTCCACCTGAACATTAGAAAGAACTTCCTAACTGTGAAAGCTGTTCAGCAGTGGAACTCTCTGCCCTGGAGTTTGTTGGAGGCTCCTTCTACGGAGGCTTTTAAGCAGAGGCTGAATGGCCATCTGTTGGGAGGCTTTGAATGCAAGTGTCCTGCTTCTTGGCAGGGGGTTAGACTGGATGGCCCACGAGGTCTATGATTCTATGATTCTTAGGAAGCTGTTTCTTGATTTAAGGCCTTGGCATGCTGACTGATATCCCAACAAAGGATGAGCCGGAGATGTCCATGCCTTGGTCTTTTTGTTTCTTGCTGCTACTTCCCGATGGATGTCAAGTGGTGCGATACCAGCTAAACAGTATAATTTCTCCAGCAGTGTTGGGTGTAGACATCCTGTAATAATGCGGCATGTCTCATTAAGTGCCACGTCCACTGTTTTAACGTGCACTTTATTCCACACTGGGCATGCTTATTCAGCAGCAAAGTAGCAAAGCACAAGGGCAGATGCCTTCACTGTATCTGGTTGTGATTCTCAAGTGGTGTCAGTCAGCTTTCGTATTATGTCATTTCTAGCATCCACTTTTTGCTTGATATTCAAGCAGTGCTTCTTATAAGTCAGAGCACAGTCCAGAGTGACTCCCAGGTATTTGGGTGTGCTGCAATGCTCCAGTGGGATTCCTTCCTAGAGCTTGATATGCTTGTCTGGTCTTAAGATGAAAAGCACACATCTGCATTTTAGATGAATTAGGAATCAGCTGGTTTTCCTTGTAATAGATAGCACTTTACTGTAAGAGCTTCGAGAGCTTCTGTTCAACCATTTCAAAGCTTCCTGCTTGAGTGGTGATGGCATGATCGTCAGTGTAGGTGCAACTTTCTGTTCCTTCTGGCAGTGGCTGGTCATTTGTGTAAATGTTAAACATTGAAGAAATACATTAATAAAGAATTCCAAAGTTGGAAGAGGCCACAAGGTCCATCCAGTCCAGCCTTCAGCCATCACTGTGTCCCTGACAGATGCCCATTCTGTTACAGTATATGGAGTTTAGCTAAGTAATTGCAGGATCTTCTTGTTTGAATGTGTGTGTTGAGGAGAAACATCTGGACAATGAAGCAATTAAGCTTGAGCATTGAGTATATCATGAGGAGGGTTTTTCCTTGACCCTTTGTGTGAAGAAGGAGATCATGAAGACTGCCATGGATCTACCACAGGACTTGTCCTGGACCATTTAACAAAGGACTTCTTACACCATCGAAGATGCAGATAATGCATGATTATAATGCATTGGACTTTGAGTAAGATATCTGCAATGGACTATGTTTAATTTGTAATGCTGGTTTTGTTAAAGCTGCTTACTTAAGAGTAAAGTTTTATTTTTCATTTACTCTGGCTCTGTGTGATTTAGCAGAGGTCTAAAACTGGAAAGACTACTGAGCTTCCGCACAGACTGACAAACTGCAACACATTCATCCTCTGCTCGGAACTCACCCTCCAAAGCAGTGTATTCCACTTCTGAACAGAACTAAACTTACCAAGGATCGCCCAAGATTGAAGCAAAATATTATTTTCAAAAATAGCTGATCAATATGAAGCAACAGACGTTATAAAATACATAATTCTTAGCCTGTGTTAATTGTTGTGAACATGAAATTTTTCATATTCCATATTTCATGGATGGTTGTGTGCCAGCAGGTTAAGGGTGAACCCAGTGAAGATGGAGATTCTATGGCTGGGTCATCCGGATGGGGAGGAGATCCAGTTGCCTACCCTGGACGGCGAAGCATTACACCCGTTGTCCTTGGTAAAGAGTCTGGGGGTCTTGTTAGACCCACTGCTGACAATGGAGGCCAAGGTTTCCGCTGTGAGCAGTTCCGCATTTTTCCATCTGCGTCAGGCTAGACGACTGGCTCCTTATCTATCTAGGAACGACCTGGCTACGGGGGGGCTGAGACTGGGTGGAAGAGGGTTTACCCTAGCAAACCTTTTGTATTGTTATCCCAATAACCCCATGAAGGTGGGATATAATGAGCATGGTGATCAGATCATGATATGAATAAACAGAACAGTTTAAATAATGTACCAGTAAGGCCTTCTCGCGGACCACCCTGAGAATTTCGGGGGGGGGCCTGAAGCCCCTTAGCCCCCTGGCTACATGCCTGCTTTCAAGATGTTGGTTTTGACCTTTAAGGCCCTATATGGTCTGGGGCCCGTCTCACCCCCTATCAACCCCAGAGATCACTTCGGTCGGAAGACCAAAACCTGCTTGAAGTCCCCAACATCCGGACTTTTCATTTGTCGGCAACCAGACACAGAGCCTTCACGATCGTGGTTCCAAATTTGTGGAATGCTTTACTGGCAGAAACACGAGCCATCCAAAGCTTATCATCCTTCTGGAAGGCATGTAAAATATTCCTTTTCCGGCAAGCATTCGGTTTCTGCTGATTGGGGATCTGTTGTTCTTACATTTTTAAAATTGTGTTTATGTATATTGTTTCTGGAAGTTTTGTAAACCGCTCTGAGCCTTCGGGGAGTGGCGCTATACAAGTCGAAATAATAAATAAATAAAGAAGGTTGAGAAATGTTTACACTTTCATCTTGTAAACTGATACATACGAAAAATGATACATTTAAATATGTAAAATACTATTTGCTTCTAACTTATTTTGTACAGTTTTGCATTCTTCCCCCCAAACTGTTTCAGAAGGAAAAAGGACTACTTTCTGCTTTCTCACTTTCAGAGGTTTGGCTTGGTATATACAACTAGACTGGAATTCAGCTGCAGGACTCTCAAGGCTACAAGTGGACTGGAAAGGAAAGTGTCCCAATTCTACTTTAAAATGAATGGTTTTGGGTAACAACAAGTGGTATTGTATCCTTCTAGGACACAGTGGGGATCATGGGACCTCCAAGTGCCATTATTCCTAACAAGGAATGGTAGGAGTTGCAGTCCAACAAAATCAGTAATCCCATAGGAATCCCGCTCCAGTTGTAAGATTATGTTCCTTACAATCCAACTCCATTCATATATATTTGAAAGAAAGACCCACTGATTTAAATGAGTTTTAAATTAAAAGATTGCAGCCTTAATAGTTCAAGCATGGAAAAACATCATTTTCGCTGCTTGAATTAGGGAAGTTCAAAATCAGTCTTTCCTATTTGGTAAGCTTGGGTTATGATCCACAAGTCAGCTCAAAATAAATATTTTTAAAATGAGTTGACAGCCAAATATTCTGCGTTTTCTAGACTGTTGATAGATCTATAATTCAAGGTGTTTAAAGCTGTGCCAATTATACAGTCATATTTGTATTGTTTGAATGTGTTATTTATATCAATAGATAAGCATGGAGGGCCAATCTAATAAACATTCTGAAAAGAAAAAAAGGATTATTGAAAGAGTTTAACCTTGAGTAGTTTTCAATCAACAACCCATTTTACCTATGTGTGGTTCCAGTAGAGATTTATTTGCATTGCTTTGAACATACCAGATACAGCTATGCACTCAAGGTGAGGTTCTGTGAGAATGATAGGCTTGGGTGGAACTCAACAAATTAGAAAACAGACCAGACTGGTTCTGAAGATGATAAATAAGTCAGCAGGTAAATCAAGTTCATGAAAAGAAGACACCTGGGAGCAAAAATGTACTGGGAAAGCCCAGTGCATCACAGTGCAGACTAGATCCTCAAATTGGCATCAAGAACAGTGATAACACAGAAAGCAAAATCAGAATTAACAGTGGGGAAAAAACTATTTATTTCATATATTCACCCACCCACCAACTGTCCTGATTGGCAGGGACAGTACCAATTAATCCTCTACTGTCCCACTTTTTCAACTTCTTTTTAAATGACTCAGGTCCCCCCTCCTCCTCCAATTTCCCCCCTTTGTTCTTAGCTTATTTCAGTTCCTGAAAGCTGATTTTAAAGTGTGGCATTTCTCCTCATTAATAACATTCACCATCTTAACCACACTGAGGGATCATCTACACACTGACCAATAGATCAGTTTGGCAAAAATGGGTTTCACTGTGTGGATAATTATACATGTCTGGGACAGGTTCAAGGCCAATAAGTTGGTTACATTAACCACAAAAGGTGACCTCAAGAAAGTTCCAGAATCTGCAGTATCTATGGTTTGGCAGCCATCAGAGAATTCCCCCCATTTCCCTACGGAGTTGTATGTGGTGTGGAAGAAAGGGAGCACTTTGTAAAATTCAGAATGTGGGGGCAACAAAGATGTCTCAAGGGCATAGTTGTGTCCTGTTGTCCACCTGGGACAGGTAATTCATTCCCTCCACTGCTCCCCCCCCCCCCCATGTCAACTTGCTAAGTAAACGAATTCCTTCTAACTATTATATTTTCCCCAGAAACAGTAGGCTTTCCCATTTTACTAAACATGACAGAATAGAGAGCGCCATTCTTACTGAATTCTAACAACTCAGTTAACCAGACCCTGTGAAGTCATGTATAGTGGTCATATGAGTATAAGTAAAGGTAAAAGTTTCCCCTTAACACTAAGTCTAGCCATATCCGACTCTGGGGTGGTGGTGCTCATCTCCATTTCTAAGTGGAAGAGCTGGTTGTCCATAGTGTCCATTGTCCATAGTGGCCGGCATGACTGCAAAAGCACTGTTATTTTCCAGCCGAAGCAGTACCTATTGATCTCACATTTGCATGTTTTCAAATTGTTAGGTTGGCAAAAGCTGGGGCTAACAGCTGGAGCTCACCCTGCTCCCCAGACTCAAACTGTCAACCTTCCAATCAGAAAGTTCAGCTGCTCAGTAGTGAGTATACAAACACACCGACATATATTTGTCATACAGATTGAAACCATCTTTAATTCCTTTTGGATTTAATTATATTTTAAGAATACTGTAATACTGTGATTTCAGAGTATATACACATTGAAGTAATAACACATCAGATTACTTTGGCTATACAGTTTATAGCATGGATGCTCAGACTAGGTACAATTGCTTTAAATTAATGACAGAATAAACCTACGTATCTTGTCCAAATAATACAAGTAATATTTTTCCTTTCATACAGTATATTCCTGAAGAATTGTTGTAGAAATATTTGACCTGGATAACTTAAAACAGTTGCTGTGTTGTAACTATACCATGACACCACTAGATGGCATCAGGTTTCTGCCACTTTCACAACTGATAAAACAAAATAAAGTGTGGTATCCATTTAATAATTGTTTAAAATAAATGTTACTGTGTTTAATTTATTTGCTGGTATTTTAGACAATCTAAATATTTTCATCTACAGTTTGTATGTTTATTGCCATTCCTAAATTGAAACATTCAGTTTCACAGATTTAGAATAATTCTCCCCACAAGGTTTGACATTTAATTGCACTGCAGGTCTGGGCCAGTTTAGATGTTCACTATTATTTTGGCTACCTCTATTAATTGCATTTGGTGGCAAGAATAAACAAACTTTAACGGAAGCCATGTCTTGAATTCATTTACTTTGAAATTATATGTATGTTTCTGTCATTATTACAACTCCATGAAACCTGACATGGGTGTTAAAAGGACCTAACTATATGAACTTGAGTTTTATGTGTGTTTGTTTAGTGTATTAATTAATTTGAAATCCATTTAAAGTTATCTATAACATACAGTACCATCTTCAGTCACGAAGTGAAATACTTTTCTGACCAATACTGCAATTACTACTACAGTTTGCATATCGCTTATCCAAAAGGCTTGAGACCAGAAGAGGTGTTTTGGATTTTGGATGTTTTTGGATTTTGGAATACCTATTTTGCATAAATGTACGTAATGAGATATCTTGGAGATGAATCCAATTTAAACAAGAAATTCAGTTACGTTTAAAAAACACTTCATACACATAGGCTGAAGGTATTTCTATACAATACGTAGTATTTTATAATTTTGTGCATGTACCAAAGTGTGTGTGCATTGAACAATCAGACAGTAAAGGTGTTATGACCTTAGCCACCCATGTGGATGATTTTGGAGTATTTTGGATAAGAGTATTTTGCACAGCTGGTCAAAGTGGAATGCACAGGTCATGATTGTGTGTTCCTGCATGGTAGAGTGGTTGGACTGGATGGCCCTGGGGTCTCTTCCAATTCTATGATCGTTTGATTCAGTACTGACAATAATGAGAGATGATGGGAGGTGCAGATCAACAACATTGGGATTGGGGCAATTTGCATACCCATGCCTTAGGAGATACTGGATCCAGATTTAGATGACTAGAGTGATATAAATCAATAGGATGTAAATTACGACTAATCTTAGTACTATTGATTTCACTGGGCCTAATCTAGGTATGAGACAGCCAGTGTGGTGAAGTAATTCAAGCATTGGACGACAGCTCTGGAGCCCTGCTTCCAAATGGCCATTTGGCCATGGAAACCTACTGGATGACTTTGGGAAAGTCATACTCTTTCACAGTCTATGGGCCCTTCCACAGAGCCATATAACTCAGAATATCAAGGTAGATAATCCACATATCTTCTTTGAACTGGATATGAATCCACACTGCCATATAATACAGTTCAATCTGGATTTTATACAGCTGTGTGGAAGGGGCCTTGCCTCAGGCCCCTTATAAACAGCCATATAAAATCCTGATTATCTGCTTTAAATGAGATTATATGGTAGTGTAGACTCATATAATCCAGTTCAAAGCAGATCATATAAATTATCTGCTCTGATAATCAGAATTATATGGCAGTGTAGAAGGGGCCTCCAATGAAGGCAAAGACAGTCCCGCTCTAAACAAATATTTCCAAGAAGAACATATGATAGGTTGCTTTATGTCAATCAGTCAGGAACCACATGAAGGCAAATGACAAACACAATAACAGCTGCAAAATAATTATGGTATACAATCTTTAGAAAGGAGCGTGGTAATGGCAATTCCAAGATTGCTGACATCTTAATATGTAGATTTCTCACTTGACTCTTTTGATTAGGATAGTCAGATTGTTGTTCAGATATCTTAAATGTCAGTTTTCAGAGCTTTGAAGCATTAGGAATCTTGGCAGCTACTGTACATACCGCCCCCATAATATCTCCACAGATATGTATCTTAGCCAGGCAGTCTTGCCCACCAGGTTCCCCTCCTTCAACAATTCAAGGCAGGGAGACTGATGAGCAATGAGATGTTGAAAGTAAAGATGGGGCAAGGAAATGGGAGGTGCAGCAGGTGTATACCCAACTGCCTTGAGAAATTTAAAGGATAGTAAAAATCTCTAACAAAGGACTTGACAAATATCCTCTGGTGAAATCTGAATTATATATAGCTATTCTCTATGTTTTAAGACTAAAATTCCTACATAAGCCATGCTTCCCATAGGATTCTGGAAGCTGTGGTCTAACAAAGAACTTTTCTAAGCTCAGTATGGATGTATTTTTAATAATAAATAAGGTCTTTTTTTAATGCCAGGGGAAACATAAAACGTAAAGGGGTGAGTTGGGGGTGACTGCTGCAAATAATACAATAAAGGTTGAACTTGCAAAAATGGGGTTCTGCTCTAACTGATTCTTCTGCAGCTGTGTGTCCCAGCCTACAACAGGCAAGATAAACAGCAGCCATCTCCAGAATTTCTAACAGAAACACAAAGGAGAGAGCAGATAAACTTGCCTCACCAACTATAACCAGCATATGAGAGAGGGGGAAAACCCACATAGATCTATAAGTTTGTTCAAAATCAAAATTGTAAGAAAAGAGGATGCTGATTAAAATACTCCCTGGATAACTTTTGGGCCCCTTTCCTCATTGCCCCTATATCCCAGGATCTGATCCCCGATCATATGATTAAAACTGGATTATATCATCAATGAGTCTCCACTGCCAGATAACCTGGGATAAGTAGATAATCTGGGATCAGATTCTAGGATATACTGTAGGAGCAGTGTGGAAGGGGCCTGAAATGGCTTGAAGGCACACAACATTCCTAATTAACGTGACTATCTCATCAGCCAAAAACAGGAAGACACTTCCCATTGAAATACTGATAAGTTTATGTTAATTAAAATTGTTTTGTTTGTTTTTTGCACTACATATAAAATGTGTGTATTGTGCATAGAAATTTTTTTTAGGTGGGTTTTTTTCTCCAACAATATCCCAACAGTCTGAAGGATCGTGAACCGACCCTCTGCCTAAAATGTTTGAGGACTCCTGTTGTAAAACAACATGTTAGTGTTGTTTTACTATAAGGGAGTTATGGTGGGCGAGGTGAGGGCTTATGGTTAACTAGTTTTTACTGTATTATAAACCATAAACCAATAAAAACATTGAATAAAGTATTAGTTTACTTACTACATCTGGCATGTATTAACCCTTCAATAAACATGTGTTAATATACATTGAGAACAAAGGGGAGTAAGTTTAAATCTCACAGAAAACCCTTGGGTGCAGACATGGCAGCTGCAATTAATTGCATTAATTTGGACAGAATTTTATATGACCAGATAATTCCATAACAGTCCTCAGTCAAAGCTTGCTTCAGACACAGTACAAACCTGTTTTACTGCAATAGTAAAAACAAAAATTACGAGTGTTTTTCAGCCAGCTAGTATTCAACCACACCTAATACCCTTTGGCCCAAAATATTTGCTGTGTTAGTATGCTTTTTTCTCTTTCATGTAATTTTAAAGCAATGGGAAAAACCAAAACACTCGATTGAACTTCACTCAGGTGTGAATGTATTATGCATATTTCCTAATGACAATGCACTGCCTAATGACAGTATGATGAAATCTCAATAAAATTCAGAGGTTTTTCTTCTTCTTCAAAATTCCAAATTAACTTGTGGTGTGCTATAAATCACCTAACTTTGACAGACTTTGAAAGCTTTTTCTCATGACTAAATTATTGTTCTTGATATGAAAACATGTAGGAATGTTGTGTTCTACTGAATTCTCAGAGTTTCTGTTGAAACAATGAGCTGAAAGGTTCAAGTGTGAATTCTTTTCATCAGGGTGGGCAGAAGTGAGAGCAATATGCAACTTTCTGACAAGACACTTAGAATCTCATCCAATGTGCCCTTATGGGATGAATTTGTAAACTCCCCTCCCCCATGTGCTAAGAAACATCCGACTGGCTGTAGTAGTAGGTATCTCATCTAGCAGCTACTGCAACCAGCCAGCACTACCACCATTTCTGTTGCTATTCTTATAAGCTCTTCATGTTCTTTAATAGGCATCATTTCATTGGGCAGCAGAGAGAAGGGAAGAAAGGAATTAACACTTCTCATGCACACTTTCCTTATTTCTTAACTTTGCTATGTGAAGAAGTCAGTTGTCACGCAGAATGGTAAATAACCATATAAAATTGCTGTGGTTGTCAGGGCTGGAATCTGCTACTCCAGTCTTGTAAAAGTACAACTGTTTCTAATTTCTAAGCCATAATGTGAATCTACAAGAACATAAGATATAATCTAAGCAGAGAATAGGGATGTGTGTAGATTTCCAGATGTTGTTGGGCTGCATTTCCAGCTGCCCTTCTCCACCGGCTATGTTGACTGGGGGCCCTTCCACACAGCCCTTTATCCCAGAATATCAAGGCAGGAAATCCAACATTATCTGAGTGTGGACTTGAAGCAGGATTAGGAGTCCACAACAACACACTGTGGGGTTCTGTATATAATCAATATATTCAGGCTTGCATATAAGCTCAATCTTATTACTTTCCATTAACACAAAGGTATATCTATTACATATAAACGGCGCACAAACCAAAGGAAAATACCAGAGTCACTCCTTTCACAGTTAGTCCCTCTTCACAGAGTCTAATAGACTCAATCAGATAGTCCCATTCTTCTGTGATGTATTCTTTAAGACCCAATGGTCAACTCAAAAATATATTTTATAATCCACGGCCCGTTGGCCCAAAATAAGTCAACTTGGACACAGGTGTGGAATGTAATATGCTTCCGTTGTGAGTTCCAATGCGTATTAATCCACTAGTTCGTGGTTATCGCTGGGTAGTCCACCTACGGGTAATCCTTCTCCGGTTACCGGAGAAGGATTACCCGTAGGTGGACTACCCAGCGAACTAGTGGATTAATACGCATTGGAACTCACAACGGAAGCATATTACATTCCACACTTGTGTCCAAGTTGATTTATTTTGGGCCAACGGGCCGTGGATTATAAACTATATTTTTGAGTTGACCATTGGGTCTTGAAGAATACATCACAGAAGAATGGGACTATATTATTGAGTCTATTAGACTCTGTGAAGAGGGACTAACTGTATCGTGAGTGACCCTGGTATTTTCCTTTGGTTTGTGCGCCGTTATATGTAATAGATATACCTTTGTGTTAATGGAAAGTAATAAGATTGAGCTTCTATGCAAGCCTGAATATATTGATTATATACAGAACCCCACAGTGTGTTGTTGTGTTGTAGGAACATAGATAGTAACTACACTGCTCATATTGCTTAGTATTTGGCAATTGCAGTCCTTCGGGTCGATAGGCGTTTTTCTGGGGCGAGGCAGGCAGCCGGTCATTTGTTTGGGGCCCCTCCTCAGCTCACCTAGGTCGTCCCAGTCTCCCGCCTTCGAGCGAAGACCGTCCTGGCAACAGGATCGCGCCCTCCGCGTCACAGACTCGTCTGAATGGCACAATCCGTCATCATGTCGGGGTCACCAAGATGAAGCAGGATTAGGAGTCCCAGAACTCCCAAGGCAATACCTTTTGTATTAGGCTGCAGTTGCTAGCGAGCGCAAGGACAGGATGACGCGACAATTCTTACTGCAGTACAATGAAACCAGCTTTATTTGCCAAACATCAGCTGATGGGTCCGCCCTCTTTGCAGAACAAAGCTGCTGGAAGACAGAACCCCGATCATTCTCAGTAAACAGGTTTTATACAAACAATGGTGGCAATATTTTAGTCCCTCCCATCTTCATGCATTGTTACTGGCTAGTATTCATGAACCCATATTACTCTATCCAATTAAACAAAGCATCTTTAGCTTCTGAATCTTATTTGCTAACAAGTGTGGCGCAGCATTAATTCTCATTCCCACTGTATATTATCTGCTCTATGTGCAGGATGTACCTGAATCGTTACATTTTACTATCTATTTCTCACCGGAGCCTGCCAAGTGAGAAACCTCATTTGCCATGCGCGTTTCCTAGCCCAATTGAAACTTTGTAAACAAACCCGCATGGTGTGTGCTAAGCCAATCACGACTGTTTATCTTTCCAGAAGCACATGATGTTCTCTGGCCAATTACAGCCTGTGCTTGTGTACCAATCAGAGTGGATAATTCTCGTCACTGTAGCTGGCAAGCTGACTCCACTATTCTAAGCCTGTACTAAGCAGCACTTTCTCCTGACATTTCTTCTGTTAAAGCATCAATTTCTCCTTCAGACTCAGATAACGCAGTTCAAAGCAGATATTGTGGGATTTTCTTCCTTAATATTCTGGGATATAGCACGGTGTGGAAGGGCCCTGGGTTTTCTGAGTCCACACTGGGATAATATGGGATTTTCTGCCTTGATATTCTGGGATATAGTGCTGTATGGAAGGGCCCTAGACATGATGACTGATTGTAAGAGCTGTTCAGCAGTGGGGCTCTCTTCCTCAGAGTGTGGTGGAAACACCTTTTTTGGAAGCTTTTAAACAGAGGTTGGATGGTCATCTGTCAAGGTTACTTCTATTGTGCTTTTCCTGCATGGCAGGGAGTTGGACTAGATGGCCCATGTGGTCTCTTCCAACTCTATTATTCTATGATAACTGTTGCAGTCTACTAGTATCTGGAGAGTCACATGTTCTTCAGCCCAATATAGGTGGGTATCAACAGAGTTTGTGGAATAGGGATTTCAGAGTTCAACTAGGACTTTGGGAGACCAGAGATCAATTTCTGACAAATCCATGGAGTGACCTTAAGACAGTCACACTCTCAGTCTTGGTGAAAAGCAATGGCACATTTCCTCTAAATAAATCTTGCTAAGAAAGCCATATGATAAGAGTTTACATAGGTTGAAGTCAACTTGAAGCCACATTTCTGCAAATCACTGTTATCCCATATATGTTTTAAATGTTCTGTTGGATTTGTATTTTAGTATCTGTTCTGTGATGGCTGAAGGAAAAATCTGTTCTCAGAAACCATATGCAATAGTGTAAAACTTTGCTTTCATATGGATGTAGAAGACTTCTACATTGATTCTCATAAGTCTTTGGGTTCGTGGGGTGCCTTTGAATAAAGGAATCTGAAGATTTTAATGAATTTCACTAAATTGACTGACTTTGTATATACGTTTTTTAAAATTATGTACAAATAATTCTGGTCAATCTGTTTTTTAATACAGATTTTGAAATCTGTTTTTTGCACATAAGACCAATAAGCTGAGGGCAGGGAAACAAGGGGCTTACTGTTTGTGCACCTCTAAAATCCCATCTACACACTGCTATATAATGAAGTTTCATGATGCAGTTTAAGGGCATTGAATTGCAATATATGGCAGCATAAATAGGGGATGAGACTCTTGACATTTCAAGATTTTATTTTAATCTTCTCTACTCAACATCTATGCAATGCCTGGCCCACTGGTACTTGCTGACAAAGCTTGGATTGATTTAGTGAATCTTACTTTAGATGATTGGTCAGAAATGTCTCAAATGATTCTGGAAAGCTTTGCCTATCTTACATAGATAACCCTGGGCTTCCCAATCTGATCCTAGCAATAAATCTACAAAGCAGCTGGGAGTCAGTAGTTGCTGCTCTTAAGAGTATGACTCCTTTAGCTAATTTATACAGTGTTTCAAACCCTTTGATATGTAACTTCAAAAAGAAAACATTAAATAATCCATTTTACCTGACTCCAGGGTTAATGAGAAGTTCTTAATTAGCCAAAATTAAGAAAACCAATTAACTTTTTTGCTCTAATGTACTGAGTTGGTTTTTCAACATTTGTCTCATAACTCATACCATGACAAGGATTTTCAGGAAATGTTTGCAAAATGTCTGCATTTGCATAATATCACATTCCTGAGTGCATTACAAAGAATTTTATAAACACCAGATAGAACTCAAGAAATTGAAGAAATAATACTTTAAATGGAAAAACCCTGTTTTTATAATGCAGTAACGTTATGTAGTTTGCTTTTCTTTCTTATTTTGCTTTTAATGTCTGTATTTTAGTATTAATATTAAGGTAATGCAGAGTTGGTGGCATAATATTGGGTATTTTTAATAGTAACTCTCAAGCGACCAGACACTTCATTCATTCAGCACCTACCATTCCCCATAGGTGCCAGTGAACAGAGTGTACTTATTGTTCCTCTAACATACACATTTAGTATAGCATAACACTTCTGGAATAAGGTCCACTTCATCAGATGCAAACAGTAATTCATGCCATAACTTTGTTAATCTTTCAGATGACTCTGATATTTTTAATAGTAATTGCCGCTATATGTCATAGACAGTATATCTCAATACACTAGCACTGGGAAGCACAAGGAAGTGGTTAGTATTGCCTACACACCCCACTTTTTGGTTTTCCACATAGACATCTGGTCGGTCACTGTGTGAACAAAATGCCAAACTAGATAGACCTTTGGTTTGATTAAGAGATGCTCTTCTGTAGTTATTTTCTATATGACTCACTGCCCCACATTCTGAAGAGTGTGTGATTCCGCATTTTAAACTATGAAAAGTCTAGTTTAGCTACAATAACACTTTTTGGGAAGTAAATTATCTACTATTCTATGATATATCTCTTCCCCAGGCTGGCCCTGTTCCTCCAAATCCCTAGGTTCCTGTCATCCCCCCCCCCCCCCCAATCCCTTAAAGATTCAAAAGATTTGGCTGGGAAACTTTTGATTTGTAGCAAGATATATCTGTGGTCCACATGGTTTCAGATACATTTCAAGTAGTAGAAAGGGGTACACACACTTAGTCTGCTCAATGCGCAAGTCTCTTCCTCTTTAAAGCCATGTGGAACAATGATTTATAAGTCTATTTTGGAGCCAGGGAAGTCCACCAAGGAACATTAGTCCTTTTCTAGGGCTAATAAAGCCATATAGCCCGGAATATCAAGGCAGATAATCCACAATATCTGCTTTGAACTTGATTATCTGAGTCCACATTGCCATATAATTCAGTTCAATGTTGATTTTATATAGCTGTGTGGCCCTAGTCATGATCACTGGAAAATATGTCAGTATGGACTCAGATAATCCAGTTAAAAGCAGATATTGTGGGATTTTCTGCCTTGATATTCTAGGTTATATGACTGCGTGAAAGGGCCCTCAGGTCTTCTTGAGCTAATGTAGAATGTTGATCAGCTTTAAAACATAAACTGTCCAGCTCCACATGCTCATTCAGGAACATTTTTTTCAATTGAGATATTACTTATTTATTTAAGTAATCTCTCGTTGTCTGAGTATGATGGCCTTCCAAATGTAGTGTCTTGGCAGTGGATATGTAGGTGCTTATGGAGCCCTATTCTTGATCCGCATGTTCTTCCACAGTGAGGGCATCGGTTATCAGGTGGAAGGTGGACCGGATCAGGGTTGGCTTGACTCGCCTTCCTCTTAGCATATTTCTCTCTTTTGCCTTCCATATTTGCCTCTTCAAATTCGACAGCACTGCTAGTCACTGCTGATCTCCAGTTAGAGTGTTCAAGGGCCAGGGCTTCCCATTTCTCAGTGTGTCACAATGCTGGGACTAGGCCTGGCCCCTTAATTACACACACAGAGACGGTAGGCAATTAACTGTTTATTGAGTAATTAAGAACAGGTGAAAAAGGTAAAATGTCCAAAAGATAGAGAAAAGCAATTAGAGTCCAAAGGTCACAAATGAAGAATCAATCAAAAGCAAGGTCCATAAGAACAAGGCAAAGTTCAAAAGGCAAAGTAATCCGTGGAATTCAACAAGGCAATGTCCATGAAAATACAAGGTCCAAGGTAACTCTTGGCAAGGCCGCCAGACTATGGCTTCCAGGAACCAGGTCGCTTCACTCCCTTCAGATCAGAAGTGGCCGACCAACTGAGGAACCGTTCCCACGGAACGTATATTTGATCCCCTCCTTTGTGAGACCAACGCCGCTCTAGGCTTCGCCTCCATTCCTTTCTATTGGCCTCAATGCTTCTTCTACAGTCAAAACTCCTTCCCGGCCGAGCTGCAGCTGGCTCGCTATCTTCTTGAGAAATTTCCTCCCTTTCAGTTTCCATCAACTCATCCCCCGCTGGTTCCCAGATACGTTCCTGGGAACCATGCCCACCTGGCCTCTCATATGCATTGTCTGAATCAGTGTCAGATTGACCTTCCCCCTCCTCGTAAGCCTCGGGCCAGATGTCGTCCCATTGCAAACTGTCTGTAGGAGATGCAGGCCCATCGGCCCCTGCATCCACTTCACCTGTATCCCCATCAATCGGGTCCAGGGCAATTGGGACCCCCAGGGCGGCACCGAACCCCCCCCCCCCGGCTGCACTGGAGGCTGGGTTGCTACACAGTGTCTAAGCCACAGTTTTTAAGGTTGGCTTTAAGCCCATTTTTAAATTTCTTTTCCTGCCCACCAACATTCCACTTTCCATTCTTGAGTTAGGAGATGGTGATCGGATATTCAGACAACGTGGCCAGTACATATTAATGACATAGAAGCATTGCTTCACTCCTGGTGGTCTTTGCTTCTTCCAGCACTCTGAGGTTTGTCCACCTGTCTTCCTATGAGACTTGCAGGATTTTTCAGAGGCAACACTGATGGAATCGTTGCAGGCATTCAGTGTGACGTCTGTAGACAGCCCACATATAATAGGGTTGAGAGGACAATAGCTTTATAAACAAGCACCTTGGTATCCCTACGGATGTCCTGATCCCCAAACATTCTCTGCTTCATTCTGGAAACAGTTGCACCCATAGAGCTCAGGTGATGGTGTATTTCAGTGTCAATGTTAACTTTTGTGGAGAGGTTGCTGCCTAGATAGTGGTAATGGTCAACATTTTAGTCAACAGAGATGTGGATAATCTGTAAATAAGAAATTATTATTACAAATTATCAAAACCCTAGTTGGTAAGATAAAGTCTGTTTTTACTGCTTTTTTCCTCTGTACCTTACATGACAGCACATCACATTTTGAATTTTTCCCTTCATTAACTTTCTGAGGAGAAATCCAAATGCAGATTCTAGATAACCTTGCTGGCATATGCTTCAGGTATAGCTTACAGGGGTGTGGGAAATTGCAGCAAAAACTAGTAACCACATGAAACTTCTCCTGCTACCATTAAAAGCAACAAAATCCAGCTTAATTGTGCGAACATAAGGATTCCGAACATCAAAACATGACTAATTGAATGGAAAGATTAATTTGTTCATTTCACAGCTGTCTGTTATTTAATATTAAAAGATAAAGCAACACTGGCACTGGTACATATAGTTTTTACTTTATGAGTGAAGGCTCCTTTAGAAGACATGGTATTTCTTAAAGTCTCTGCATGGGTTATGCATCTGAGGCTACAATCCTTAAGCAGCTGACCTGTGTAGAATTGAATTTGACTACCTAATTTAAAGACAAACTGCAGCAAGGGACCTGAGCAAAGATTTAAAGGATAAGAGGCAGACAGTATCTCGGAGGATGAGCCAGTGTCCAACACAGATATTAGGGCTTTTGGAGGATCAAACTGTCTTGTGGGCTCATTCGACAATATTCGCGCTGGTAGTGAAATCTAAAATTTGGACCTCCTTTGACTCAAAAAGCCTGATCTACCTACTTAGTAGGGGAGTAGGAGGTGTGTGTCATGGGGGATTCTTTGTCTGACAATGATGATATTACCACCAATCATTTTTAATGTAGTCTTATCAACAGTTTCCATTTGAATATAACTAGTTGCAACTAATTTAAATTTCACTGTTATTTTAGGATTAGGATATAATTCAACTAGCAGCCAAAAGACATTGAAGGGTGCTTCCAGTCAGGACTAAAATTCGTTCCAAATCAGGTTTTAAAAACTCACTTTGGCGCAGATTTCAGTCCCCACACCGCCCAAAAAAACCCAGGCTTTCCTAGGAGTGGGGTGTGTGTGTTTGTGTGACTACATGCCACCCTGATTCGAATCGGGATGCATGCAGCCACCCCAAACCCCCCTCAATTTACCCCTAAATTAAAGTAAAAAGTACCTGGCTGTCATAAGTTCCCTCCTTGTGCCCTCCTGGCACAAGGAAATGAAGCATCAGGAGAGGGAGGCCAGGAGGAAAATCCTTCCTCACCCCACCCCACCCCCTCCAGTCTCCTGGCATGTCATTTTCTTGTGCCAGGAAGGTGCAAGGAGGGAACTTATGATGACCAGGTACTTTTTACTTTAATTTAGGGGTAAATTGGGGGCTTTGGGGGGGTGACCTCTCTTTTTTGGTTCCAGGAGCCCGAAAAATTCAGATGGCTGTGTGGATTGGGCCCGGGAACCATGTGATGCAGTCCCCGAATCCAATCCCAACAGAACGCACACCTGGTAAGACCCGGATCTTACTAGGTATTTAATTAATTTGGAACAAACCAAGGAAACCTTGATTTGCTCCAAATTAATTTGGTTTTACCAGACACACCTGGTAAAACTGAGGCAGATCCTGGGATATGGGTCTGTCTGGATGGGCCCTGAAAGGCAATTGGGTGTGGTATAGATCCTGGGGTCCTCTCCACATAACAGTTATTAGTCTATCATTCCACTTTAACTGCCATGGCAGCATCCTGTGGAATTCTGCAATTTGCAGTTTGGAGGGGGGTATTTAAAATTCACAGCTAGAAAGCTCTGGTGTTAGAAATACCATGATCCCATAGGAGTAGCCATGGTAGTTGACAATTATGCTGATGTTGTTTTTTTTTTAAAAAAAAGAATTTATTCCTTTTGTTAGATATGATTATGACGATGCTGTTCATTTTTATTGTATGTTATGTTTTCTACTTTTTATATGTTGTTCACCACTTTGAGTCCCAAGCGGGATAGAAATAAATAAATAAATAAAATCATAGTGTTGTGATTGTATAGGATTTGAGTTGGTTTAGGCATTCTGTTCCCCCAAACCAAGTAGAAAGTCCCCCAAATATGTAAACATATGAAGATGCTCCTCAAACATCCCAGAATCTTTAACTATTCCCAAATACGTTTATTACTTATCCAGAATTCCAAAATGCAAAATTCTCCAGAATTCAACATTTTCCACATGTGCAGCTAAAATAATGACCTCTTTGCTTTCTGATGGTTCAATGAACAAACTTATTTCATATACAGAATTATTTGAAATTTATTAAATGACCTTCAGGCTATGTGCATAATGTGGATATGAAACAAATGAATTTTGTGTTTAGAGTTAGGTCCCATCGCCAAGTCATCTATTATGCCTATGCAAGTATTTCCAATATCTGAAAACATTCCTCCACACAGTCACTGAAAACTTGGTGTTCATGTGAAACCATCCATCTAAGCCAGTGTTTCTCAAACTGTGCTCCTCCAGGTGTTTTGGACTCCAGCTCCTAAAAATCCCAGCCAGTTTACCAGCTGAAGTCCAAAACATCTGGAGGAGCACAGTTTGAGAAACACTGATCTTAGCAACCAGATGATGATCCTCTAATAGTTTCAGAGTATCGTTTTATTCAATTTTCCTGCAGTAACCCCACACATATTGTGGAAACGACACCTGTGTCTTCCTTCCGTCCTTGGAAGTGTCAGTCTCTGGGAAAGTGGCTTTAATAAATGACAGGACAGGCTTACCTGGTAATGAGCTCCATTGAACTTAATGACGTTTAATTCTGAGTAGGCATGCCTATACTATTAATTTCATCATTGAGATTGTTTGCTATGATTCATACCCACTGCAGAAGCAGGAAACCCATTTGTAAACTTATTCTGTTTTCTTTTCATCAGAACAGAGGGCGGTTGCTTTGAGTAATAACAAAGGAAATCCCCTTTACTTGAGGAAGCAGGGATTTAAAAATCTGATAGAAAATTACTTTTAACAAGTAATTGTGAGTGCTGATCATCATTTGACAGAATTATTTTACAGCAGGTGATATAAATAAAACAATTGCAAAGACAGCACAAGGTCTTATGAGAATCGTGCTATCTAGTTGTGTTTGCTTGTCCGACTTTCCATTTTCCCTTTCTCTTTCAACCCGATTTTTAGTTTAGACTGCTGTCTAGAACAACATTTCTCAACCTAGGGGTTGGGACCCCTGGGGAGGGGTCACGAGGGGGTGTCAGAGGGGTCACCAAAGACCTTCAAAAACAGTATTTTCTGTTGGTCATGAGGGTTCTGTCACACCCCAGCCTGTCCCAGGCCCTCAGCAAGACCAATGCCATGTTAAATTCCAAGCCTCAGAGAGGCCTGCAAAGCCTAAAAGCAAGATGCTGTAGGAGCCTCTAGTTCATCCAGCATTCAAGGACAAAAGCAGGTCAGCTCCAGCTCGGGCCGATAAGGACCGAGGGAAAGGCGGAGATGGGTTAACTCCCGTCCGTCCAGGTGCCAGTGTTAACAAGTTGACATACCATTCTGATGCGGGAGTCTTGAGAAAGCCCAGCTGGGAGCCTGCTCATGAGAACCAGTTTCGACGCACCTATGCGTCGTAACGATCAAAGCCTGTGAGGCATATTTAAGTTAGGCCTGGGAGATGTGTGCCATCTTTCACCAATGTTTAGATCAAGCTACGCTTTCACGGAACCTTGCCTGGGCCACTGGGCTTTCCAGCCTTTGAACTTTGTTTGCCAAGTCTTTGTGCCAAGAACTTATCCATTGGAGTAGCCCATTGGGGCATCAAGACTCTTTACCTTTTAATCCTGTTTCCTGTTGGACTATTGCTCTGCAATATCTTGATGCTTGGAAGCATCTTTGGACAATATTTCTCTCTACTTTACTCTATTCATTTATTCTAAATAAAGCATTTAACCACGGCTGGTCTCAAGTGGTTTACTGAGGGGTCCTTCAGGTCTACGGTTCAACAGGTTCTGTGTGGAAAGTTTGGCCCAATTCTATCATTTGTGGGGTTCGGAATGCTCTTTGATTGTAAGTGAACTATAAATCCCAGCAATGACAACTCCCAAATGTCAAGGTATGTTTCCCCCCAAACTCCACCAGTGTTCACATTTGAGCATATTGAGTATTCATGCCAAGTTTGGTCTGGATCCATCATTGTTTGAGTTCACAGTGCTCTCTGGCTGTAGGTGAACTACAACTCCAAAACTCAAGGTCAATGCCTACCAAACCCTTCCAGTATTTTCTGTTGGTCGTGGGAGTTGTGTGTGCTAAGTTTGGTTCAATTCCATCATTGGTGTAGTTCAGAATGCTCTTTGAATGTAGGTTAGCTATAAATCCCAGCAACTACAACTCCCAAATGACAAAATCAATCCCCCACAACCCCACCAGTATTCAAATTTGGACATGCCGGATATTTGTGCCAAATTTTGTCCAATGAATGAAAATATATCCTGCATATCAGATATTTACATGACGATTCATAACAGCAGCAAAATTACAGTTATGAAGTAGCAATGAAAATAATTTTATGGTTGGGGATCACCACACCATGAGGAACTGTATTAAGGGGCCGCGGCATTAGGAAGGTTGAGAACCACGGCTCCAGAGGTCTTAAACCATCTTGTTGTGGGCTAACCAATGAAAGGCAAATCAGGCTGGAAAACCTTAACAACATTAACTACCAGCAAGTCTCCTGGGGCACAAAACGTCTTATATAAGAATAAAAGACCCGCAGAGCCAAGGAGAGAGCGTTGCAAAGAATTTCATAACTACACGGAAGGCCAGTAAAGTTACATTTTATTGGACTGTTCATCTGTATTTGAAGATTCATCTAAAACTTCAGAAAGAGATATCTAGCTTTTCCCATGACCCCTAGCTGTCCTCTGAGGTTATAGAACTATGGCCTTAATATTCTTGTGTATAGATCCCTTTCTTTGGCAGGTCTGAAGTTATGAACCCAATGATGAAAAGGGCAGGAATCTTGTCTATTGCTTCCCCACCCAATGTCCATCTGTGCATTAATCTAAAACATATACACATAAAAGCTGTATATGCAGATTTGAATTATGTGATGAGAATCTGCATGTATACAATGTGTTTTCATGGCTCTTGTTTACAGCATGTAATTAATGAGTGGGCAACAGATGAGATCACTTTGTGCTGTCAGTGGAAAAGATCCCATACACTTTTAGCATAGGGTAATATATGCCAGCATATTTATGCTGAATCCCATAGTTGCACAGTTGTTTGTATAACAGGTGCCAAGGTCTTGAGATCAACCATTGTGTAACAGTGAATTAACTCCCCACCCACCAAGTCGAAAGTGAGAAATGCAGCTATGTAGGTCCTTATAAAAAGTTTGTCTGTACTACAGACCACACTTACGCAGCGTCTGAGAAAAGCACAACAGGTTGTGCAACTATTTTTTATGTCTGCATAGTGTCTGAGAGAGCCAGCATGGTGGAGTAATTTGAGTATGGCTCTGTAGATCAGAGTTTAAACTGTGTTCAGCCACAAAAACCACTGCATGGCTTCAGGCAAGTCTCACACTCTCAGCCTCCAAGAAAGGCAAAGATACACACACATCTCAATTATCTGATCAAGATCCTGCAAAATCAAACAACACAACAAGAACAATGCTTCCAGATTTTGACTAATGCAGTCAGTATAGGAGTCAGTTGCTTCCCAGTCAACAGAGGAACAGACCTTGATTATAGGAGCTGCTTCCTGGTAAGTGGGGATTGGGGGTTCATGGCAAGGTTCTCTGTGTAGCACTGTAACTATGGTGTTTATGCATACATAATTCCCAACATGATTGCAGCCATAGTGATATAAAGGTAGGTTAGACATTCATTCATACATAATGAATAGACAAAGTTGAAGGGATAGTATGGATCGTATTTAAACCACCATTAATATCCGGGAAATAATTATACAAGCGTAATTAGCACATGTGGAGACCCCCCCCCCCAGGGGACCATAGAATCTGTGATAGTATGAGGTTTGCACATTTTTCATGGATCTAAAAAGCATTCAAGAAGGTTGATATAAATTACCAGGAGATATATATTTGGTTCACATATCTCGACTTGGCAATGAACCCAATGAGCATACCTTTAAATTGGGAATTCAGGGACAGCAATGTTTTGAGGAAAATGTGAACAGTACTCAAGGAATTGGTGGCTTTGCCAGATGGCTTTTGCAAGAAATGGGAATCTACATACCTTTAAAAGAAGAGTACTAAAGCTGAACTGGTTAGGTCACACCCACTTTAACCATTTTGAATCAGATTCCTCACAAATTTATTAAACAATTTTCATGATTTAAGGATGTTAATTTTTTAATTTTTTTTAATTACCTACATTATTATTATTTTGTATGAAAAGTGTTGCATAAATAAGTATACAACTGATGAAAATAGAAGGAGCACAAGTGGCTAAATATGTTTTGACCAAAAACTTTAAACAATGCTTCCTCTGTGCATGAGGCAGGGCATTGTGGACAAGCATACAGATGCAAAGTTGTTTGTTTTGCTCCACAGTCACACAAAGTGGAGGATTCTTCTAGGTAGTGCCATTTTGCCAGATTGTCTTTTGTTTTGCCTGAGTCTGTTCAGGGACTTCCAAGTTGCCCATTCTTGGTTTGCTCCTGGAGGCAGACCCTTGTGGGGGCTATCCAATTGGGATTGCCTGGTTTAGCTGCCCAGAGGGATACTTTTGCTGTTGCTGTGGAAAAGTTAAGAGGAGTGGTGGTTCTCATGAAGCTTTTCCTTGATTTGAGTCTAATGGGAGGATTTTCTTTACATTACTTATGTCATATCACAATGGTCGAAAAGTAAATTCCTTAAGTGAGGATGACTTTTATTCAATAAATAAATGCATGCAAGGCAAAGTTTAGAAAAATGTCTTTCTCCACCCCTTCCAAATAACACACTGGAATGCATTTTAATAGGTAGCTGGCTGTATGCTGATGACTCAAGGTTCAATAATATTTGAATGCAAAACAGAAGTTATTAAAGAAAACACTGTATGAGTCAAACAAGCCTGTGGGCAAGAAAACAAAGAAAACAAAGAGAAAGGCAGATGTTAACAATGTGACATATTAATATATAATTGAGGTACCCATGATTGCATCCACTTGCTCATATATGTCGTTTTTAATGGTTGGGATCATGTCACATTTTTTCTATTTGACTGGGAAGTCAAGTTGTGCAGCTCTCTAGCTATCTTTTACAAATCATCTGCCACAGAAAGTTTCTTTACTCACCCACTTCCAATGCCAAAAGCAAGAACGCTCAGAGTTTTATAGTGAAGATTTATGCCTTTACTCATAATCCAGTATAGTACAGGTTATTGGTAGTATGGACAAAAAGAGGCACCCAAAAGTACTTGATGGCACCCAACAACAGCAAATTACTAAATTTGCCAGCCTTTTGGAAATAATGGAGTTTTCACCAGATTCCTAACTCCACAGAAATCTACAGAGAGATCCCCAGAAGCCTCTTAATAGTATTAAAGTTTGCTTTAATTATATTCAAATACTACATTGGCATACAAAGCACATTCCATTCATTAGATCCACATTTTTATTAACTATTGTCTGATTACAATCCTATTAAGAAGTCAGTCATTGTGTATTTCTTTGAAGCCTTTACAGAAAACAGTCAAGTTCCTTTTGTTTTATTGCATAACCTGGAGTTCTCACATATTTATTTTTAATTTTACTGCCATCAGCTTTTGACAAAACTATGTGCATGCAAGCTCATGCAAGGCAGCTCGATTGAGTACTATTTCCACACGTGAAGAAGAATGTTTTCATCTTTCGAGAAAAGAACAAATTGTTTCTTGTAAATGTAGCAATCCTATGTTTTATTGACATTTGTATTTGTATACAGTATATACAGTACATTAAGCTTATATGTGTTTAGATGCATTTGCATCACTGCAATTAGTGAATACTGGTCTTTTTAGCTCGATTATTTGACATTTTAGAATTTGACATATGATATATGACATTTCCTAAAAAGGATTCCTGTTGTTAACATTAATAATCATGAGCTAACCTGCAAGTGCTATTTTGAGTTGCTGCTTTGTCATTACAGCTGAATTGAAAGAGGCCTTCCTGTTTACATTAGTATACTCGTTCAATTTTTGTGTGAACTGATTATTGGTAGAGTCAAAGGGTCAGAGGCAAGCTGAGTCTTCTGACCTACCACAGAATTCCTTCTATAGCACACCTCGGCTATTATGATGATTAAGGAGTTCCATAAATGGACAATTACCAAGAAACCTATTGTAGGACACCTTAACAACTATACAAAGGTGGACCAAGCTGCACCCTATAAAGGAATATAAATACCACACCAGCCAAGCCTGAAGAACAAAATAATTCTTCCACCTCAAATACAGTGTTTGTTCCAAACAGTCTATTAGTGTGTGAACAGGATGTTTCAACAAAGGCAGGGGATGTTTGTGTTCCCTACCTGCAATTGGAGGTGTCCCCAAGACTTTGTTTGATCCTGAAATTTAACGCATTTCACTGGATAAGCCTTATTGCTGGTAACGACGATCTACAACTGACGATCTACAGCAAAGGAAAGCATTGTAGTCCCTTAGCTGATGAGTTCCATCATCTCCTTGGTAGAATAAAGCAACCAAAGAAATTCCATCAGACTAAGCCAGGGACAACACCCTCAATCTCTGTGGTTGGATAATGGATGTAGTGGGTGGTGATGCAATTGTGGAGAAAGCAGCCAGCAGATGGATCCCCAGATAGAATAAATAAACAAAATTAATTAGGGCAGGCATGGCCCATCTCCCATCCTAATAAGAACAGCATAAGTGAGTTGTTGAAAGGAAGGTTTTCTGAGAAAATCTTGCCAAGAAAACCATGTACTTCAGGGCACATAAGAACAAAAGAAAAATAAACTTTTTTGGTTGGTTCCGAGCCCATTAATGCCTTCTCATCCTTGAATTGCCATGTTAAAGTGGGTATACTAAATATAAAACAAACTTTTTAATGCCACGGGGCAGCTGTTAACATTTGGCCATGACATTGACAAGGACGCTAGATCCCACTTGCTTGTTGGCAGGGGTCTTATCCACTATCGGAGCTCTCCCTGATTTCTGTAGATTGCTGTATATAATTGAGTACAAGCTGATCCAAATATAAGCCGAGGCACCTAATTTGACAACAAAAAACTGGGAAAATATACTGACTCGAGTATAAGACGAAAGTGGGAAATGCAGCAGCTACTGGTAAATTTCAAAATAACAATAGATACCAATAAAATTACATTAATTGAGGCATTAGTGGGTCAAATGTTTTTGAATATTTACATAAAACTGTAATTTAATATAAGACTGTCCAACTTTGATTAAACCATTATTCTAACCTTCTTAAAAGTAAATGTTCTTATGTATTCTTCCAATAATAATAGAGTAAAATAAAAATGTAATAAAATAAAAATAACAGAGTAAAATAATAAATGTAATAATAGAGGAAAAATAATAAATGTAATAATAATAATAGAGTAAAATAATTCATAACCTTGACTTGAGTATAAGCTGGGGGGGGGGGTTCAGCCTCAAAAAGGGCTGAAAAACTCGGCTTATACTCAAGTATAAATGGTAATCCTTAATTACATCATTTGCTGTTCTAGGGGGTCTCCCAACTCTCAAGAAAGGTTATATATAAGGTGTGCAATATGTCATTAAGAAGAAAATGAGTCCTCATTATGTTAGCTGCCTGAATCGACCTAAAAGAAACAAGTCACCTTGGGAGAACTTGAAGCAAAATCCAGTTCACCACATCATTTTGCATGCTTTGCAGAGAAGGAGAAGCTCTTGCAGTCTGCACATTGTGTGAACATGAGAACTGGTCCAATTCTTTCATTTGGAATTTAGAAGGCTACCTATCAACAGAAGCCCCATCAAACTGCATACTATGGTCAGTGTAGACATATAAAGCAGTTTAACTGCATTGGACTGCTTTATATGGCAAAGTAGGTGGAGCCAGAAATAAAAGGCAGTCTGATCAGGGAACATCTGTTATGTGTTATCGGGCTTGGCCTCATGTAAGCCGCCGGAGTCCCCTCTGGGAGATGGTGGTGGGGTATAAATAAAGTTTTATTATTTAGGTTGTAGCTATTTGTGTCTAAGTTGCTCTCTTGTCATTTATTTTATTTTATTCTCTTGCCCACCACTCCTAGATAAACAATTATAGAAAGTGATCATTATAGATAAACTAGGAAAAAGCAAGTGTACCGTGAGAGGCACAATGTAGATTTAGATAAAGCAGACCCGAGTGCAAATTCCAACATGACTACAAAGCTGAATAAGGAACCTTGGGGCAGTTTCTGCCTGTTAGCCCAAGCTATCTCTCAAGGATTTTGTGATGATTAAAATGAGATTAGTCCATGTTCAGATCCTTCAAAGAAGGGCTGGTTAAGAATGTGATTAATAAATAGAGCAAGTCTTCCTTGTGTGTATAATGTCTCTCTTTCTTCCAGCTTTTCTTTGGCAGAAAACATTCAAAATTCTGAACAAGCAAGGCTTGGCTGTTTACATTATGCAAATACAATATGTACTCTGGCCCTGAGACTTTAAGATTAGCAATAAAGATTTTTTTGATTTCTCAAAGGAACCACAAATTAAACTCCATAGTTAAAAAAAACACAGGATATCCAGAAAGCTTGACAAACCATGGTGTTATCTGTCAAAATTACTATCTTTTCTGCACTCTTTCAAAAATCCTTGCAGTGAAGCCATGCTACAGACCGATTCTGGCCCTTGAGCCCCTGGATACCAATCCCTGGCAAATGTCCAGGTCAGAAAGAGACAGCCAATGGGCACAAATTCACTGCCAGTTCCTGACATATTGGAAAATAGCCCGAGAAGCATCAAGAGAAGGACAAATGCCATTGGCAATTAATTCTAAAGAGGTAATTATGTTCATCTATTGTAGCTAAAGCAAAAAAAGAGTCCCAGGAGAATGTGAAGGTGTTAAGGGTGCTCCCAGACAGTGATTTTACAATGCAATCATGCCACCACATACATAGAAGGTGACAGGAGGTCCAGACAATGATGAGTTCATTTGGCAACCATCCTCTCTTTTCACATTGTTTCTTCTATCTCTTCCATCTCAGGTGCAATGGAGGTGTTAGAACCTGCCTCTTTCCATCTTTATATAGTAGAATGAGGGGAATGTCTTCGTGCAGAAGAGTTAACTGTTCGGAGAGATGGTAATCAGTATGTGCATGTACACACATACACCAGGGAAAGCAGGCATGAAGACTACAGTCAGCCTTCCACATTAACTGAAGTTTAAGGCCCCTGTGAAAGTATAAAACCGCATGTTTCCACCTGAGAGAATACCTCACTATGAATTTCTAGGCCTTCCAGCATATACTTATGGCCAATTTCTAATGGAAGTTGGCCATGGAATCATATTGGAGGACCTACAGATTCCTCGAAACATGTTCCCTAGGGTGCAATTCTTTCCCCTCTACTTTTTAACATCTATGTTCGACTGCTGGCCAGCCTGGTATGGAGTTTCGGCCTGGAGTTCTATCAGTACGCCGACGACACCCAGTTACTTCTGCGCCTGGAGCCTGGGATAACCACAACACCGGACAATTTCATCTTATGCCTGGAAGCAGTGATGAAATGGTTATGCGCTAGTAGACTGAAGGTTAATCCAGCAAAGACTAAGATCCTTTGGCCTGTCCGCCTGGCAGGAGTGATGCATCCTCTCCCCACTTTCGATGGTGCGCCTCTAGTGCCATCTACCACCGTCAAGGCTCTGGGTGTTGTTTTGGATCCACTGCTGACAATGGAGGCCCAAGTTGCCACTGTCAGCAAACTGGCCTTCTTTCATCTTCGCCAGGCGAGGCAGCTGGCACCATACCTCACAAAAGAGGCCTTGGAAATAGTCATTCATGCCACAGTTACATATAGGCTGGACTATTGTAATGTGCTGTACATCGGCCTTCCTATGTCTGTGACCCAGAAGATTTGCATTGTCTAGAACGTGGCAGCCAGGCTACTTACACAAACACCCATGAAATGCCACATAACACCAACTCTTCAACAGTTGCATTGGCTGCCAACAGAATACCGGATTCTTTATAAGATGCTAGTCCTGACTTTTAAGGCCTTGTACGGCCAGGGGCCAACATACCTCGGAGACCGCCTTTCCCCTACGGCCATCAGTGGTTACTTCGACCCTTTCAACATAATCTGCTTTACATATCAGGTCCCAGAGAAGTACGCCTTGTTAGCACGAGGCATAGGGCCTTCTCAATCTCTGCCCCGGCCTTGTGGAACTCACTGCCACCATATATGAGAGCTATGCGTGACCTGCAGCCTTTTACCCAGGCACTCAAGACTTGGCTATTCAGTAGAGCATTTCACTTGTAATTTTAACTTTTATATCTATGATCTGTGTTATGTTTTATCCTGTTTTTATTGTTTTGTGTAAATTGCCCAGAGCATCCTGGATGGAGGGCGATTAATAAGTAATAAAGTGGTGGTGGTGGTGGTGGTGGTGATGATGATGAAATCTCTACAGCCCCAACATGACTGGAGGAAGTAGGACATCTATATAATAACACTGAGGGATCTAGATATTTCCGGAGATAAAATTTTTAATCAAATCTGTGAATACTCATATTCCCAAAAGTAAAAACTGCAAATGTGGAGGGATGACTGTACTACAAGATTCAAACATATGATTGGAGACCTAAGTATCCCCAGTTAAATGAAGTATATAGGATAGTGCCTCAGCTTCGGTCTCTTTCCTGAATTGAACAGTCTGGCCACAGTAATGCAGTAGCTAACACCTAACTGATTACTGTATTGCCTTATAATGCGACTATATTTGGAGAAAGCAATTTCCTATTTGGAAATTGTAGTTACTTTCAGCAGAATTCTAATTATTACTCTCTTCTCTTTCAAACTGTAAAAGTCTAATGAGTTAAGCATCTGAAGGAATGTAAAACTGCCTATATACTGAGATCATCTTCCCTATATTTCCAAGTAAAACAGATCTTAAAGAGCTGAATTTATCTAACTTTATTTCTCTCTCTCATCCAAATGAAACCACATTTCAATAGCATTATCCCTGGGACATCTCATCACCTGGAAAAGTGAGAAATCACCTGGAAAAGTGAGAAATCACCTGGAAAAGTGAGAAATAAGCCTGGACCTAGTATTCTTTCAAATTATCTCGTGAAACATTATCTAATGTCGTTTAATTACAGGGAATGCTATGCCAGATACTTTCTCCAGCAATGCTTGATATCTTACTCATTTCAAAACAGATCTCAGTCTAAATCCCCCAAAGCTCTTTCTTCCGCTGCCACTCCTAGCTCATACTATTCGTATTCATATCAGCTTCTTTCATTATTAGGCTTATATATTCACTAATTCATGTTTTAGATAATTAAATGCTCAGCAATTGTAGTACTTGACCTAAATACCCCAAAGTCACCCGATCCCATCTAGAAAGCTAAGCAAGAACAGGTCTGGTTAGTACTCAGATAGGAGACCATCAATGAATCCTAGGCTATATTTCAGCAAAAAGAAAGGCATTATTATTATTACCCTCCAACTCTTCTAATTAAACAGGGACAGTCCCAATTAATCCTCTGTCATCCTATTTTTTCAGTTGCTTTAAAAATGCCCCAGATAATATCACCTTCCACTTTACCCCACAGCTGCGAAATGACTTCAAATTGAAAAAGTATCCGGAAAGTAAGGTTACAAGGCAGGTAGCTCTTGTGGGGAATTTTCTCAAGGAGAGCTGGTATTACTGCCGTGTAGCGGGAAGCAAGCGGAAGCGAACATGCAGTGCCAGTTGTCAGTAGCTCATCGACTGGCATTGTGGTGAAAGTTAGAGATGTGCGTCCTCATTCCATTTCCCTCCAAGTGCAACTTTCACGCTTTAATACGCTACTGAAATGCTAAGGGCATGAACACCGCTGTGATTCATTGCGAAACTGTTTCAGTTTATGGAGAGGGCATAATGTCAAGACAGCATGTGACAAAATGGGTACAGAATATATTGTGAGGCCATGAAGAAACTTCACAGAGCCATCCAAAACAAACATTGTGGGATGCTGATCGCGGGAGTCTGTCTCCTTCATGACAATGAGTGTCCACACACTGCTCATGCAACACAAGAGTTGTTGACTTCATTGGTTGGGATGTTTTAAGCTGCCCTGATCTCACAATCAGTGACTATCATGTGTTCACTAAATTCAAGGAACACCTTGGTGGAAAACACTTTTCTGATGATGTGACAAATTAGCTGAAAAAAGCGAAGGGAAACTTCTATGACACAGGCATTAAAAACTCATCCCACGGATGACAAATGTATTGAACTAAATGGTGATTATGTCAAAAAATAATGTAATACCTATGCTATAATCCATATAGGTTTTATTAAAATATATGGATTTTTTGTATTTTTTTAAAAAAAATCTTGTAACCTTACTTTCCGGATTACCCTCTTAGTTTGCAGTCAACCAATTCAATGGGATGGGGAGGAGAAAGGGAGATATCTTCCCTTCCCAGTGGACCCAGGGCCCTTCCAGACAGTCCCTATATCCCAGGATCTGTTCCCAAGTTTTCTGCTTTAAACTGAGTCCTCATTGCCAGATAATCTGGGATAAACAGAAAATCTGGAATCAGATCCTGGGATATAGGGCCTGTCTGGAAGGATCCTCAGGCAACAGCAAACCCTGCAGCCCTTTCTAGTTTGTCTATTTTTCCTCACTGATAATGTTGGCCATTTTTTTCACAGTCTGATGTTGTTTGGCCATATGTGTTCCAGTTTTAATCTGAAAGTTGGAGACTATGTATGCACTAGCACTGGTTGCTGCTATTGGTAGACGCTTACTTCCCCAGGGATACTATAAAACTTACTTTAAATGTTACTGTTTTAATACCTCATAATAACCATAATGAAGTTATCATAATAGGTTAATCACAATTCCTTTTTTCTCCTCTCCTCCATAGACTTGTCCTTTTGCTATTCATGCATACTAAGAACATACTCTGATTATATATAACAATAGTGGAAATTATTGCTGGGATTATCGATGCTTCCAATGAGTAACTACATGATGATAAAAGGATGCCATATTTACCTCCCACCTTCTTTCTAAATGTCCCTGACTAAACTAGTGCACACACATACTAAGGCTCCTACACACACGATAAGGAGTAGACAGTAAATCTGTTGACAAGGAATTTAGGGGGAAATGTATGAGCAAGACAGGAGGAGAGACAAGGAAAAGACACCAAAAGATTATAGGGATTTTGAATTTCCAGAAAAGGCACCATTATGAATGAATTTTGGGTGGGGTGGATTATAATGATTCTAAGGAGTGAACCAAGGGAAGTAAAAGTAAAGATGCATGTGGTTTTCTATCTGGCATCTGTGGTTTTATCATTTAATTCCCTTGATCCTATATAATAGTACAGTGTACAACAGAAAGTAGAATTGTTAGTTTAGAAAGAAAATGATGCCTTTGACCTTTCTTCAAAACCTGTTTCACATTCATTAGTAATCATGGCATGAGAAAGGGGTTGAAGGTTCAACCTGTGGGAGAGAAAATGTGACTATTCTTAAGGGTTCATCTATATTGACCAGTGATTGCAGGGCCACTCTGGAACAGAAATTATGTGAATTGATCTCTGTTCCAGGTGTTCACATAATCTATGCCCAACTCATGGAGGTGGTGGGGTGGTGTCTACATGGCCCATCTTGGCCAAAACCAATTTGTCCTAGCTGGATTGTCAAATTACCTTCCCGATTACTACTGCCAGGCAACCACAGAGCCCCGGGAGCACTCCTTGCCATTTCGGGCATCCGTACTTACATCAGCAAAGTGCCAGCATGACCAAAGAGACCATGGTCATAGTCTCCTTGGTCATGCTGATCTATCCCCCTTTCCCTATGCTGATGAACACAGGGAAAACGAGTTGGTAGCGGTAGCCCAAGTGCTGGTCTGCACTGGATTCAGTTATGCTGTCCATAATGTGCACAAATTATTCCTCAGCTTTCCGTAGTACAGTGCTAAACCAGTTTAACATGGTTTACCCCACAATAAGGACCAGAAGTCCCTTTAGCATCATGCAGATTAAGATCTTGCGGGGAGGCCCTGCTCTCAGACCCACCTCCTTCGCAAGCGTGGTTGGTGGCGATGTGAGACAGGGCCTTCTCAGTGGTGGCCCCTCGGCTATGGAACTACCTCCCCAGCAAAATTAGATCAGCTCCCTCCCTCCTGACCTTCAGAAAGAAATTAAAAACATGAATGTGGGACCAAGCCATTGAACAGTAAATTTCAGTGCAATAAGTGAATACAGAATTTGCAATTTATGACTGGAATGGCTTCTAGACTATGCTTTTGGATTGTGTGATTTTAATAATTGGTTTTAAGGCTGAGACGTTTTAAACTTTTTGGTTTTAATGTATATGTTTTATTTTACTGTATGTTTGTATGTATATGCAGCATTGGATTGTGCCTTTCTGTAAGCCGCTCTGAGTCCCCTTCGAGGTGAAAAGGGCAGGGTATAAATATAGTAAATAATAAATAAATAAATTGACCTCCAGGAGCAACTTTGCACTCACCGTGGGGTATAGAAAGTGTAGATAAGCTATAAGGAACTCGTCACATTGAGAAATTTCCCATGGCTCCAAGTTTCTTGTCCTGTTTTTGCTTACCCTCATCAGTCTCCTTTGCCATATAGGGCTTTGGGCAGGGCAATTTTATCCTATGGAAAGAAGAGGTTCTAAAGTGGTGTCAGTCTTCTTTGGGCAGGGCAAGGAATTTCTTGGCTTTTGGATATTGTAGTTTTCCCTGATTTTTTTTTTAAAAGGATTACAGACTGTGTGATTAATGTAAGATGAATGTATTGCCAGCTCTTAGGTTGTGAGTGTGATGGAGAGGTAGAACTCAAAACAGGACGCTGACAATCTAGAGCAGGCACCCTCAAACTGCGGCCCTCCAGCTGTTTGGGCCTTCAACTCTCAGAATTCCTGACAACTGAACAAGCTCATTAGGGTTTCTGGGAGTTGGAGGCCCAAACAGCTGGAGGGCAGCAGTTTGAGGATACCTGATTTAGAGGGGTGGTTTTCTAAAAAGACAGTCTCCCATCTCAATGTGCTTAGGTCGTATGAAGAGAAAAGGAAATAATTTCATTTTCTTCCTGCTGCTCCTTTGTTCTGCTTTTTCTCATTTTTGCCTCCTTCATTTAGTGTTTATCTTTTTATGTTTTTCACTCCAAAAAGGTATCTTAATTTATTGAATGGTTGGACCATTGGAAAAAGATTGAGACACATCCTAGTTGCACCTTCATCAACAATGTATGAAGTTTTAAAAATAGGTTTTGGTAAAAAAAAAATCCACAAATGCACACATTTTGCATGCACGCTCATGCTTTTTGAGGACTTTGGGGAGAACTTTTGTCACATTTTTGCCATCCTGAGAAGCTTTTTTCAAAACCAGGAAGTAAAGTAGTTGTAGCATTTGCATGTGCCTTCAAGTCTCCTGTTGATTTAAGGCAAGCCTATGAATTTCTTACTTCCTGATTAGAACAGGTCTTCTTGTGGGCTTTAAGCAATTTGGGAGATTGATATCTACAAAAGCTCGTGCCAAAATGTAAACCATTTAATCTCCCCCCCTCCTTTTTCCTGGTTATGGTGTATTTAAACTGAAACTATGCCACTGATGTGTGGTGCTTTGCATCCTGAGAGGTTTAATGTTCTGCCTGAATTGAACAGTTCCTAATCTTCATGCCTACGAACTTCTCATCTGTAATTTTCTCTGAGTTTCAAATACAAATTTTAATCTTCAAGGTCACAAATGGTGCTGAATTCATGCTTGTATATTCTCCTGCACTGGATATACAGGTTGAGTATTTCTTATGCTCGGAAGCAGAAGTGTTTTGAATCTGGGATTTTTCAGATTTTGGAATGATTGTACTTGAATATAAATTTTCAATTTGCATACATTGAACCATCAGACAGCAAATATGTCGTGATCACAGCAATCTATGTGGACTAGAATATGTGTTGGGTTTTAGAAAACTGGATAAAAAACTGTATCTTCACTATAAAACAATAATATAAAAATTTAAAAGTAGCAATCTTTCATAAACCTCAACATTACGTGTCAACAAGACCAAATTTTTCATGAAATCCATGGACAAGGTGCCAGTGTGGTATAGTGGTTTTGGTGTTGGTCTAAGTATCAGAAAGCCCGGGATTCACTCAACCAATGAAACCAACTCAGGAAAATCACATTCTCTCAGACAAAGTTTATGGCCAGCCTCCTTCAAATAAATATTGACCAGAAATCCTTAGGACAGGGATTCCTTACATCAGAATTGACTAACCACCTCATCAGACAGGGCTTGGGAAGCGTCCTATGACGCTTCCTGGCCAGTCCAGCAATGGATGGGCATGCTGCCCACCCCATGACATCACTGGACTTCCAGCGGAGGCCCTATCCAACATGGGAGCCTGTCTGTGTTGTGCTGGCTCCAATGGAGTCAGCTCAGATCCTCACTGCTCAGACAACACTTCTTCCAATGTGATGGGGGAAGTGGCAACGCAAGAGAGTAGCATACAGGGTGACAGATTTGCCCTGCTGTCTTTCTTTTATTTAGCAAAGAAAATGTCACAAAAGCAAGAGAATGGAGAAGAGAAGACAGCACTCAGTAGAATGTAAAATATCCACTTTGCATGTTCTGTTGTCATTGAGATTGTTTGGAAAGCCTCCTCTTTCATTGGTTGATGCTGTTTTGGCTACATGAGGATCAGTACTCCAATTTGTTATGAGTATATTATATATCCTACCAAAATAATAATTTGCTATTATGCATTTAAAAAAACCCAAAATTAGTGGCAGGATGATCGATTGTCTTTCCTAGGTAGATGCCAGAATGATTACTTTAAAATGAATTGCTTGCTACACAAGTAATACTATTTATAGTATGAAATCACACCAGGGAAGCTCTAACACACAAGGAATGACAAATGCTCTCTTATAATTAAACAAGCCTTGGCACTATAAGAGGGTTTTATGAGACCAGTCACTCTCGTTGCAGTGGTGTAGTAATAGTGTGGCCAGGAACCATATTTTATTTTTAGTAGGTTGAGTGCTTATATATATATATATATATATATACTGTATATATGTATATATATATACACACACACACACACACACACACACACACACACACACATGCTAGCTGTACCCGGCACGCGTTGCTGTGCCCTATTTAGGAGATGTGAGATGTAAGGGTTGGAAATGATGTTACTTACGGTCTTGGTGGGGTCATGTAGGCATGAATTGCACTCTTTCTATGTGTGCTCCAAATGATGTCATCTGGAAGCATGAGTTGTATTGTCTTATATAGCGGAGGAAGTGTTTTGATTCTGGAGTGTGTCCACTCAGCAAAGTCTGTAGTGGTTGTGGAGGAGTGGCAAGTGGTGGTAGAGAGACTTTACCAGCTAGGCAGCACATTCCGGTTGTTTCTGCTGGGTATTTCAGGGCTTTGCAGTGTGTGCAGATGTGCGTTAGGGTGCCAATGTCGGCCTCTGGCACCATGCTGTAGTCTTCTGCAGCATTGTATCTGAAGGCTAGGCGGTGGAATTAGTTGTGGTGTTTTTGAAGTTTGTTTTCTGTGTTGCGACGTCGTGTTTCTGCGCTCCTTGCGCGCTGCTGTTGTGTTGCATTTCTGCGTCTTTGTTGTTCCTGGCTGCACGCTTCTTCTTGTCGTGCAGTTCTTTGCATTTGGTTCTCAGCTGTGTGTCGTGCAGTGACCTGTTGTCTGTGTCTCTGCTGCGCAGTGTGTTTCTGTTCTGGCGTTTGTTCTGCCCCTTTTTTTGTTTGATGTATGTAGCGTTGTGAGTGTGTCGTCCGATGCTGTTATTTTTATAAGGCATGGCTTGTCTTTTGGGTCAGTTTATGTCTGTGTGGAAGGAAGGAATGGTTTTAGTTTGTGGTGTTTGTAGGTGTTGTGTGTACGGGGTCCCGTAAGGTTGGTGGGATGGGTTGTGATTGGAAGTTGTGTTGTGTTGTGTGGGTAGGAATTTGCTGGAGAATTGCTCCCTCAGAGTTTGGTTTTGGCAGTTTAACCCTCAAACACCAACTGAAATCTCTCAGCATTCTATCCTAGCCTTGGATGGCTCTTGCCAGCGTTGCTATGGTTACAGCAGTTATGCAAATCCGCCCTTATTGGCAGCCAATCATGTTGTTCAGAATGTAGAGGCTGGGTGAGTCGTTGGCTGCCCCGGAGGATACTGGGAAATGTAGTTTTATTTTTACTCGTTGTTTTGGGGGCCTTTTAGGTTTTGGGGGGGAAGTTTCTTTGCTACAAACGTACCTTGCTTGAGGCCTATTTCTGTTGGCAAGTATTGTTTTTCTGCGTTGTATGGTTTCTTTGTTTGAGGTATACATCACATGACGTGAACCCATTTATATAATAGATTGTTTGGTTTCTGCAATAGCTCTAGAATTTTGCAATACCTTTTTACTACTCAGGGTAGTTGTTACTTCATATATCTGTGCAAGTTTCAGATAAGTCATCGAAACAGACAGTCCAACTTCTCAGACATTCCGATTAGTTTTGAGTCATTATTATTATCATTGCATTTTTTAAAATGTCAGTGGAAGCATACCTTTCAATTGTTCCAATCTACCAGGGGCAGTACTGAGTAGTCCTCTGTCCTCCCATTTTCCCTGTTGTTTTCAATCGGTCCCGCTTTCCCCTATTGTCTTCAGATTTCTTCAACTATTGCAAACTGAGCTCAAAGTTCAAAAGCAATTTGCAGTCAATTAACCATTGGGGGGGGGGGGGGGGAGGCAGGAGGTGTGGAATTTTGTCCTTCCCAAAAAGACTCCCGCAAAAGCAAACTTCTGCAGCCTCCCTTCACTTGTTTGTTCCTCTTCATTAACACCTGATGTTACCTACACCTGATGTTGTTTGGTAATGGCTACATGTGCTCTGATTTCCATCTGTGAAATGTTGAATTACTTGTTGCAATTATTTTGAGAGATAAGGTAAACATTTTAAAATGTGCATATCTTTGGTTTATTTTATGCTATTTATTTGTGAAATGTAAAAGCTAGGTCAGCTTATATACCGGGCAGTGTAAGTACTTGGCCTTAATTTATATCACAGAAAGAACCATTCCGTTCTTTGAGTAGAATGGCAGAAAGAGTTTAGTCCATCCTGAGTGAACCTAAATGAAACACTAACTCCCTTTAGTCTCTCTGCTGTGGTGTTACTTCTGGACATTTTAAAATATCTGGGTGGGAAAATGGGGCCCCTGGGTCTACATTGGAACTTTCTCCTCTCTGCAAAATCCATGATTTTGGGTCCAAAATCCACCTTTGAGTTATACATGAGGTCAACTTATACATGAGTATATATCATGCATGGACCATGCCTGGTATATATGGTGCTTGCAGTCTACTACTGCTCATATGGTGCTTTCTGGCTACTACTGTTCATAAGCTTTTCTCCCAACTTCTTTTCTCCCTTCAGTTTTTAAGGGGCATATTTTAAAGGACAAGCTGGTGCATATTCATTATTTATTTATCAATTACATGTATCCTGCAAGGAAGTCACATATCTCTCTCTACAAATCCCCTGTAAAGTAGGCCAGCCTACAGAATAGCCCCAGGTTGCCCGCTGGATTTATGGATCAACATGGACTTCAACCAGGATGTCCCTTGGTCCTGCTGAACATTCTAGTAAACATACTACATTGGCCCCTGTTTTTAAAGCCAAAATTAGTCACAGATAACTGATAATGAACTGAAGGTCCATACTAGGCTTAATTTGCTGTAGTCTTTGTGGCTGGCATTTATTTCCCAATGGCATGTTTAATGTGGAATATATGATCAAATAAAAGTGCCCCTGATTGTGTTCAGATAAAAAAATTCCCAACTGCAATTACAAAAACAGAGAATAAAAGAAGGATGTGCACACCAGAAACTTTTTTTTCCAGACATGCAGACTGGGATTTTGTTTTCTGAAAACTTATAACCGGCTCCAAATATGTCAAGGAGTATAACTGACAACAATTACTTTCCATTGATTTATGGCCTTGTAAAGTTCTGTGCCTGTATATCTGATGATGTAAAATCAATTTCTTCACGCCTTTCCTTCGAAGTCTGAATCAGTCAACAACAACAAATTCCGTAAGAGCTTGGCGAGTTAAAATCATAGTAAATAACCATTCAGAGGACCAAATGCAAGCTTATCCAACAATAGAAAACCATAAAAGCCAGACTTGTACAAACTATGTTTCAAGAAATTATTCTCAAGACCAACATTTTACTCATGATAAAACCAGATTGCAGAAAATATTTACTGATATTTCTCCAGTCTGGTTTTATCAGGAGTAAAATGTTGGTCTTGAGAATAATTTCTTGAAACATATTTTACACAAGTCTGGATTTTATGGTCTTTTATTGGCCTTTAGCTGAACAAATTATATGATTAGTCTGGTAGCTCTTGAAAAGCTATTTGTGTTTAGTGGTTAGGTGGGAGACTGTTGATGAATCCCAGGTGCTGTAGGCTGCATTTCAGAACAAGAAACTGGTAAACTCACTGGAGATATACTTATACCTTGCCTAAGAAAGACCTCTGAAATTCAAGGGGTTGCCATAAGTTGACAATTTGAAGACATGGACACATACAGGCTGTGTCCTCATGGCCAAAATAAAGTGGGCTCACCACTCAGCCGTGACAATTGCTGCATCCAACCAGGAAGCTCCAGGGTGATTCCTTGTTTGCAGGTATGAACAGCTGCACCAGCCTGTATCTGACCCAATCCACTGTCCACTCTGAAAAAGGACACACCACTGAATCATTACAAGCAAGCAACTCCCTCCCAGAAACTTCCTGGGAACATCATAGTTCCGGTGAAGTTACACCTACGATCAGAAATTCAATGTTTCTAACAAGCCTTTGGCTCAACCAGCTATGTGAATAGCCAAAGGGCCCTGGGGATACTCCTGGCTGCATTGGATCAGTTCTGGAGCACTTTAACATGGATTTAGTTTTTTTTTTAAGGTGAGACAGAGGCACAGTTAGCCCCAACACTTCCATAATGCTCTTATCCCAACTCTCATGGTATTTACCCTTCTCTTCTTCTGCCCTGTTCACATTTTGGTTTGACTTATCTAGTGTCTTCTCCTTTTTCCTTTTATATTTGTATCTAGGTTATATCAACTTAGGGGCAAAGATATCTAGGTTATATCAAGCATTTATAGGGCAACTCCAGGCATGAAGGCTAAGTGTTCCAATCAAGGTTTGAGTCATGCTTATTTCTAGAGTACAAGTTGAGCACTCCTTATTTGAAATCTAAAGTACTCTAAAATTGTCCACAATCATGGCTGAGATTGTGACAACTTTGCATGTACACAAACTGTTTCATGTACAACATTAATAAAATATAGTATAAAGTTACCTTCAAACTATGTGTATAAGATGTATGTGAAAAATATATATGAATTAGTATTTAGAAATGGGTCTCGTTGTTGAGCAATTTAGAATGGCTGTGAATAGAGAGGCCCAAGACATTGTAGGTTGCCTGGTGAGAAAGAGAAGCCAGTATTCCAGAATAAATCTCACCAAGTTGAAGAGAAAGCCACCAAGGTTTTTATTTCATTCCAGCTGGAAAGGATGACGATGGCAATAGCCTGCCAAATAATATCGACATACCCATTGGGCAGAGAGATACAATATTTATAGCGTTCAAAAGATTCAAAAGTTCCTATCTTTTACAGAGTCCTGTCTTGGGGGGGGGGATCACTCCGATCACATTCCCCCCTTTGGGGTTTGGAAATTGCTATCCCCCAAAAATCACAAGTACAAACCACTTTCTGTCCCAAGGATTTGAGATAAGAGATACTCAACTGTATAGCATCGCAACCTTTTACTCTGCATTGTAATCGTTGGCATTAGATGCCAGCATATTGAATCATGCTTGCAGAAACTTATGTTGTTTGATTTGTGGTTTTGTTATATAATTGCTTCACAAGCTGGCATTTTGTGTTTACTTTTGCTTTGTGTTTATAGCTTATTCTCTGTTTTATTAGTTATCAGTCATGAGTGTTGAGCACCTCATTTTTGTGACACCTGCAAGGTACCTCAACCTGACATGTCACTACTTTTGTTTCCATTGTTCTTACAAGAATGTTACTCCATTGGAAGGAAAAAGAGGAAAGGTTACTTTGCCCAAATTCTCTTTACAGCAGAGAGCCCAGAACTGGATTTGAGGGGGGGGGGAGGAGGTGGGGTAGGAAGGCTCAACACTGGCATAGATTTCATTATGATTTTTTTGCATACTTACAGGTACTAACAGGGCATTCTTAAGTACAAAGAGGCTTACAAGCACAGAGTATGTAGTCAGCCCTCAAAATTTGCAGATTTAACATTTGCAAATGTGATTACTCGTGGATTTGATTAATATGTACTTTATAGGAATCTCTAGATCATCCAGTGTGGCCCTTTTGTAAACTTCTGCTGGAAATTGACCATGGAGTCTTGATAGAGGGCCTATAGATTCCTAGAGAGATGGTCCTTCAGGTTAAAACCCCCCCTGACTTTTATAATTCATGTTTTTCCCCCTTCACATGGATCCTGCACTCCTGAACCCCATGAAAATGGAGGTTCTGCTGTACTTAGAATTGTTCTTATGCGTTCAGTGTAGCTTAATTCCAAGTAGGTGTGCTTTTATTTCTCTCGGGAGGACTTAATTACAATTGTGTTAATATTTCTCAGTGCCTAATCATTTAATACACTTCTGATTGACTATGCCTAAGGAAGTTCAACTACACAGGATTCATAAGAGCCAAATTTTGCCGGTTATTACAGAGAAGCCTGCCAAGCCCAGTTTTAGAGCACATCTATGCTGAATTAGCCCACAGGGACCCCTCCAGCTGCCATGGAGGTGGGAGGGAATCCCCACACCCAGTGGTGCCAAATGTGGTTCAGTACTTCTTGGCGGCCACTGTAACTAACCCCCACACCCAGCTTTCATGTAGGGGTGATCTCCAGCCAACATAGGACCTGCCACCATGGTGTTGCGGGAGGGAGTGGGAACAGGGAAGGAAACCCCCCTTTTCTTTCCCTCCTTTCTCAGTGCTCCCCGTCCCCTCAGCAGATGTTATGGCAAGCAATGGGGATCAAGTAGATCTCATGTTGCAGCCAGAGCTCACTGTGGCATGAGGAGGGAGGGGGGGCTGCAATTCTGTCTCCTTGGGCTGCCTGAGCCCAGGGAATGTGGGGAAGCAATCAGAACAGCTACAGCTTGTCCCATTTGGAAACCGGTTCAACTCGCCCGACTGGCCCTAAGTCAAGAAGAGGTCCCCATTCTGGAACACATTTCCCCCGCAACTTTGGATAATGTGAGGCAAGGCCATGCCATGTTCATGTACCTCACATTACCATAGAGCAGCCCTTATGTGGTCAATGTACATGGAGCCTTAAAAGGCAGCTGCAGGGCCCAAGAACTTTGAAATCTGTGATATGAGGTTCATCTCATACTTTGAAACATGAGAGAGTTGTGGACTTCTAGCAAACATGCCTTCTATGCTGTTACTGTGGTCCTTGCCCCACCCCCTTGTTCATGGCACAGATATTTACAACATTTGTGCCTTTGGACAATGTGGGAACTGGATCTAGATGCACACTGATGTATACAACAAAGCCTTTTCATTCATGTATTGGATAATCCCTTCCTTGCAAAGAGAGCGTAGTAAAATCATTCAGGTCAGTTGTGCATTTGGCAGGGAAACCTCTTTACTGTAGTAGCAGTGGGAATGGAGTTGTAAGCTGCAGCACATGGCAGTGATAGTTACAATTAATTCATATGACTCCATGCCCTTTTGCTACACTCTTTCAGGACTTAGGGGAATATATCAACCCCCCAATCAATTACAGAATCACAGCTATGCTTGCTAGATATTTCGCAGCACCAGAAATGGAGCAACTGAAATAGTTCCAGTGGTTGTTCCAGCTGCCAGCATTTACATGTATAGTGTTACTGACATTGTGAAATGGTTATCTAGACAAACATTCAAATTATGTCACTCACAAAAATATAAAATCTTGTGCCACAAACATATTCATACATATAATATAGATTTGAAAAATAAGAGGAAAAGAATAGTTATGATTGCTTTCTTAAGCTGAATTCCTTTGTACAGTATTTCAGTTTTTTCCAGCTTTTTGGATTTCTCCCTCTGATGGTGTGCTATTTTTCTGTTTGGAAAAAAACATATGCATACAATAATGCAAGCAAAATATGTGGATTAAACTAACAAACAGTTAACCAGCCTATTTTGGAAAGCTAAATATCTAGGGGCAGTACTAGGTTTTTATATTTGAATGAAGGCACAGTAGCTAGTACTTGTAACCAACCACACCTAGAAGATTTTAAAGATGCCCCTGCAATATGACATTTAAAAAATACCCATGTTGCAACCCAGCACATATTTATTTTAGTGTATCCTTTTGGCAGTCAATTATGCATAGTAATTAGAAAAGACTGCACGAGGGCAAACAACTGAAACCTAATCTAGTCAAAACAGAGGTGCTCCTAGTTAATCAGAAGGTAGATCAGGGAATAGGGATTTTGCCTGTACTAGACTGGGTTACACTCTTCCTGAAATCTTCAGCTTGCAGCTTTGGTATTCTTCTGGAGTCAACTCTGAATGCTTAGATTTCAGCAGTGGCCAGGAGTGCATTTGCACAGCTAAAACTAGTGTACTAGTGCCTGTTAGGGCAGTATAGGACAGCAATGGCTCCTAAAGTGACCCATTTAAGATGGAATCAGATGTCAAACAAAGATGTGTTATTGCCCCAACCTTATTTTCCATCGTATTTATTTATTTAAAATTTTTGTGCCCCGACCTTCTCACCTCTATAGAGGGACTCAGACCGGCTTAATTGCTATTATACTTCATCTTGTTGATGGGAAGCTTACCACTAGAGGGGAAATCATCTATTGGATGGATGGCAAGCTATTTAACCTCAGCAGACTGAAAGCCAAAACCAAGCTCACAACATCCATTATAGAACTATTTATTTTTATTTATTTATTTCCTATATTTATACCCCGCCCTTCTCACCCCTGAGGGGGGACTCACAAAAGCACCATACGATCAGGCCCGGATTACCCACAAGGCCAGACGAGGCCATGGCCTCGGGTGGCAGGTTTTGGGGGCAGCAGAATCGGCCCCCAATTTTTTAAAAAAACCACCCCCTCGAAGCGCTTTCCCCCCGCCCTCTCCCGAGAGGGGGGGGGGAGAGCGCTGCGAGGGGGCGGGGAGGAGGGAATGGCGCCCTCCCCTCGCCTGGGCCGCCCCCTTGCAAAGGAAGGAGGCGGCGAGGAGGAGGAAGGGAAGCTCCGCCCCGCCGGCGGGCATGCATGCATGCGCGCACGCCCGCCAGCGGGCTTCCCTTCCTCCTCCTCCTCCTGGCCGCCTCCTTCCTTTGCAAGGGGGCGGCCCAGGCAGCGAGGTGGAGGGCGGGACTTCCCTTCCTCCTCCTCGCGCCTTCCTTTCGGTCGCGGGAGGAGCCAGGAGGAGGTGGATGGAAGGCGCACGGCACCGTGGGGCTTCTGTCCGCCGCCTCCTCCACCTCCTGCGACCGAAAGGAAGGCGCGAGGAGGAGGAAGGGAAGTCCCGCCCTCCTCTTCGCACCCTCCTTTTGGTCGCGGGAGGTGGAGGAGCCGGCGAATGGAAGCCCCACGGTGCCGCGCACCTTCCGTCCACCTCCTTCTGGCTCCTCCCGCGACCGAAAGGAAGGCGCGAGGTGGACGGAAGCCATGGGGCCGGTGCCGCGTGGCTTCCGTCCACCTCCTCTGGCCCTCCTTCCGGTTACGGGAGGAGGCGGCGGTGCGGAGCCACACGCCCGGGGCTGCTGCTGTACATGCGCAGCAGCGCCCTGGGGGCATGGCTTTCCGCACCCTGGGGGCGTGGCTTTCCACACCCTGGGGGGGGCGGCACGGGGCGTCTTGGCCTCGGGCAGCCGAAGACCTTAATCCGGGCCTGCATACAATGCTATCATCATTAAAAAAAGTCAGCAATACATTAAAAATATTAAACAGTAATTAAAACAATTGATTAACACAGCCTATTAAAATCAGAGTCCAAAATCCTGTCCAGGTCAATTCATTGCCGTGAGTTGCTTAAGTCTTCTTTCACTTGCTGCTCACTGATCGAATGCTTGGTCCCATAGCCAGATCTTGGTTTTCCTTCTGAAAGAAAGGAGGGAGGTGGCCAATCTGATGTCTCTGGGGAGAGCGTTCCACAGGCCGGGGGGGGGGGGGGGTACTGCTGAGAAGATCGGCCTCTTATTGAACATTAAGAAAACCATAGTGCTCTTCCAACAATCACCAGCCAATTCCTCAGCAAAGCCAGAAATACAGCTCAATGGTGTAACATTAGAAAATGTTGACCATTTTCGTTACCTTGGCAGCCACCTCTCCACAAAAGTCAACATTGACACTGAAATCCAACACTGCCTGAGCTTTGCGAGTGCAGCATTTTTCATGAATGAATCAGAGAGTGCTTGAGGACCAGGACATCCATAGGGATACCAAGGTGCTTGTTTATAAAGCTATTGTCCTAATCCTGTTATAGGCCCACAAAACCATTCGTTTCTGGGCATAATTCAATGTGTTGATCATGACCCATAAAGCCCTATATGATTTAGGTCCAAACTAGCTGGGAGGCTGTATCTCCCTATACTACCCTGCCAGAACCTTGAGCTCTATAGGGCAAGACTTTCTTACATACCCACCACCAGACACAAGAGACAGCCTGATAAGAAAACAGAATAAAATTCACAACTTAAAACTGACAAGGTAGGCCTGCTAGGAGAGATGGGTCTTTAATTATGTCTTTAATTAGTAATAGAATCATAGAGTTGGAAGAGATCTCGAGGGCCATCCAGTCCGATCACCTGCCAAGAAGTAGGGAAATCGCATTCAAAGTACCCTTGACAGAAGTCCCTTTGCTGAGAACTGTTTTGCTCAGATACCTTCAACAAGGTATCTGAGCAAAAGGGAAACTGAGGGCAAGTGGGAGAAACTGCTTGAGTCATTTGAAACCAGTCTGAAAAAAGCATTCCAGCACATTTTAAAGTGAACAGCCCTGCATTGATTCAGGTCAAGCAGGCATAATTGATACTTTCAATTATTATTTTTCTGTGGGTAAAATTCTGTCCTTAGAAATGTATAATGTACTCAACTCCCTCAGGTAAGAGGGGAGTTGTCAATGACACTTGGTCATCCTAGTTCATCTTCAAGGCAAACTGACCAGATCAGACAGATGGCTATTGAAAGCAATAGAAGATCTGCAACATTTTTTATTTGGGTGCTGAAAGTTCTGGACCAAGTATTTGCTGTTGGCATCTACAATATTATGCTGCTATCTAGATGTGCCCAAGCTCAGATGATGATCTTGTGTGTGCAAGGGAGGACAAGGGGTGGGAGAAAATAAATGGTCTACTTCTGAAATGTACGTACATAGCATCTGTAATGCACTCTATGTGGGCCTGCCTTTGAAGATGGCCCGGAAACTGCAATTGGTCCAAAGACTTGCAGCCAGGCTACTAACTGGAGCAAGCTATAGGGAGCACATGATGCCCCTACTAAAGCATCTCCATTGGCTTCCTATAAGTTTCCAGTTGCAATGCAAGGTGCTAGTTATCATCTAGAAACAAAATTATATAAAAGCTGATTAGTACATCCTTGGGATCACAAACAGATACAGTGAAGACATCTGCCCTTGCGCTTTGCTGCTGAGTATGCATGCCCAGTGTGGAACACATCTCACCACGCTAAAACAGTGGATGTGGCTCTTTATGAGACATGTTGCATTATCACAAGATGTCTATTCCCTTCACCACTGGAGAAATTATACTGTTTAGCCAGTATAGCATGATCTGACATAGTAGCAGCCAATAATGAACGGACCAAGGCAGTGACATCTCTGGCCCATCCCCTGTTTGGATATCAGCCAGCATGCCAACACCTTAAATCAAGAAATTGCTTTCTAAGATCTACAGAGATACTCACAGGAACACCTCAGCAAGCAAGAGTCCAAAAGTGGCAGGCTGTAACCCGGGAACCTAAATCAATGGCTAATAGCAAATGAGAGACTCTCTCCTAGGCACACAGAAGACAGGGTGACATGGAAGGTACTGAACAGACTGTGCACCGGCACCACGAGATGCAGAGCCAGCCTTAAGAAATGGGCCACAAAGTGGAGTCCATGACATGTGAGTGTGGAGAAGAGTAAACCACAGACCACTTACTACAATGTAGCCTTAGCCCTGCCACATGCACAATGGAGGACGTTCTTACAGCAACACCAGAGGCGCTCCAAGTGGCCGGTTTCTGGTCAAAGGGCATTTAATAGAAGGCCAAGTTTGCAAACTTCGTGCTTTTAAAACTGTACCCTCAGTTCGCTTCTGATGCGATAAATAAATAAAAATAAAATTACCTATAAAGCCCTGAACAGCTTAGGCCCTCCCTATCTTTGTGACCACATCCTCCACTCTCCACAAGGGAGAGGGCCTTTTCGGTGGTGGTCCCCCAGCTTTGGAGCTCTCTCCCCAGGGAGCAGGGCCGTAGCCAGGATTTTGATTCGGGGAGGGCTGAGTTTGATTCGGGAGGGGCTGAGTCTGAGTAAGAGAGGGACTACCCTACCAAACCTTTTGTATTGTTATCCCAATAACCCCATGAATGTGGGATATAATGAGCATGGTGATCAGATCATGATATGAATAAACATAACAGTTTAAATAATGTAGCCAGGGGGGGGCTAAGGGGGCTTCAGCCCCCTTCAGGGTGGTCCGCGAAAAGGCCTTACTGGTACATTATTTCATTCATATCATGATCTGATGCTCATTATATCATTAGTGGGGTTATTGGGATAACAATACAAAAGGTTTGCTAGGGTAGACCCTCTTCCACCCAGTCTGAAACAAACTCAGCCCCGAAACAAAATCCTGCCCCCCTGTGTACCAGTAAGACCCTGCGGATCACCCTGAGATCGATTCGGGGGCTAGCCCCAGCTCCCCCCCTACATGCCTGCCAGGGAGATTAGACAGGCCCTCACACTGTCCTCCTTTCATAGGGACTTGAAGACATGGCTTTTCAATCAGGTCTTTGAGAATATTTAGCCCCTAGTTGTCCTATGTAGTAGTCATATCCTGCACTTTAACCCAGTGTTTCTCAACCACTGTGCCGTGGCACACTAGTGTGTCGTGAGTGATCGCTTGGTGTGCCATGGGAAAACCTCTCTTCCCCCTTTCTTTCCCCTCCTGCCGAACTCCTGCTGCTGCTGCTTGTGGGGGGAGGAGGAGGAGGAAGGGCCGGGCGGCGGCAAAGAAGAAGGGGCTGGGGCGCCGCCTTCTTCAGCCGTTTTCTTGTTTATGTGTACCAACTATTACTACATTTGGCATTGGCTGGACGTGATAGCCTTTCTAGTGACTGTGTAACAACTCTCCTGTTCACCAGTTATACACGAGGGACTCGTCGAATGCCCACCTGGAATGATACAGGAGTGTATCTATTGAAGGTGGAAGCCTCATTATTGTTCCATGAGGTGTATTGATGCATAAGAACACAGAGAGAGAGACTGACAGCTGTTGAGCAAGACCTTCGTGTGTGTCTTTCTGCCATTCCTGCCAGGATATCTATGTTGTGTTCATCGAAACAGGCCCAGGTTTCACACTGAGTGTATAAATACATTTAAAAACATATTAACTATATGTATGACTGTGTTAGAGTGTCATTTTGTGTCATTTTGGTTGGTGGTGTGCCCCAGGATTTCGTAAATGTAGAAAAGTGTGCCGCGGCTCAAAAAAGGTTGGGAAACACTGCTTTAACAACTCACTATACACCAGCGTTTCTCAACCTGGGGGTCGGGACCCCTGGAGGGGTCACGAGGGGGTGTCAGAGGGGTCACCAAAGACCATCAGAAACACACAGTATTTACTGTTGGTTATGGGGGTTCTCTGTGGGAAGCTTGGCCCAATTCTATCGTTGGTGGGGTTCAGAATGCTCTTTGATTGTAAGTGAACTATAAATCCCTCCAAATCTTCCCCAAACATCACTAGTGTTCACATTTGGACATATTGAGTATGCGTGCCAAGTTTGGTCGAAGTCCAACATTGTTTGTGTCCATAGTGCTCTCTGGATGTAGGTGAACGACAACTCCAAAACTCAAGGTCAATGCCCACCAAACCCTACCAGTATTTTCTGTTGGTCATGGGCGTTCTGTGTACCAAGTTTTGTTCAATTCCATTGTTGGTGGGGTTCAGAATGCTTTTTGATGGAAGGTTTCATCCAGTGAATGAAAATACATCCTGCATATTAGATATTTACATGATGATTCATAACAGGAGCAAAATTGCAGTTATGAAGTAGCAACAAAAATAATTTTGGGGGTTGAGGGGTCACCACAACATGAGAACTGTATTAAGGGGTCGCAGCATTAGGAAGGTTGAGAACCACTGCTATACACAAAGCTAAACCACAGGGCATAAAGGGGCAGATCTATGGGAATAAAGGTGTAGACACGTGTTTGAGGTAAAAATCACAGGTATAATCATATGAACAAATTCAAGTGCTAAATAGCATAACAATCTCACAAAAAGCACAATCCAATGCAATTCATTCACATTTTTCCAGATTCACATAATTAAAGGGGAAATTGATGCTTTTAGTAGAAACAATGTCAGGAGAAAGTGCTGCTCAGTATAGGCTTTAGAATACCGGGGTAGCTTGCCAAGTAATAATGACGAGAATAAGCTACTTTGATTGGTACAAAGGCACAAGCAGTGATTTGCCAGGGAACATCATGTGCCTTTTAGATAAGAGCGGCCCTGATTGGCCAAATGTTAGCAACGTGCGTTTGTTTACAATGTTCTTGAATGGATAGATAGTGCGCATGGCAATTAAAGACTTATCTCTGTGAATGCTAGGGAGAAGTGGCACAGATTTGTAACAACTTGGGAACACGCTGCATCAGAGCAGATAATATAGCCTGAGAATCAGAATTAATACCTACGCCATGCCTTTTAACAAATAGGAGTGAGATGCTAGAAAATGCTTTGTTTAATTGGATAATAAAATGAGTTCATGAGTGCCAGCCAGTAACAAGGCATGAAGGAGGGCGGGACAACGGGGTTTGTCGCCATTGCTTGTATAAAATCAAAGTGTGGAGATTGTTCGGGGCTCTTGCCTTTAGCAGCTTGTTCTGCCGGGCTGAACCCGTCAGCTGATGTCTTAAAATAAAGTTTGGCTTCATTGAACCGTAGTAAGAATTGTCGCGTTGTTCATCTGCCCCTGTGCTCGCACGGAGACGTCGCCTGAGGTAAAAGTTACTGCCTAAGGAGTTTTGGGACTCCAAATTGCCGCTACATAATAACAATAGTAGTGGCCCTACAATGGTATAGGGCCAAGTACAATATTCCAATAGAATCTGTGTTCCCCTATCAATAGTCAAGAGTATAATAACTCATAGGCTAAATAAATACATTTAAAAACATATTAGCTATATGTATGACTGTGTTAGAATGTCATTTTGTGTCATTTGGGTTGGTGGTGTGCCCCAGGATTTCGTAAATGTAGAAAAGTGTGCCGCGGCTCAAAAAAGGTTGGGAAACACTGCTTTAACCCATGCGCTCTCTCCATTATTACTGCAGCTGGCACTTATTTTATTTCCATGTTTACAGCCTGGCTATGGTGCCAGTAACTTCTCTCCACACCTGCCCAAGCTCAGATGTGTGCAAGGCAGGGCAAGGCGGTGGGGGCTCCATGCCTGTTCTACAGTGAAGGGATGCATGCACTGGAGGTGAGCCTCAGTGGGAGGGGGAAGGGGGCGGAGTCTTGGGGAAGAGGGAATCCCTGGCAGTGGACGTTGCGCAATCAGCGGAGGGAGGGGCGGGGCGAGGGGCGGGGCTTCGCGCGCGCCACAGAACACCTGGCCGCTCCTGAGGTGCCCCTCCCTCCCTCCCTCCAACCGCCGCCTCACGCGCGCGGGGGACGAAGCCTGCCTTCAGAGCAGCAGCGTCGCCTTCTCCGTCCCTCACGCCGGGGTGTCTCTCGCCATGGAGAAAGCGGGCTTGCGGCGCCTGGGGAGGCTCTTCCGTCACCGGAGCGAGTCGGAGGACTCCGAGGCGGACTCGCTGCCGTCTCCGTGCCCTTCCCCGGCGCCGGAGCCCCGACGGGAGCATCGCCTCAGCGACAGCAGCAGCCAGGCCAGCTCCCCGGGCGCGCGGAAGAAGCGCTCGGGGTTCGGCCCTTGGCGCCTCCGGAGGAAGGAGAGCAAGGAGGAGCCGGCCGAGGCCAGGGTCGTCGGGGGCAGCGTGCCCGCCTCGCCCTCCTCCTACTCGCCGCACCCGCCGTTCAGCGCCTCGGAGCCCAGCACACCCACCAACAGGTATGAAGGCTCGTCATATTCATTCGATACAAGGCCTGGGCCAACTTAAGCCCTCCAGGGGGGTTTGGACTTCAACTCCCAGCATTCCTAACAGCCTCAGGCCCCTTCCTTTCCCCCCTCAGCCGCTTAAGCGGCTGAGAGGGAAAGGAAGGCCTGAGGCTGTTAGGAATGCTGGGAGTTGAAGTCCAACCCCCTGGAGGGCTTAAGTTGGCCCAGGCCTGCTCTAGAGCGCCCTTCCAAGGCAACAGCATATTCAGCTGTCCAACTCCTCTTCCATAGGTGGAATCTCCTTTCCTACCATTTGAATCCCTCCTCCAGAATGGGGTGGTGCTTGCTTCAGTGGAGGTACCTCCCCCACGTTAACTACCTGTCCGAACGCATCTCTCCCTACGAACCATCAAGATGCTTAAGATCAAACAGAGAGGCCCTGCTCTCGGTCCCGCGCATCTGGCGGGGACGAGAAACAGGGCCTTCTCAGTGGTGGCTCCTCAGCTTTGGAACTCCCTTCCTAACGACACCAGATCGGCCCCCTCCCTCCTGACATTTCGTAAGAAAGTCAAGACTTGGCTATCCGAGCAAGCGTTCGCAGACGAACTTTAATTAATCGAGATTAAAGGATTAGTATCACGGCGAAACGGAAACTGATTTTAAGATGGTGGAGCTGAGATTTGTATTTTGTAGTTTTTAACTGTTAATTTTATATGTTTTATATGACTCTTTTTATCTTGTGATTTACTGTATATGGGCACTTGTTGCCGCTTGTTCACCGCTTCGAGTCGCCTTCGGGCTGAGAGAGGCGGTATAGAAGCATGGCAAATAAATAGATAAATAAATTACCGGCCTTCCAGGGGTTTTGGACTTCAACTCCCAGAAATCCCAGCCAGTTTACCAGCTGTTAGGATTTCTGGGAGTTGAAGTCCAAAATACCTGGGGGGCCAGTAATTGTCCACCCCTGATCAAGATGCTTAAGATCATCCGTAGAGGCCCTGCCTTTGGTCCCGCCTGCTTTGCAGGCGTGTCTGGCGGGGACGAGAGACAGGGCCTTCTCAGTGGTGGCTCCTCGGCTTTGGAACTCCCTTCCTAACTACATCAGATCACCCCCCCTCCCTCCTGACATTTCGTAAGAAAGTCAAGACTTGGCTATTCGAGCAAGCATTCGCAGACGAACTTTAATTAATTGAGATCAAAGGATTAGTATCACGACGAAACGGAAACCGATTTTAAGATGGTGGAGCTGAGATTTGTATTTTGTAGTTTTAACTGTTAATTTATATGGTTTTATATGACTGTTTTTATCTTATTATGCTGTATTGTATATGGGCACGTGCTGCTGCTTGTTCATCGCCTCGAGTCGCCTTCTGGATAAGAGAGGCGGTATAGAGCATAGCAAATAAATAAAATAATAATAAATAAGTAATAACTCTTCCAGCCACTTCAGCACATTAGAGGACGAATCCACTTTTAAATCCGGTTTTTGCCTCCTGCAGAAATGCTGAGGTTTGTAGTTTAGGAGGCTGTTAAGGCTCTTCCTAAACTACAAACCCCAGACTTTCTTCTACCTTGTAGAGACACTCCTAGCCCACATCTGCACTGACCTTTTAATGCTGTGTCAAATTGGTACTGAAGTGTTTTCACTGTGCATGATTATATAGGAAATCCTAGAACAAGTTTGAGATCTGGATGGGGATTAACACAAACCACAGAGCACTGATGTGCTTGAAGGGATTTCTTAGGGTGGTTTTGTGGTCAGTGTCAATGGTGCCCTAGTCTACTGATGGCCACTTCATGAATTCCATTAGATTTCCATAGGCAAGTTTTACTCGGGTTTTTTTTGCAACTTTTTTCTGAAATATAGTCTACAGCAAATTATACTCATTGGGCATCCCATCCAACTATTAACCAAGGCTTGGCCCTGCTTAGCTTCAAGATCAGAAGTAATTAGGTACCTTTAGGGTATTTACATTTCTCAGTAACTGTACATACACAATTAGCTGTACCTCACTCACCAGCATTAACATCACTTTCCCCCCCTCCCAAATCAGTTCTTTCCAATCATCAAAATTACCAAAAAGGTTTTTAGGGATTTCAGTCTTTGAGACCTTTCTTTGCTCATACAAGACACTGGTTGCTCCTCCATAGTAGAAGTCTTCCATCTTCTCACATACAACAGTTTTGCTGCCAGAATCATATAAGGAACTAATATTTCATAGATAGATCTTCCAGCTTTGCAGCCGACTGTCCAAAAAGATACAATTTGGTTTCATGTAAATATTAATCTTTAAACTCCTCTGCATCAACATATGCTTTTTGTACATGTGAGGCATTTTTGTTTTGTTTTTCTGAAAAGCAGGAGTTTTGCTTTTGTTTGTAGCACCCATGGGTCCGCCCGGGCCACGGGGGAGGGGTGATGCACCGGGGGTCCCGTTGGCATTGGGACCCGCACAGGCTGAAAGGGACTCGGAGGATGAGTTGGAAGGCCCAGAGCAAGATTGGTCAGCAGTGTTTTGCTCAGTCCACCGGCAGAGAGTTTAGCCTGGGATTTGAATGGGAGCATTCTCCGGGAAGGAGCGGACCAGGTGGAGATGGGAGGCAGCGAAGCTGATAGCGGAGATAGTTATGAATTCCCAAATGGCCGAGGTTCCCAGGAGCTGGCCGAGGCAGCAGATGGAGGCTAGCGGATGGGAAACGAGGGAGGCTACTTCTCAGGAAGATAGCGATACTAGGCTGGAAGAGCGGGGCCGTTCTCATAACAGGCGCAGGGACATAGGGAGGGCAGGAGGAGCTGGCATCTGTCCCTACCCCGTCACCGTTCGGAAAGTAGAGACTGGGGGCCCGGGCCTAGATGTCGGGGGTCCCGGCCGAGGATTAAGTACGGCCCCGTGGGAACTGATCCTCAGTTCTCGGCCACGTCTCTGTACTGAATAGGCGAGCGGAGTGGGACTTCCCAAGTCCAGAGTGGTCAGCAAGCCCTTGCCTTTGCCTTGTTCCTGAGCCGCAGTGGTTTGCGGCACCTCGCCCTGGTCCTTGATTCGCATTGGATTACGAAACCTTGTCCTGTTCTGATCCGCAGTGGTGTGCGGAGCCTTGCCACGCTTCAAGCTATTTGCTACGATACTTTGGACTATTTGCTTTATACTTTGAACACTTGCATATTATTGGACTATTTACCTTTTGAACTGTTTTTATATACTCAATAAATTAGTTAGCCTTTGCCACGTCTCCGTGTGTGTGTTAAAGGGGCAGTTCTAAGTCGGCGTTTGTGACAGTTGGCCGGAGACTCCTCGAACCCCTTTTCGCACCACCCAGGACGTACCAGGAACCGCAGGCAGCGCAGGCTCCCATCGTCCCCACTGTTGCCATGGCTAACCTGACCGATGCCCAGGTGCAAGAGCGAGTGGGTGAGC
>JARBWK010000003.1:121880776-121932175 GCA_030556195.1 Anolis apletophallus
ACTGACCATTACAAGGAACAATTGTCCAGTCTTGGGTTCAGGGGAAGGTTAGCGACGGCGCCGAGTGAGCGAACCCTCTTACACCCGGCCGGCCCCTTCCCCCGTCGCCTGGATGGCTTCCTCGGCCTCCGGGGCCCCTCCAAGGGTGGCTGAGGCCCGAGGAGTCTTTCCACGCGGTTTCTGGGGGCATTCTCTAGAAAAATGTCCAGCCCCACCGCAATACCAACACAAGTTGAGACGCTGACGACGTGCTTTTTCCGCCTGGTCCACCTTGGGTCGCACCGTCCCCAACTGCATTGGCTCCGGCTCATCCAAGGGCGCCGGGGCCGGAGCAAACTTTCGGGGCGCAAACTGCCCAGCCCCCGACTCTTTCCGCACCGCCGGCTTCTCCACCGTACCTTTGTCCCAGCGCCTCCGGGTTTGCAACCCCGCTTCCACACGTAGGCTCAGGGTGATTGCCGCCTACAGATCCGCGGGGCGAGCATGTTTCAACATCTCCTGTTGCATTTCCGCTGACAGTCCCGTGATGTATTGATACCGCAGGGCCGAGGGGTTCCAGTCCACTTGGGCAGCCAGCACCCGAAACCGGGAGATATACTGGGACAAGGACATGCTCCCCATCGACAGCCGATCTAAATCGCGTTCGGCTAACTCCGCATTCACTGGTGCTCCCCACGTCGCCTTGATGGCATCCAGAAAGGCTCTCAACGTGTTCATATGGGGGGACTGGGCCAGAAGCAACGTAGTGGCCCACTCTACTGCCGTTCCCTCCAACAGGTTGTAGACAATTCCCACTTTGACCCGGTCGTCGGCAAACTCATTTGGCCGCAGCTCCAGATATATCTCTACTTGGCCGAGAAACACTTCGACTAGAGCTGGGTTGCCTCCAAAACGTGCAGGCGCGGACACTCCCGGGTGTCGGCCGGCCCTGGTCCGGAGCTCCCCCAGTTCTCGTTGCATCTCCGCCACTTGTGCATCCGAAAGGTTAGCCATGGCGGCAACGGCCTTTGCGCGCTTCTTGCGGCGTCCCGTGATGTGATAAGGGGTTCTAGGAGTGCTTCGGCCAACTGTCACGATGCACGGACTTGACCGGCCCCTTAATCACACACACAGAGACGGACTGAAGGCTAACTACTTTATTGAATATAAAAACAGTTCAAAAGATAATGTCCAAAAGAATAGCAAAGCAATCCAATAAGGCTTGAAGTAACAATGTCCAAAACAACGTAGCAAACTATAATCCAAAGGCTTGGCAAGGCTCCGCGCTACAATGCGGATCAGGAAACAAGGCAAGGCAAAGGCAAGGCAAGACTTGATGACCACTAGCTAGCTTAGCTCCGTGGACCCACTTCGCTTCACGCCTATTCAGGTGAGACGTGGCCGAAGCACTGGGGATTCGTTCCCACGCCTGGTATACTTAATCGTTCGGCCGAGGTCCCCGACGCTCTAGGCCCTGTCGTCTCCAATCTCTGCTGACGGACCTCGGCCTGTCTAGGCTGCGGTGCCAACCCCTTCTCCCAGACTCAATGCTACTTCTCCTATCAAAGGTTCGACCTTGTCTCTCAGCAGCTGGGTCTCTATCTCCATGAGAGCTCTCCTCCCCAGAATCTTCCCAGCCGCTTTCAACCATGTTTTCACTCAAAAGCTCCTGTGAGCCCCTCCCCCCCGGATGCTCATAACTCCCGCTATCGCTATCTTCCATTTGCACCTGGTTATCTATGTCTACGTCAGGGCCAAAACACAGTTCTTCCCATGCCAAGCTCTCTGTGGGCGAAGGAGGCCCACTGATGGGAAACTGTCCTTCTCCCCAATCTTCCAACTCATCCTCTGAATCCGGTTCTGCAGCTGCAGGGCCTAATGCTAATGGGACCCCGGGTCCTAGCCCCTGCTCTCCAGGCACAAACGAGAACTGGTGTGCTACACCGTCACGGAGTTCCCTCCACACGCACTCTAGCTGTCTCCTTTCCCGCTTCATCAACCTGAGATCTTCAGTGTACCAGGGAGATCGATGTTTGCGGGGCCGGAGAGGGCGCCTGGGGCGATCTCGTCGAGAGCTTTGGAAAGTGAAGTATTCCAAGATTGAACCTGCTCATCGACTGAGGCACTGATAGACTCCAGATCCCTCAGAGCATTCAGGAACCTTACAGGTTCCATAAGTCTCTTTGGGCGAACCCAAATCCGTTCGGCGCCTTTGCATGGGGGGGGGGGCGGTTGCTCTACCCGGATCCTCAGAGCACAGTGGTCCGACCATGGAATCCCTATTACGGAGGCTAGGTCCACTTGAACCTTAGCATAGTCAGTGACTTATATTCAGGAACAGATTCTTAAAATAAAGCGATAAAATGCAAGAAGAATATTTTACACTAGCTGTACCCGGCACGTGTTGCTGTGCCCTATTTAGGAGATGCGAGAAAGTCTGAGTATGTAAGGGTTGGAATTGATGTTAGTTATGGTCTTGGTGGGGTCACGGCTGTGTCGTTGTGGTTTGTTCTGGTGGGTGGGATGTTGAAGTCCTGTGGAGTTGTCGGTGTGTGGTGTTGAAGGAAGGAATGGCATACAAATGGGTTGAGCAGTAGACGCAAGGTTGTGTTATGTGCGTATTGTGTTGTGTGTAGGTATTACTTTTTTGATGAGTTAGTGGGTGTGTGGTGGCATTGTGGGTGGTAGTATGTTGTGGAATGCTTGTGTGGGTGGGGTGTTTTGGGTATTTATGTGTGTTTGTAGAGTTTCAGTGCAGTGTTGTGTTGTGTTGTGGTTGGAGTATAGGTGGAGTTGGTTTTTGTTCGTGGTGGTGGTAGCTGTTGTGTGTGCAGGGTTCCGTAAGGTTGGGGGGATGGGTTGTGATAGGAAGTTGTGTTGTGTTGTGTGGGTAGGAATTGCCGGAGTATTGTGCCTGGGATGTGTGTGTATTTGGAGGTGTGTGTGGTGGTGAGTAGTGAGTGCAGTCCTGGGTTTTGTGTTGGGAAAGTTGTCGGGTATTTGTGGGGTGTATATTGTGTGTGTTGTGGTGACATAGTTGTCTCAGTCTGGCTGTGTGCTGGGTTTGATGTGGAGGGGGTGTTGCTTTTGCCAGTGGTGTTTGTTTGTGATTTTTGCTTGGGGTGAGGTTTTGTGTTGCAGGATTGTTTTTTTGTGGGTTTTGCAAGTTTGTGTTATTCCGGCGGTATGTGTTTGTCAGTGGTGCCTGTGTCCCTGGTGCCCTATTTGTGTTAGTGTTATGTCCTCCTGGTAGTTGTTATGTCCTCCTGTGTTAGTTGGTTGTACTGTGTAGGTTTCTGTTTAGCAGTGGTATGTATGCGTTGTGTGTGTTGTGTGTCTGTTGTGTTGTGGGTCTGTAGAGGTAGGCATCGCGAGTTGTGTGGCTGCCATGTCTGGTATTTTGTGCTGGCTTGATCTTTTGGATTGTGTTTCTCGAGTGTGGGAACCTGCTCCCTCCTAGAGCTTGGCCTTGACAGTTTAACCCACAAACACCAACTGACTAAACTCAAATCACTCAGCATTCTAACCTAGCCTTGGCTGGCTCCGCCCACCGTTACTATGGGAACTCAACCTCCCTGCATTTTTGTGGGCCGATGTTGGCCAATGGGATTCACTGGCGGCCGCAGAGGACGCTGGGAAATGTAGTTTTTTATTGTTGTTTTGGGGGCCTTCTAGGGTTTTTTTGGGGGAGTTTCTTTGCTAAAAACCTTCCTTGCCTGAGGCCTATTTTTGTTGGCAAGTTTGGTGTCTCTGCCTTGGAAGGTTTCTCTGCCTCTGGGAGTCGTTCGACGATGGGTCTTCCTTTATATATATAGATTTATTAATATAGAAAAGTCTGAGCATTCAAAACACTTGGCTTGTATTATTCAGTAATTCCTATGTCACCCATGTGAGGCAGGCCTACTGCATTTAGGGTCAAGAAATGAGCTTTGTGGTTTGGTCTTTTACTTCCTCAACTAAATTTAGTTATTAAACTACTTTATATTTGAAGGATTGCAGATTAAGTAGCAAAAGTGCATAGCAAATAATGTATGTTCAAATGAGTAACAACTAATGAGTAGCATGTTAATATGAGTTCTCCTAGTTAAGCTTGTGCCAGCTTTGCTTCAGTTCTACAATGCTAACTAATCTTCCAACCTTGCAATCTTGCTCTTAAGCCAGTTAATGGGAACTCAAGGCAGTAAGAGATTAACACTATGGTTGTCTAATAATACTGCAATAATATTTCCTGGTGGTGGCATTCACCTGGATAATTCTTCAGGTATTATTGGCATTTTCAGTGCCCAGTTCCTGCTTTTATTGAAGCCAATAACAATAGCTTCAAATTAGTCAGAGTTTCAGCCTAGTATTATTTCTAGCCTTGTTTAAGTTTGTGCCAGATTGTCTCTATCAACATATTGAACAACTGTTACAAACATTTAACCAAAGAATGAAAATAGTTTGGCATGAGGTATTTCTATAGACTATAGTAGCAAGATGTAATTGAATGAAGAAAGATGTTTAACCTAGATATAAAGAGAATTTACATAATGACCATAAAATATGAGATGGCTTACATTTTATTTACTTTTTTTCACAGTATTCTTCTGTACACCCATTACTAAAAGGGTGGGGAAAGAGCTTCAGGGCATAGACAAGAGTATGTGTTTCGGTGAAAGATGATTTGAAGCTTGTGAAAAATAAATAGAAATCTGCACTGAAATGCACACAATTTTGCTAATGATGTGGAATTTCTAATGATGTACATTTTCTAAAAGTGTAACATTTCTGGCAGTGGCCAAGGTATTGATGGGGACAAGAGCCTTAGATGAAAGGATGCCAATTTACACACATAGTGTTGGAGTTGAAATAGTCACTGCTTTAGGACCCATTTTCCCTATATGAGCCTGCTGAAGTCTAAGATCTTTGAGAGAACCTCTTCTCTCAGTCCCACCACTTTCCCAAGCACTGCTCCTGCCTTTGAACTTTCTTCATAGGGAGACTAGGATGGCGTATGAGCACTTTTCCAACACACTTTCAGAGCATTTAGTGGCGATGTTGTTGCTTCTTTTAAAGATGCTGCCCAATGAATTATTAAAGCTTTTAATTCTAAAGATTGATTAATTCCTTTTTCCATGTATGTTTTTCCAATTTTTAAATTTGTTCTGGATTCAGTATTATAGTCACCATGAATCTCAACACTAGGGGGGGAAAGACGGATATCTATCTATCTATATCTATACATCTATCTATCTATTCTATCTATACATATAATACAAGTGAAAAATGTTATGTGTGCATGTGGCAGAGGTGTCCACTTATAGAGAGACTTTGTTGCACCTCAGACCCCGAACAGCCCCCCCTAGATCACACACACGAGGCAGATGCAATAAATGTACTTTTATTTAGAATAAAGAATAGTCCAAAATGGAAAGATAAAAAGGTGATTCAATAGTCCCAAAAGTAAATCCAAAAATAGTCCTAAGAGCTGGCAAGTCAAACCGACTTGCATCAAAACAAAACAAGAGTATAAAGGCAAGGCAAACCGCTCCTGCGATCGACGGGAACTTAGAGTCCTGGATCTTGAACCTTCCAAGCTAAACGTAGCTTCAGGTCTGACTAGAATTCCCTAGGCACAATCTAATAAAGAGAACTAAGTTCTATGGGACCATCGCGCCCCCTTCCTCAAAGCCCAATTTTTCCGGGAAGATCTGATACTAGCCCTTCTGTCAAATTCCTGCTCATTAGCCGGCCCAGGTGCATTATCATCATGCTGGGAAACTAGATCCTCCCTATCTTCGGAATGCTCACCTGGCAAGGGAGTAGAGTAGTTCTCATGAGACTCAAGGTCGCTGGGCCTCTCACTGTCTAATTCAGAACTAAATTCCATGGAGTCATCATTATCCTCATCTGCAGTCACATACCCATGTAACCATCCATCATCCCAGGCTAAATCTTCCTCTGCAGACCCATATCCATCATGCCACCCATCATCCCCGATCGGACCCTGATCTGCTGGGACCCCCAGTGTCTGTCTATGGCCACTAGGATGGAACACCACAGGCCTCCACAAACAGGCTATAGTTCCAACTGTTAAGAAGCTTCCAAAGCCACTCCCTCAACTGACATTGCAGGTTAGAGCGAGCGCCGTGAACATCTAGCCCACAAGCTGCCAATGCCCTCCCCAAACACGACGGCCGACCACCCAAGGGATGCTTTCATTTAGGGACAATTTCATCCTAGATTTAACGTGTTTCCTCCACCACAGGCAGGCATCCCAGGGTTCCTTGTGGAATTTGCATGACCCCGCCCATCACCTTTCCCTTAACCCTTTTCTACCCTTTCCCATAGCACACAGCAAACACAGAGGAATTGATCAGCAACTGAACAGACTGGAAGGGTCTGACAATGGACCAGGACCAAACTTGGCACATAGAAGCCACATTACCAACTGAACATACTGTAGGGGCTTGGGGAAAATGGCCTTGATTTTGGGAGGTGTAGTTCAGCTACATCCCGAGAGTACTCAACCCAGCTGATGACAGATCTGGACCACATTTGGCATATGGACCCAACATGGTCAACTGTAAATATTGGCTGGGATTGGGGTTGTTTGCCCTGGGAATCTGGAAGTTGTAGTTCACCCTTATCCATAGAGCACTGAACCCAGTTGATGACAGATCTGGACCAAACTTGGCACACAGACACACCATGGCCTGCATACAGGCCTGGTTTGGGGAGGATTAACCCACAATTATGGGAATTGTAGTTCACCCACATCATTAAGTATTTTCTAATAGGAGCATTCATAAAAATCAAAATCACATTCTGGCATTTTCCTAATAAATAGTGTTACTAATTAACTAAATCAATTTACCTAACACCCCAAAACAAACAATGCCTTTTTCAAATAACCCAGGCACTGCCGGGTACCCAAGCTAGTGAATAAATAAAATAATAAAGAGTATTCCATTGGGGGAAAAATTGAAACAAGTATAAAGCATTTACACAAAATAGCAACCATGAGAAGATATAACACTAGAATCCAAGTGTTCAGATTCAGTGAGGGAGGGAGAGTAGGGAAGTCTATCAAAGCAATATGAGTCTGAGTCCTCAGCAGGGATGGCTTGTATGCTCTGCAGATGGAACTGGAATTAAGTATTTCCCTTCCTTCATCTGCACTCTAGAGTCCTGCTTCCAGCAAGTCAACAAGCCTTCAGATTGGTCATTTGCAAGACTCCTGTAGTTCCCCTAAGGCAGTGGCTCTCAACCTTTGGGTCCCCAGATGGGAGCCTTCAACTCCCAGAAATCCTAACAGATGGTAAACTGGCTGGGATTTCTGGGAGTTGAAAGCCAAAACAACTGGGGACCCACAGGTTGAGAACTACTGCCCTAAGGCTTTCTGAAAAGGATACATACCACTGTACATAGAAAACATACAAAGTTTTTTTTAAAGCTCCAAGCTAACATTTTACAAATATCGAAGATGCCTGTATCATTGGGAGGCAATGAGGACCTAACTATGGACAGCCCTCCTCTCCCCCACAAACCTTAAGGCTAACACTATTGCATTATTTTTAAATGTTGCTGCTTGTCATTTTATGAGAACTTAAAGCTATTAAAACAATACAGTCATAAAATAATAAGTAATGATGATGCAAATAGGTTTTTCATAGGTTAAGCACCACCCTTGCTCTAACAGAATAAAATATCACCCCTTTCCTTTGCATAAGGATACAAATTTTCTCCAACATATGTAGAGCATTTTATTTTCTCTTCTCTGTCCATAAATAGTCTGATGTTATTGTGTGTACTGGATATTATGTGCTCTTCTCTGAGGATGCCTTTCAAAGCAGGCAAAGTTGTGGGATATTGTGTTGCCTAAGGTTCAATTGTTTTGGAGGCAAACCTTTTCGCAGGTGGCATCATTTCAGCCTTCAGGAACTGAGTAAGTGTCCATGTTTTGTTTTTTGTCTTCTAAATTTTTGTATCCAACCAAGATACCATATTAATGATTTGGCCAGGCCTATAACAGTCTGGCTTGTTAGCAGCCTTGTAAATTTGGAGGAAAAGAAAGAATAATTTTAAATAAAGTACTTCTACTAAGTTATGGAGCTAATTTTATTTTGAAAATGGAAATGTGACTGATTTTATAAATTTATTAGCACTGTCACTGATCAATTAATTATTGGTCTAAGACTCATGTTAAATTTCTATTGAATCTGCCAACAAGAGATAGATAAATTATTTGCTTTTTAAATAATGAAAATGGGTCAATCGCATTCTACCTCATCACATAGATAAGGTCCTATGGGGGGATTTGTCACCCTTCGTGATGAATTGGCAGGGCAGTGGGGCAATTCTGGAGCCCCACGTCACCCACACCTGACGCATCCCCATCCCTTGTGGGGAAGTGTCACCATGCGGATTCCTCCCTGCGCTGACTCTGTGGTTGTCTATGGACTCCGTGGTTGTCTGTGGAACCCAGGAACCCTCCTGTGTTCTAGAGGAAGCGTCTTGTCATGGAGTCCCATCGGAAGTCACCAAACATTCTGTGCTAAAATGCTAAATTCACCAAGTGTGATGAGGTAGTTAAGAGAGACATCCCAGATAACAGAAGTAATGTCCTTCCAGTGACATGTGTCCTTTACAGCTGTTATGAGCACTTGTAATAAAATATTTTCATGTTAGAAATGTGCTAACGGATTGGGTAGTTTTTTTAGTTGACCAGAGTGTTATAAACAGATTAAACTAGCCCAATCAATTAGCTGTCTATAGCAATTCTAGTATTTATATATTACAGTAATTTCATGCAATGTACCCTGAGATTAAGACATCTAGGGTAGCATTCACCAGTTTCTCACACAAAAACACATTTTAAAAGCATGTCAATAACAAGTTAAGACAAGTCCTTTTTATTGCTTTAAAATAGTAACGATTATGGAGTCAAATGTGGAATGTACCTTTTCATGATAAGCCGGAGAATTAATCTATCCATAAAAATCAGAAGAAACCATTGTGCAGGGGCAATACACATACAATAAAACTAGTATTTGTTGCAATGTAAATTGGAAAGCTCTTGAAGGCTCACAACAACAAAAGTTTCTGCAGCACCTTTTTCTTACTAGGGGATAACAGCTGCTATCATTTTATTATGAATTCCGTTCCTGTTATTCTTACTATGCATTGCTTCTAATAATTGTGCCATGCCACTTGGTGTGGATTTGTTTATATAGAATATATAGCAACCGCTATGAGAATTATTGCTTAGAAATCATGAGCACTATGACTTGAAGGCGCATAACAACAACACTTTTTCTATTTTGTTTTGTATAAGATGTCGTCTTGTATGTTTGTCTATATTTCATCACAGGAAAAAGACAGAGGGCTGGAGTCCTTCAGCTGGGCATGTGGAACATGTTACTCAAATGGTGGTCTTTATTGGAATTATCTACTTGTGCTACAGGATTTGTGTCCCTGAACACCTGTACTAAGATCATAAATATTCAGTTCTCCTGTTCAAAATGTGTTTATTTGAATAATACAAAGTAAGTGAGTGGAATTCAAAACTGTACAGTGTGATTATAGGTATATCTAAGATGACGTCAGAAAATTTTTAATGGAAAAGATAGGTTTATTAATGGAAAAATAGTATAGGTAAATTGAGCATTTGATGTTCAGTATATAGAAACGGCCGTTTATATCAGAGTTGGTAACACTGGCCCACCAGATGTCTTCAGATTGCAAGCTCCATAATCTCTCACCATGTTGCCAGGAGTTGTGAGCCATAATAATATGAAACGGGTATCCTCAAACTGCGGCCCTCCGGCTGTTTGGGCCTCCAACTTCGAGAAGCCCTAACGAGCTTGTTCAATGTGAGGAATTGTGGGAGATGAAGGCCCAAACAGCTGGAGGGCTGCAATTTGAGGATGATCACCCCCCCGTGCTGATGTTTTCCAATACTTGCTATCTACAAACAAACAAATAAGGTAAACTTTGCGCTCTATGCCCTGCTTCTAAATAGTTTGGAAGGTTGTAGCTGGAAATAGTAGAAAGCCAAACTTATGTAACCAGTTGGTTAGGATCCTGTATTTTGGAAGAAAAAGGCTTGGCAACATGAAGACCTTCAGAACGCAATGGAGAGCTGAAATGATTATGAGTAGTGAGCATTTAATAGCTTCAAGCTGTATAATTAAGTGGAAAAGACATGTAATGTGTTTAATAATTTCTACAATAGTTGTAAATGTAGGTGAATATGGGTTTCACTGTACACTTGTTATGATTTTAAAAGATAGCATGTGTTCTCTGCATAGCTGATCATATCTGATTTTATATCATAGACATATCAACTCCTGTACTTTTATAGCTTTTGGCCTTTTCTATCAAGCATTGAGAGTGTCATCACATTTAGGCTGTAGTTCTATATTCACTCATCTTACTGAAGTCAGTCGGACTTACTGCTTCAGAATAGATGTGTACAAAACAGCACTGAAAGTAGAGACCAGTATTGCATGAGAAAACTTGTGAGTTTTACAAAAATAATGAGTGCTTATAGTCTGTGTGCAGCACAGCTATGACTGTAGTATTTCTTTGGTATATTATTTGCTTATATTCTGTATATTTACAGCACAGTGATGTGCAACAATTTTAATTATAGTGTTGAATGTTTCAACAGGCTTACAAGTAGATCCAATTAATCATTAATTGTCAAATACTATATTATGTGAGTGCATGCACTGTCATAAGGCACAAGCAATAAACTAATGAAATAAGGGGTTTTTCAGTGAGTGATTGTTTCAGAAGAAGATCAGAGAGGGAACTAGGATTGTTAAATAACGATATATTCACCTGAGTTTGATAAATGATTCTGTACACCTGTTCTTGGCTTGATTCTTTTGTAGAAAAAGCACTCTGACTAAGCAGGATGTAGGGAGGACCACACAAGGAGTACCCCAGGGCAGATCTGCCTACCCCTTTCCCGCCTGCTGGGGAAAATTCCCATGGGATGTTAGTAACTGGGATTTAGATTTAAACCACTGTACAGTTCCCATTGCCACCTAGGGAGCCAGGCACTACTAAATTCCATTGATTTGAGTTGGAACATTACTTGGTATATCCATTGCTACATACCAGAGGAAATAAATGCATATATTCAGCCTTTTCAAAATAAGCTTGTAGGAATCCCTCCCTGCAGAAGAATGGCAATAATTTTAAACCCAAAAATTTAGGCTGCTATTTTTGAAATATCGGAATTGGTGTGAGGTGCTTCCTTCCATATATCTGTCCATGTCCTATGGTGGTTTCAGAATTTACATAGACTATGCTCTTCAGGGTGTCAGAAATTACTGGTGCCAGGGGAAAGTAGTGAAATTTTAGACACAGGTATACATCCACACCACATAATCATAGAAGTTGACTTCTGTGGCTCCTAACCTGTAGAATCCTGGGATTTGCAATTTTATGAGGAGCTTAGAATTTTCTGCCAGGTGTCACGATGCACGGACTTGACCGGCCCCTTAATCACACACACAGAGACGGACTGAAGGCTAACTACTTTATTGAATATAAAAACAGTCCAAAGAGTAAATTGTCCATAGAATAATAAAACAATCCAAAAGGCTTGAAGCAATCAATGTCCAAAACAGCTTGGCAAAGTAATCCAAAGACTTGAGCAGGGCTTTAGCAAGGCTCCGCAAGGCAATGCAGGATCAGGAAAGCAAGACAGGAACAATACAAGGCAAGACTTGAAGCCCACCAGCCAACTTAGCTCCGTGGACCCACTTCGCTTCATGTCTGTCCAAAAGAGACGTGGCCGAAGCACTGGAGATTCGTTCCCACGAATCCTATACTTAATCCTTCGGCCGAGGTCCCCGACGCTCTAGGCTTCGTCGTCTCCAATCTCTGCTGACGGACCTCGGCCTGTCTAGGCTGCGGTACCATCCCCTTCTGCGGGACTCTATGCTACTTCTCCTATCAAAGGTTCGGCCTTGCCTCTCACCATCTGGGTCACTATCTCCATGAGAGCTGCCCTCCCTAGAATCTTCCCAGCCTCTTGCTTCCATGTTTTCACTCAGAAGCTCCTGGGAGCCTTTCCCACCCGGATGCTCATAACTCCCACAATCACTGCCTTCCATTTGCACCTGGTTATCTGAGTCTACGTCAGGGCCAAACATCAATTCTTCCCATGCCAAACTCTCTGTGGGCGAAGGAGGCCCACTGATGGGAAACTGTCCTTCTCCCCAATCTTCCAACTCATCCTCTGAATCTGGTTCTGCAGCTGCAGGGCCTAATGCTAATGGAACCCCGGGTCCTAGCCCCTGCTCTCCAGGCACAAACGAGAACTGCTGTGCTACACCAGGAAGCTCTAATGCTGCAGTTCATTTGAATATAAGAATTATGAGTACCATGCCAAACTACATCAGAGCTTTCTGAAAGATTAAGGCTACATCTACACTTCCATATAATCCAGTTCTAACTGCATTATAATGGTCAGTGTAGACTCATATAATGTAGATTGAATCACATTGAATTGGATTATATGAGTCTACACTGCCATATAGTTCAGTTCAATGCAGTTAATCTGCATTCTGAAACTGGATTATATGGCAGTGTAAATGGGGCCACAGTTGATCGTCAGGCAGAAGTCCTTTGCCTGTTAAACTGGCACTGAGCCTATGCCGTCACACCAGGTCTGTTTAAAATTAAAACTGGCAGATGTGTTGTCCTTTCTATCTGGTGGACTGCAGAGCGCTTGCTGAAAAAGCTAGGTGGTCTGGCAACCCAAAAAACACTCCAAAATAAAGTTGAAAATCAAACAGTTTATTCAATAACAAAGTCTTTGCAGGACTTGGCACAGCTTCTTAATGGTTGCAAAAAAAACCAGAGTGGAAATGCCTTGGGTTGTTGCTCAAAAGATTCCTACTGCTTCTTTTTGGATGGCAGGAAACCCGATATTTCCCACCCTGGTCCTAGGTGTTTGGTTGAAGGAACCACTCCTTCCCCTCTAAACCTAAGCTCAGTCCAAAGGTGACCTAAAGCTGGGCTGGTAACCAGATGTCTATCTTATACAGCATGCAAAGCCAGTCTCTGCAAGGTACCATAAACTCATCTGGCTCCAGCACTCCCCCAGCTAATGGTCAAGCAAATAGCAATCAGCAGGTCAGCACGCAGGTCAGCACCCAGTAAGCACCCAGTACTTACGGTGACCCTTTCGGAGCCAATCCTGGCTGGCCAAAAAAACCACATCTGGCTTCCTTCCCTCTCTGAAAGGAACTAAAAACACTTTCTAAAATGGAGGCCAATCCCCAGGAAGAAAAAGGGGCGGACACCAACTAAAAAGATACATTTGCAGAGCTTTAGGTGGCAAATTCTGCACCAGGCTGCAACCTTGCTAATAATTAACAGGCAAGGTGCCAGTGTGTCTGGAACAGTCCCAGTAAAAAATGCAAAAGGAAAAAATGCTGCCTTTTAAAACAAAACTATGGGGCTATGCATAGGAAACGTCTGGAGGACGGAACAGAGCCCCTTGGGCCAGACATAAATATCCTAAAGCAATGATATACAATCTGTGGCCTTCTAGCTGTTTGGACTTCATCTCCCAGAATTTGTGACCATTAAACAAACTGGCTAGGGCTTCTGGGAGCTGGAGTCCTAAACACTTGAACGGCCACAGGTTGTACACCACTACTCTAAAGGCACAAAATCCTGTTTAATCTTGGAATCTAAACACAATCTGTTCTAGTGGATGAGAAACTGAAAAGAAATAACAGGTACTGTAAGCTATATTTCAGAAAAAGCTAATGGAAAATCACCTCTAAATATCCTTTTAACTAAGAAAATCCAATTAAATCCACCAAAATCACAAGTCTTGTTGAATTTGTTGTCACATATATTAGAAAACAATACATATAAGTAGGATTGTACTGCTTTAGGACACTTTTTAGTTTCCTATTGTGTATTGTAGTAACATGCCAGCCAATGTTTGTGGTTTGGAGCAGGGCCATAGTTCAATCCTTGAGACAGGAATTGGACAGGCTCAGACCTGTAACACCATTAGAGTGAAAGTTGTTTAAGCAATGGATACTTTATATTTTACAAATGATATTCCTTCTTGCTGATTCAAAAGTTGCAATTTAAAGAATCTATGGGGAACATCTCCACACTTCTCTATCCATAATGCTTTCCAAGAAGAGATTTTATTTTTTCAGCATGTAAGGCTAAACTATGGAAAAAGCAGGAGGAAGAGCAACTTTTTTTCATGTCAGGAATGACTTGAGAAACTACAAGTCGCTTCTGGTATGAGAGAATTGGCTGTCTGTAAGGACATTTCCCAGGGAACACCCAGATGTTTTACCAGCCTGTGGGAGGCTTCTCTCATGTCCCCACATGGGAAGCTGGAGCTGACAGATGGGAGCTCATCCCACTCCCCAGATTTGAACGACCAACCTTTCAGTCAGCAGACCTGCCGATACAAGGGTTTAACCCATTATGCAAATCAGACCCAATTGATTTATGAATACTGAGTGTGGAGTGTTTGCGGAAGTGGGCACCGACCAGAATTAATGGGTCTTTAACCTGTGATATTACATGATGAAGAGTAGGTATGGGACAACTTTCTAATGCTGGAAAAGGGAAGGAAGCGTACCTCAGAACCTGTTAATTTTAGACTAATACCGTGATGTAGGTAAAGAACACATATCAGACCAAGTTACATATGTGCCTTATAGGTTTCTGCTGAAGTTTTGCTTTCATTTTTAAGGGTAAATTCTAGCTAGGTAGCACATACTATTGCTTTCTGTAACAGCCTCTTTGTTTACAGTCCACAGAGATCTCCTTGTAGGTAAAGAGGCACTACAAAAGCGGAGAGTGCAGGGTAGGGAAATCAATGCCAAGTAATCTGCATGGAAATTAACTGCAGAAGCATTGTAATAAAAATCATGCTTTTACTCTTCCTGCGCATGGTTAATGTTCTAAGAATTATAAAAACCATTCTTCATTGCTGCTTTCCTCATTGCTATAGTCAAGGCTAGACCAATATTTCTGGTTATATGATTATTTTCAGGGTTAGCCTGTGGTCTAAGATCTCAAAAAGGCAGGTCTTTCTAATTCCACAACCTACTGGTTGTTACTTAATGTTTTTTAATGTGATGTGATGGACTGACTCCTTTTCTGTTTCTGACATGGGTAGCTTTCTTTTTTATGTAAATTTGTATTATTGACATATTTTCTGTACCAAAGACAACTTTACAAAAGAAACTCACTGCAGAAATGGTACTGACTTCAAAATTATATTCCCAGATTGTTTTTGTCACCAAGAGTGTTCTCTAAATAGTCGTAATAGCACAACACAGCTGAGATGGTAATGCTACCAGCTTGCTACAGTTACTTTAGTACTCCGATACTAGATACTATTCAATATATCAACATTCATAAGGTTCACTAGATAGATAGACAGATATGGAAATGTACATTTTAATTTGTCTTTCACTTAATTTTGTACAAGTGTGTGATATTAAGGGGAAATAAGTTCAATACTACAAATCACACAAATGTAGAAAAAAATTAATATGTTGCCAAGCCAGCTGCTGTCTTGTAACAGGTCTGTTCATGTGAAGTCAACCATTTAGTTCCTCCTTAATGTTCCAACTGAAACTTTGGGAGCACAAATGTTGCATAAATCACTCCACATTGTTCCCACATAGCACCCCTGTGTTGCATTCTTTAAAATTATATCTGCTGTTTCCAATGAATGAATGAAAATATGTCTATGCAGGTTAATGATTAATTAGTTATATCTATATCTGCAAATAACACCCAAAAACAGTGGCATTGAAGCATCCGCACTGCTTGAAATGTGAGAAGACTGTGTTTTCAGTCATCATTTGACATTTGCAAAGAAACTGTGTTCTTTTAAATAATATAGATGTTTTCATGAACAGCTGAATATTTTAGACTCTAGATATTTTTAGACTCTGTTGCAATAGAGATTCTCTTCTTTAGATAGTTTAGTCAATTTTTTAAATAGGTGAAGTGAACTGGTTCTGATCTGTTGGAGACAAGGGTTGAACTTCTGTTTCAAAAGCTCTTTTCTGATGGTACTACTGTCCAAGTGTTAGCAATATGAAAAGTTGTTTATCAACATACAAATAAATTGCTCAGAGTCTATCATGTAACTCAGTGCAAATCCCACGTTGAGCATCTTCCATCCATTCTCCCTCCCAGAATCAACACTAAAGTAAATGTTCCATATCATCTGAAAGATGCATCTACCATTTGGATATTTACAATAAAAAATTAACCAAGACTCTGTAAAGCAGAGGTGGCAACCGTGGAAGATTAGAAGAGCATATTAGCCCTGCAGGAGACCTTGGAGGACTACACCTTCTCTACCACACATACTCCTGCAAAATAGAAAAAAAACTCACCTTCCTGGTCCCCTAGGGCAGTGATTTTCAACCAGAGTGCCACGGAACACTAGTGTGCCGTGAGAGATCATCAGGTGTGCCATGGGAAATTATTTTTGAACTTCATTCATATATAAACTATAAGGCGCATCTGTCCCTTTAAGAAATGGAACCGTAGCACTCTCGCTTCACCTAAGAAGTGACGCGAGAGGGCTATGGTCGCACCATCTTGGATTCGCTCAGATGCAGCTAAGTAAACAAAGTTAAGAGTTACTGCTGCAGCTGCGCGTCAAGTGACAATGGGAATTTGGGGTCACAGCAAAACAAGCGAGTGACAGTGATGGAGAAGTTTTTGAGAAGGGAAAATGCAAATGCCGAACTGGGCCCTGGACAAAATTCTGACACAGATGAAGACCCTAATATGAATGGTGGACAAAAGAAAAAAGAAAAGACAGTGAGCTTGAGGCAATACTGTTGCCAGGGAGTTCCCCATTCTGGCCAACAAAGCTATTTTGACATTGCTCCCATTTTCAACCACATATCTGTGTGAGATGAGCTTCTCTAGCTTGACTGCGATAAAAACTAAAAACAGAGAGAGACTGACAGCTGTTGAGCAAGAGCTTCGTCTGTGTCTTTCTACCCATTCCTGCCAGGATATCTATTTTGTGTTCATCGAAACAGGCCCAGGTTTCACACTAAGTGAGTGTATAAATACATTTTAAAAACATATTAACTATATGTATTACTGTGTTAGAGTGTCATTTTGGTTGGTGGTGTGCCCCAGGATTTTGTAAATGTAAAAAATGTGCCGTGGCTCAAAAAAGGTTGAAAATCACTGCCCTAGGGGATCTTTTTGAGCATTCTCAGGGGTTAAAATGATGGCAGAATTTCACCAGGGAGCGTTATGTCCAAATATGGTGACAATTCCCTCCATATCCCCTAGAGATCTGTTTGGGGCATTTCTAAGCAGCAATGTTTTGACCCCTTAAGGCCCTAGGGGGCTGCATCTGGTCCACAAGTCACATGCTGTAAAAAAGCATTGAAATATCTGTATTAATTTAGCTAAAGAGATCTCATTACCCAGGGTTCATTTTAAAAAAACATTTTGCCTCTAAATACAAAGTGACTTATGACTTCTCGAGAGAAGCATTGCCAGTTCTCTTAGGACTAGCTTTTTTCATCCCAATTTATCATGTTGTCAAATAAGATGAAGTTTGGGAATGCATTATTTGTAAAGCAAAACAAAGCATTTCCTATATTGCAATTGTGCATTAGGTGTACAATTCCTTCAAATTTACAAATAAGTGGCATGTATACTTTCTCTAGAAGTAATTCCCAAATTTCTTCTACTCTTATTCTGGTTCTGTGGAGTCAACTATCATTAAATATTACAGACATAACTGAGCTTTATACCAACTATATAATAATATGACATTTCATCTTAGAAGGTGCCAATTCAGGTCTTAGTGCAGAACTCTTCTGCCTGTGCTGCTCAGTAATTCTGCAATGTTTGGCGCAACCTCAGAATCCTTATTCAGGGAGAAAAGAGCTACTCCTTAGTCTTGGCAACTACTTTTCTTCTACAACTTTCTTCCTGTTCTTCTCAACTCAGTCAACAAAACAAATTCTTCCTTCACTGGGCTACTAATACATTGTAGGGTTACGCAACCATGCATCAAATTGTGATGGATGTGTATTTAATTTCACAGTAAGTTATTTCTTATTAAATGGAATGTTTACCATCTTTATTATTTATCATATTTGTGCCCTATCCTTCTCACCCCGAAGTGGACTCAAGGCGGTTTTACACATAGGCAACAATTTAATGCCATAAAAAACAACATACAGTCAAAATAAACATTTTAATTAAAACCTCAAATTGTGTGCCTTCTAACTTAACAGCAACTCTAAGGCAAACCTGTCATTGGGTTTTCTTGACAAATTTATTCAGAGGAGCAGGGATTTGAACTCTGGTCTTCAGAGCTATAGTTCAACAGTAAAATCACATTACTAAACTACTTCTCAATAAATGGGTTTAGTAGTCTTTATATTCAACTGCCAAAATCTAGTTCTGTTTTATCTACACGATAATGGTATACTTTTAACATTATTGCACTGAATGAAATTTCTAAACGGTTGTGTTGCAGTTGTCTTTTTTTGTTGACCAAAATTATGTGCATGTGCTTGAAGAGATAAGAATTGCAGAATAAAATATTTCTGGGAGCATGAAAATTCTTGGTGCTTCCTCACTGTTAATCAGATCTGCCACAATATATCCTTATGAATATCTATAATCACAGTTAAAAGATGAATGGATGCCTATGCCTAACTATGGAGAAAAGCTATTATGACACAGGGTCGCTGAAAAAATCCATGTATATGGTATGTGTGCTTCCATGGGAGAAGGAGGTATATGTAATAGAGAAATATGCAGTCCTAAAACTTACTACAGGTATAGAAAACACAAACACAGAACTGATGGTTTTAACCATCAGTCCTTCTGCACTGAGATAACATGTACAGTTCAAATGCTGCTTTGGAGTGTCACATTAGAAAATATGGTTAGATGTATGCAAGAGTTACATACAGCAGCTTTAGAGTGTGAAACAGCAGTTACAACATCTCTTGTGAATCCAAAATAGTTGCAAAATGTTTGAGAAGTATAGTGCAGTGTAATTGACAAAAGAACAGATATGGGCATAGTCCTCTGAATGTAGGTGGAGGTTTATGTTATTTTAATTTTGAAAGATGGAAATGAATCTAATTGTTCTGTTGCCTGAAGTTGTCAGACGAGTTCCTTTTTCACTCAACTCTTTTGCTTTGTTTGTTCTTTCTTCTCTCATATCTGCATTGTATATCTCTGTGAAAGATTTGCTGCAATTCTTCTCAGCTGACTATTCAAGTGCTGAACCCCTGAGCACTGCAGAGCAGATTTGACTTCAAAGATAAATGATCTTTGATATGTACATAAAAATCCATGCAGGAAACTTCCTTCTTTATTGACTAGAAGGGGAAGATTTTCTCTATCCATTATTCTTCCATCTGATGAAATAATATATGTGATGTGGCAAATGTAATGGTGTGACATCTCTGGTTCAATCCAAGCCTTCTTCACAAGTCAATACTTTCCTAGTTTATGAAGGGGGACATGTCTATAACCTTGAATCTTGCCTGGTTCCCTTCCTGTATGCTCTACCTCTCTAGTTCCATCCTACTTAATCCCTTGCTATGGATGCCTGGCTCTATAACAATACTTAAGAAAGGCTTCTAGCCTTTAAAAAACGGTCTTTGGAGAAATAACATTTGCAGTGTCTTTAATTCTACTGCATAAATTCCGATCTCCAACAGTGATGGAGTAGGCACCTTATTCATGACGTTTATGTTTCTAAATACAGTAAGAAAGGACTAGCGGTTGATTGTTTGACAAGGAGACCAAGTTTCAAATCTTCACTCAAGCACAGAAACCATTTTGGACAAGTTATACTTTCTTAACATCAGCCAAAGAAAGTGGGAAAAGCTTTCTGGACAAATCATGCTAAGAATACTATATAATAAGACATAGCCATACATTAGAGCAGTGTTTCCCAACCAGTGTGCCAGGGCACACTAGTGTGCCGTGAGAGATCATTAGGTGTGCCGTGGGAAATTGGAACCTCCAGGAAGGGGGGGGGGGGAGTCAACTGTGTTGAAGTATAAAAACCCTAAGAAACCTACCTCGATGAAGGCACAAAATTACAAACACCCCCCACCCCCACCCGTTGTCTACTTAGTCTCTCCCTCTCCATGCATGGGGAAGTCCTGCCTCCCTTTCCACAAGTAGAGACCTCCTCTTGCCTCCTGGGGTTCTGTGTGGGAAGTTTGGCCCAGTTCTTTTATTGGTGGGGTTCAGAATGCTCTTTGATTGTAGGGGAACTATACATCCCAGCAACTACAGCTCTCAAATGTCAAGGTCTATTTCCCCTGAACTCCATCTGCGTTCATGTTTGGGCATATTGAGTATTCATGCAAAGTTTGGTCCTGATCCAACATTGTTTGAGTCCACAGTGCTCTCTGGATATAGGTGAACTACAACTCCAAAACTCAAGTTCAAACTTTTATAGCATTTTCTCTTGGTTATGGGAGTTCTGTGTGGGAAGTTTGTGTCTTTCAGCCATTCCTACCAGGATATCTATGTTGAGTTCCTTGAAACAGGCCCAGGTTTCACACCGAGTGTATAAATACATTTAAAAACATATTAACTATATGTATTACTGTGTTAGAGTGTCATTTTGTGTCATTTTGGTTGGTGGTGTGCCCCAGGATTTTGCAAATGTAAAAAGTGTGCTCAAAAAAGGTTGGGAAACACTGTCAGCTTGAAAGTACATCATAACACAATAAGCTACTGCTGTTCTCAGAATGGAAATGTAAAAATAGGAGAAGAGATCCTGTTGAAGAATCACAATGTTTCTGTCAAAGTGATAGTTTTAGCCATCAGTAAAAAAGGGATTGCAACTTTTGTATTAACTAATCTGTGCAAGCGTCCACTTGACTCCAGTGAAGTAATAGTAATATTGGACAGTGCCTCATGTTCCTACAGGCAGAGACAATTTTTGAAATCCCACATAGAAAATAAACACACCTAAATCAATGCAATTTTTGAAAAGTTGTTCTGAAACATTTCTGCAGTGCCATAATGTTGCATTTTAAAACAACTGACTACTCCTGTTTTTATATTGAATTCCTCCAAATGTACTATGGTAATTTAATGACTAAGTCAGTGTGGTATAGTGGGATGCCAGAGTCTGAATCCTGACTTGGCTATAGGCACTCACTGGACAAGTCACATTCTCTTGGCCCCAGAAGAAGACAGTGGCAAAGTTTTCTGAATAAAGAATGCCAAGAAATCCCCATGATAGGTTCAGTTGCCATAATTTAAAAATGACTTCAAGACATACAACAACAACAACAACAACAACAAATGTATTTAATGAGAAATAATGTCATAAAACAGGGCTGTCCAACTTCTACCGGACCGGGGGCCTGAGTTCCGATCAGTGATCACCTGGGGGGCCTAAGGGTCTGCCTCCGCCCCCGGCTCTGCCCCCGCCCTCCCCCTCCCTTGGCTCCGCCCCCTCCCCAGCTCCAGCCCCGCCCCCTTCCTCAGCTCCGCCCCCTCCCCCGGCTCTGCCCCCTCCCCGGGCTCCAATTCCATATATTTAATATTAACATAAGGAGAGAGGGAGGGAATGGAACACATGGGGGGCATAATTAAACAATTCCATATATTTAATATTAACATAAGGGGGGAGGGAGGGAATGGAACACATGGGGGGCATAATTAGACAATTCCATATATTTAATATTAACATAAGGGGGGAGGGAGGGAGGGAATGGAACACATGGGGGGCATAATTAGACAATTCCATATATTTAATATTAACATAAGGGGGAGGGAGGGAGGATGAAAGGGTGGATGGATGGATGGGTGGGTGGAAGGAAGGAAGGAAGGTGAAAGAGAGGGGCAAGGAGGGAGGGATAACAGTTGAAAGGAAGGACGAAAGGGTGGGTGGGTGGAAGGAAGGAAAGAAGGTGAAAGAGAGGGAGGGAGGAAAGAAGGAAAGAGTGGAAGGAAAGGAAGGGAGTAGAAAGAGAGAGAGGGAAGGGGGAGGAAAGAAGGCCGGGCGATGGAGGCGAGTGCGCTGAGGGCCTGAGCGCCTCCGAGACGGAGCAGCAGCAATCCTGAGGAGGAGGAAGCGAGCGAGAGGAGGAAAGATAGAGAGGGAAGGGGCAGGGAAGAAAGAAGGATGAAAGGGTGGCATGGAAGGAGGGAGGGAGAAGAAATGTGGCTCACCTTAACGCTGAATGCTTCCTTGCAATAACTCCCCTCCCTGGGAAGGGAGGGAGGATGAGAAGGAGGAAGGAGCACTGCCGAGGGGGGAAAGCCATGCGGCCGGGTCGCTCTTCCTGTTTGCTGCCAAGGGGGCGGGGCCCGAGAGACGTCACTTCCTCCCATTGGCCCCCTCCCTCAGGAGAAGAGGAGGGAACCAATAGAAGGCCAAGGGGCGGGACCAAAAAATAATAATAATAAATAATATTTTTATTGAAAAAAATATTTTAAAAATATTTTTTAAAATATATTATTTATTGCAGGAGGGTAAGGGGCCGTAGCCAAGGGGCTAGGGGGCCGTGTACGGCCCCCGGGCCGCCTGTTGGACAGGCCTGTCATAAAACATCAGAAGTAATAACTCCTATTATTTCTCATTAAATAACGGTAGGGTTTGTTTGCAATCCAGAGGATAAAGTAAACATTGTTTACTTTATTTAAGTTTCATTTTTAATAAAGTACAGGATAGTACAGTATCTGCTTTGTTGCTGTTGTTTTTTATTCGATCAGTCGCTTCCGACTCTTTGTGACCTCATGGATCAGCCCACACCAGAGCTCCATGTTAACCATCACCACCCCAGCTCCTTCAGAGTCAAGCCAGTCACTTCAAGGATACCATCCATCCATCTTGCCCTTGGTCGGCTCCTCTTCCTTTTTCCTTCCTTTTACCCCAGCATAATTGTCTTCTCTAAGCTTTCCCATCTTCTCATTATGTGGCCAAAGTACTTTATCTTAGACTCTAATATCCTTTCCTCCAATGAGCAATTGGGCTTTATTTCCTGAAGTATGGACTGGTTGGATCTTCTCACAGTCCAAGGCACTCTCAGAATTTTACTCCAACACCACAGTTCAAAAGCATCTATCTTCCTTCACTCAGCCTTCCTTATGGTCCAGCTCTCACATCCATAGGTTACTACAGGGAATACCATTGCTTTAACTATGCGGATCTTCGTTGCCAGTGTGATGTCTCTACTCTTCACTATTTTATCAAGATTGGTCATTGCTCTCCTCCGAAGAAGTAAACGTCTTCTGACTTCCTGGCTGTAGTCTATATCTGCAGTAATCTTTGCACCTAGAAAGATTACCTCCACGTTTTCTCCATCTATTTGCCAGTTATTGATCAGTCCGATTGCCATAATCTTGGTTTTTAAAAAATGTTTAACTGCAAGCCAGCTTTTGCACTTTCTTCTTTCACCTTGATTAGAAGGCTCCTCAGCTCCTCCTCGCTTTCGGCCATCAAAGTGGTATCATTTGCATATCTAAGGTTGTTAATGTTTCTTCCAGCAATTTTAACTCCAGCCTTGGATTCGTCAAGCCCCGCACATCGCATAATGTGTTCTGCATACAAGTTGAATAGGTTGGGTGAGAGTATACAACCCTGCCATACGCCTTTCCCAGCCTTGAACCAGTCTGTTGTTCCATGGTCAGTTCTTACTGTTGCTACGGTACTTGGTCATTATACAGATTCCTCAGGCGACTGTCAAGGTGACTTGGGATCCCCATACCACCAAGAACTTGCCACAATTTATTATGATCCACACAGTCAAAGGCTTTAGAATAGTCAATAAAACAGAAATAGATGTTTTTCTGAAACTCCCTGCCTTTCTCTATTATCCAGCGGATATTGGCAATTTGGTCTCTTGTTCCCCTGCCTTTTCTGAACCCAGCTTTTACAACCAGCAACTCTCACTTCATGTATTGCCGGAGTCTACCTTGCAGGATGTTGAGCATTACCTTACTGGCATGTGAAATAAATGCTACTGTACAGAAATTTGAGCATTCTTTAGCATTTCCTTTTTTGGTATGGGAATATAAGTGGTTTTTTTCCAATTTGATGGCCATTCTTATGTTTTCCATATTTGCTGGCATATGACGTCCATCACGTTGCCATTAAAACTAAATGGATCAGTACAATAGTATCTGCTTACACATCATGATTATTTTTGCAGAATAACAACTACAAATTTAGGCTGTAAATATTTGGAGTTATTTAGTATTTTGGTCTTTTGAATATCACCAAAAGTAAGCACGTTGAAATATAATTTGATGTACAGAACTGATGAATATCTCACAATAATTTGCTTAGATGCTGTTATGCTGATACTTTGTTTGGTCATGAACTAGTTTTGATGTGTATTTTGCCATTTCTCTTATTGGGCTGTACTGGCACATGTTTTCTTTTTCTAGTAATGTGATCCATAATGGACTGGATGAGGGCAGACAAATTGAAGTTTAATCCAGACAAGGCAGAGGTACTCCTTGGTCAGTCTTGGATGGGGTTACGTGCCCCCTGAAGACACAGGTTCGCAGTTTGTGGGTCTTCCTGGACTTTGCATTCAACCTGGAGGGCCAGGTATCATTGGTGGCTGGGAGGGACTTTGCACAATTAAAACTTGTGTGCCAACTGCACCTGTTCATTGAGAAGCCTGATCTGGCAACAGTGGTACGTGCCTTAGTTACATCCCTTCTGGTTTACTGTAACGCGTTCTACGTGGAGCTGCCTATGAAGAGTGCTCAGAAACTTCAGCTGGTCCAAAAAACCCTGCAGCCTGGTTGCTCGCTTGTGCTGGCTACAGGAAGCGGACAACCCTCCTGTAGCAGCAGCTTCGCTGACTGCCAGTGCTGGTTATGACCTTCAAAGCCCCAGCTAGACAGTTCAGGCCCAGGCTATTTGGCTGACCGAATCCCCTTTATACGAACCTGCCCAGACCCTGAGATCTTCAGGAGAGGCCCTTCTCTTGGTCTTACATTCATCTCAAGCTCAATGGGTGGCAACAAGAGAGGGGGGGAAGGCATCTCAGTAGCTGCCCCTCAACTCTGGAACTCCCTGACCAGGGAAGCCAGAATGGCCCCTCCCTGCTGTCCTTCCAGCAGTAGTCTAAAACCACTTTATTGAGGCAGGTTTTTAAAGATGAAGGTGTTTTAAGATCAATTCAGGAGGTGATGTGGTTTTTAACTTTAAATTTGTTTCAACAGTTTTTAACTGGCAATTTTAAAATTCTGTTTATATTTAATCCTGTTTTCAATGTTCGTGTAGTTATATATTTTAAATGGTTATGCTAATGCTTTATGTTAATCCACTTTCAGTCCCCTTCGGGAGAGATAAAGCGGGGTATAAATAAATATAATAAGAGTAATAATAGTAGTAGTAATAATAATAATAACTACTCAAGAAGTCGGGCCCTGGTAAATTCCTTATGTTCATATAACTATAGCCAGGGAATTACTGCAAGGTCTTCCAGACCAGAAGTCTCTGTGGTTTACTGGGCTTATTCCAACAATATATAATGAAGAAATAAGGTGCTGTTGCTTCCAACACCTTCAAGAGAACTACCTGAAATCGGATTTTCAAGATAAAACAGTGTGGATGAGCCGATACCATATTGCTTCTGAGTGCAAATATCTCTGGAGTGTACCATAAACATGAGGCCATCACTATGCTTTACAGTCGAGTAAGAACTGACACATCACTTGTGTTCTGCATAATTATAGAGCTACCAGTAATAAATTTTTATAATCCCAGAGATGATTACTAGTGGTTAAGCTATCAGCATCACAACAAGAGGTGTCATTGGCACTGCTTAAATCAGCATGGATAGGTTTGTGTGTGTACCAAGGAGTTAGCTAGGAAACTCTGCTACTGGAAACTGCAAGGATGGAGCAGGTCTTTCCAGTGCAAAGTGTGTGGCCTTCTGAAAGCTTTTCGCCAGTGTATGCAGATGAAGTAGTAGAACTGGAGAAGTCTCCAGACTGTTTACTATGTGTCACCGTCCTTAGCTGTTATTTGATGAAAGAACCTGATTTGCAGTAGTATACCAAATATCCATACTTGATGTGGTGATCATCACTACTTTAACTTCACTGGTATTTCCTGTGGTACATGTGTAAGGCATAAAGAGGCATATGTGGTCTTTCCATCGTTGCACCAAACATGAGCCATGTATCTGACCAAACAGATTTTGGTGCATGACTATGCACTTTTAAAAACAAACACCTGTCTTTAGAACTCAAGGGTCACCAAGCTGCCCATACTCCAATGCAAAAAAAGTGCGGTAGGTTCAAGTATTCAGGGCCTTGTTTACAAAAACACATTCCTTTCCATTTATCTCTGAGATTCCAGGAGCATGTGCATTCCTCTATTCATAGTATGATTTTTCACATCAGTGGAGTTACTTCAGGGTACATCACCTTGATATGGTATTCTAAAATAGTTTATCACTGTATTTTCAGATTTTGGTTTTTAAAAAATCTGTTTTCAAACTTTAAAACAGGGCTGTCCAACTTCTGCTGGCCCAAGGGCCGGACTTCTGGTGAGTGATCACCTGGGGGCCACCCGTCCATGCCCCGGCCACGCAGCTCCGCCCCCTCTCCCAAAGCGTCACAATAGCCTTGGAAGCGGGCGATTTTGCCCGCTTCCGAGGCTGTTGTGGCGCTTGGGAGAGAAGGAGGAGCCACGGGAGCCTTCACGGCTCCGCCCCTTGCCCAAAGCATCACAACAGCTGTTGTGACACTTTGGGGGAGAGGGCGAAGCCGCGAGGAGGCTTCCGCGGCTCTGCCTCCTCGCCCAAAGCATCACATCAGCTGTTGTGACACTTTGGGGGAGAGGGCGAAGCCGCGAGGCTTCCGCGGCTCCGCCCCCTCACCCAAAGCATCACAACAGCCTCGGAAGCTTCGGAGGCTGGCGTGACGCTTTGGGAGAGAGGGAGGAGCCACGGGGGGCTCCCCCCGCCCTCCCAAAGCGGGCAAAACCGTGCGTATGCGCACCTTTTTTGGGATTTTTAAAAAATATATTTTTATTTTTATTAAAAAGCTTAGGGGGGCGCAGGGAAGGGGCTGGGGGGCCGTATACGGCCCGCGGGCCGCCAGTTGGCCAGCCCTGCTTTAAAATATTCAAGACGAGCAACTCAAGTGAATTAAAAAGGATTACCTTTAAAGGAGTAGTTTGCAGATCAAGATGAGAACATTCAAAAACAGGAAAATGGGAATCTGTGTCTGTTCATACATAATGATAACCATGTAAGGTTAAGTGCTGAAGCAAGAAATTCTGTGCCTCTGTTTGTGCATAATGATAATGCAGGTTGACTGGTTAGTCCCGGTTTACTGTGAACAAATAGCATGTTGGTGCATGTAGCCCCTTGCCATTCTATGCAGGTAAATATATAACATGGCAGCAGTTACTTATTGTGGCAGCTTGTTTTACCTGATCATGTAAAGTGAGTGGCAGATAATCATAATGTATTTATATCTTATTTACCTCTCCTATGGATTGCAGCAGGAAAGAACAGATTAAAGCACAGCAACATATAGGCATAACAAGTTAAAAACATAAACACGAACAAAAAATACAAAGTGTGTTAAAAAAAGCATGCCATCAATTTTAAAAGAACATTTATTAAAAACAATATTCATAATTTTAAAAAAACATAATTTAAATACCATCTGGATAGTCTTGTTAGGAGAGATTGCCTTTAATGTTGTTTTAAATGTAGACAGTGTATCCAGCTGTCAAATCTCTTCCAGCAGATAATTCCACAATTTGGGAGTGGCTGATGAAAAGGTTCTCTGGTTAGTACTAACCAGCCTGGTCCTGTCTGACTGAAGTAAATGTCTCAGAAAGTTTGAGTATACGGAGCAGGTTATATGGGAGAAAACAATCTAGTAGATCAAAACCATATAGCGCTTTAAAGGTCCCAACAAACACTTTTACCTTGCCTGGAAACTATTTGGTCAACGGTGGAATGGTTTTCATACAGGTGTAATATGATCTTGCCTAGATGCACTAATAACCAGTCTAGCTGCCATGTTTTAAAACTAACTGAAGTTTCCAAACTTGGTACAGAGGTTGCCCATTGTATAGTGTATTGAGAAGCCCAGCCTTGAGGTTACCAGCATATGTTACCAGTACCATCTTTAAAGCGTCCAGCTCTAGGAAGGAGCATACCTGTGGCATCTATCTGAGCTGCCATTTCAGCACTCCTAAGCCGCAAACACAGTCTTTAGAGCAGGGGTGGGGAATTACCGGCCCTCCAGGTGTTTTGGACTTCAACTCCCAGAAATCCTAACAGCTGGTAAACTGGCTAGAATTTCTGGGAGTTGAAGTCCAAAACACCTGGAGGGCCGGTAATTGCCCACCCCTGCTTTAGAGTTTGCATTACCCCAAACAGGTCTAGTTTGTTACAGCTCCAAGGACATGTAGGTGCACATGTTTATGACATGCATTATTTAAATGCAGTGCTGTTCAGCTGCCTTCAAACTGCATTAAGTGGTCAGTGTAGATATGCCATTAGAGCAGGCATGGGCAAACTTTGGCCCTCCAGGTGTTTTGGACTCCAACTCCCACAATTCCTAACAGTCTGTCAGGAATTGTGGAAGTTGGAATCCAAAACACCTGGAGGGCCAAAGTTTGCCCAAGCCTGTCTTAAAATTGTGGTTTTAATTGCAGGTTTTTTTCCTCATTTTTGCAGGGGTCCAGTAGTCTTAACTCTAATGAATGTGGAGGGCTGCCTATAGAACTTCTATACGTAGAAGTGACTTATTATATCCTGAAGCAAATCTTTATAACACTGGAGAAGGGCAAAATAAATATTACCCCTAAGCAAAGTGAGGACTATTGTAAACCAGAATAATTTCTAATCCGTATTTCTACTCAACCAAGATTTTAAGATATAGATTAACATTATTGCAAATAGAGTGAATGTCACTAAAAACATATCAAAGATCATATCAACGATCAACCTAATATTTAGCTAATATTCAAAAATTAAATATTTCACATTAGGAATCAGGAAAAAAGCCTTTATTTCTCTATTTATTAATTTAGAATCTTTGATAAGATTTCTTTGAGTTTTCTCTGGCATTTTTGTTGAATTTTGGATTGACAAGGATGTGTTAGATGGGTGAAATTGATATATTATATGTCAATTAATTTTTTTCAAATAAAAACAAATATGTTAAAACTAAAAAGAGGCACTTTCTATGACTACTACGATTGTGTATATTTATACCCTGCTTTTTTTCTCTCTACAAAAGACTCAAAGTGATTTACAGTAAAAACAATGTAATACAATTTAAAACCTAAAACTAAACAAACATTAAAATAGAATGAAATATTAACAATATTAAAAATAAACAGTTAAAATCTTTTAAACCAATTTGAAACCTATTCATAACTAAAACAATAGCAGTCCCTGGCTAGTTCTTTAAAATCTCCTTCTTTACAAGCCTCTCTGAATAAAAAGATTTCCTGCTGGACAGATAACAGGGATAAAGGCATTTTGGCTTCCCCTCTGGCTTCGAGGGGCAGTCACCAAGAAGGCTCTCCTCTCTTTCCCTCCTACCAAGATTTCTTGCAGTAAAGGTGGACTTCTCCTAAAGAGGTCAGGGCTTCTCCTAAAGAGGTCAGGGCCTAGGCAGGTTTGTACAAGGAGATGCAATCAGCCAAAAAGCCTCGTTTAGGGATTTAAAAATCATAATCAGCAGATTGAATTGTACCTGAAAACAAACTGCTGCAACAGGGAGGTTGCCAGCTCCAGTTAGCAACATCACTGCAACTCTTTGGACCAGCTGAAGTTTCCAAATATTTTCTACAGTACTTTTTATCACATTTATTATTTACTTAATTGATTAATTAATTGTGTCAATTGCAGATATTATTTGAAATACCTGGATTAAAATTGGGGGTGGGGGTGGGTTTGAGGGCGATCAATTTAAAATAAGCTTGGTGCCGTTTTTAAGTCTTTGAGAAAGTACAAAAAACATTTCAAAAGGTTATGATACCTCAGGATTTCTGCCAGATATCAAGACATAAAAGTGACAATGAAATCAAACGGTTAAGATGATAGATGTCATTTCAAGGAAGTATTGAAACTCTCAGAGGGGAATCTATGTTGATAATTTGTAAAATAGCAAAACACAAGTCAATCATAATGGATTATACCAGGAAAACAGTTTAGATTTAATAAAATAGAATCACTAAAATTTATTATATGGAAAGGATGTCCATCATGAAGATTAGTGGGTTATTACCAATATTGCTGTCTTAAAATATGTAATCGCCTAGACAGGATGAGTCCACTCCAAATAGTATAATATACCACACCCATTAACATTGGAATATATAGGCCACAACTTTGTTGGTTACAGCTATAAATGAAGTTGGCCCAAACACATTGGTCTGAATCCAAGCATGGATGAGACCTATTTCTGACCCGATAGTTAGGATTCTGACCCAGCTTCCAAACAGGAGGATAATCCAAACAGCAAACAGGAAATAACACAAGGTGAGCCAGTAGTCAATTCCAAGATTCAAAAGCCATTTTCAACAGACACTAGAGCAGTGGTTCTCAAGCTTTTTTTGACCATTGACTACTTGACCAGGGACCACTTTGAACAGGGACCACTCTTCAACATTTGTACCAAAAAAGTTACGAATCAGTTTTGGTCAACTTTAGATTAAGTTTGGTTATTTGGGGTGCTGATTCAGAAAATTTCATTGGATAGACCATATCAACTCTAGTTTCTGATACAGAACATATGTCATCCTGTAGTCGCCATCTGTTCACCCATAGAAAACCATAATAATAAGAGGGCACTATAAGAAGGTTTTGCCAGACCAGTCGCTCTTGTTGCAAGGTGTAGTAATGGTAAGGCCATGGACCACTGGTAGTCCATAGACCACAGGTTGAAAACCACTGAACAAGAGTCTATGGTCAATCCAAAACCCAAATGCCAAAGTCCATGAGTTAGTACAAGGTTCACAAATCCCAAAATCACCAACAGTCCTAGGTCACAACTACAAACTCTGACGTGGCTGGCAGCAATAAGATGCAACTCCTGAGCACCTTTTAAGCTAGTTTATCAAGTGTTCCTATTGATGGCTCATTTTTTCTGCTAACCTGGAGGGCCTGCGAAGTTGAGCCTTTTCCCTTCATAGGTCTAAAAGAGGCATAACACAACTCTTCTACCGCCTGCTCAGATGAACTTGCTCATGCTTGCTCTTCCTCCAAAAGCTCTTCTTCAAAGCTTGGCTGAGCACTGCTGGGCTCCAACTCGAACGCTGACCCTTCAAACATTGTCTTCACTATCAGAGCTAGCTACAGCATTGATGTCAAAACCTGAGGGATGACAAGAAATGTATCCACATTGGAAACCATCCTCATTGGGACATCTTCCCCTGCCATACAGGCATCCCTTCCCCAAGGTGGTCCGACCTACCTCTACCATTCACCACCAGCCCATAGTTTGAATACATTGTCTGACATTTCCTACCCCCTGCCCGTGCATGCAGCAGTGCGGAGCCTACTGGGAAGGAGACTACTATTAGGCTGCTGTGTGGGAGCCCTTCTTGCTGCTTTACCCATTCCACAGTGACCTTTCACATATAAGTTGTGCTGGTTAATTGTAAATAATTAATTATTGTATGGTAAACATAAGATTGAAATGGTCAGATGTGACAAAGGTCTGTTAATCACTATTCTGTGATCAAAGACAAAACTTTTAATCAGGTATCAATACACGAGGGAACTAAAATTGTCCCTTCTAAATTATTTCTTTACCCTGTACAAATTAGCTATGTAACATCAGCTGAAGCATAGGTGAAAAATGACCGTACTTGAAAACAATCTTTTGATAAAAGATTTGTAAAAAGAAATCAAAATCCTTTTGCAATGCAGGACTAAATGTCTAGCAATTATTAAAACAAAATCATATACTAATTTTCAATCTGACAAACATTTAAATGGAATACATGACCGGGTTTCTCAATCTTTACTGCTATAGATTACCGTGAAGAGTCGTATAAAAAGGATTTTGGAAATTGAAGAGTCTAAGAGTAGGAAGTGTTAACATAATTTGTGAAATTATTATAATCAACGTCTATATATCTAGCCATGATAAAAGTGAAAATATGTATGTGTGTGTGGCTGGGGTGTCCATTTTCACAGACAGGCTCTCACTTCCACAAACAGCTATGATCCCCACTCATAAGAAGCCACCAAAAACCCTCCCTACAGTGTCATTGCAGGTTATAGTGAGCGCCGTGAACATGTACAACCCCTGCCAGTGTCCTCCACAAACACAAGACTGCCCACCACCCAGTTGAAGGCTTTCATATGGGGACAATACCATCCTAGATTTTATGTGTTTCCTCCACCACAAACATCTCAGTGTTCTGACTCCATTGGTGTGGAACTTGCATGATCCCACCCACTGCCTCTCCCATAACCTTTTGCTACTCTTTTCTGTGGGGCACAGCATTGATCAGCAAGTGAACATACTGAAGGGGGCTGGGGGACTCAACATGATGGAAGTTGTAGTTCACCCTGCATCAAGACAGAGCACTGTGACCCTCACTAACAAGGGACATGAACCACATTTGGCACATAAAACCCCCATGACCAATAAAAATATTAGAGGTCTTTGGGGAGAATTGACCTTGATTTATAAGAGTTGTAGTTCACCTACATCCAGAGAGCACTGTGAACACAAACAATGATGGACCTTGACCAAATTTAGCATACCTACCCAATATGCCCAAATTTGAATACTGGTAGGTTTTGGGGGGAATTGGACTTGATATTTGAGAGTTGTAGACACTGGAATTTATAGTTCAGCTGAAATCAAATAACACTCTGAACCCCACCAACAATGGACCTGGACCTAACTTGGCACATAGAACCCTCATGACCAACAAAAAATACTGGAGGACTTTGGGGGGGAATTCACCTTGATTTGGTGGAGTTGTAGTTCACATTCACTTGCATACAGAGAGCTCTGTGAACCCCTAATGGTGATGGAGCTGGTCCACAGTTGGCACACATACCCAGCACACCCAAATTTGAATATTGGAGGGGTTTGGGAGAGATTGACCTTGACTTTTGGGAGTTGTAGTTAACCTACAACCAGTGAAACTGTGAACTCACTGCTGATGGACCTGGATCAAACATTATTTATTTATTTATTTCAACTTAATAACCCGCCCTCCCCGAGGCTCAGGGCGGTTTCCAGCATATATGCAAGACATCAAGATAAAACCTACCAGTTAACAACTAAAAACATACTAAAAACATACTAACATTTTAAAATACCATGGCAGTCATGGTCAGTTATACAATAGTTAAAACAGCAGGGCCAATAATGGCAGCAGCACAGCTAAGGAGTAGGCCATTCAGATGGTGGTCGGGCCGAATGCCTGCTTGAATAGCCAGGTCTTACATGACCTGCGGAACGCCATCAGGTCCCGCAAGGCTCGGGTCTCGGCCGGCAGCGAGTTCCATAACACTGGGGCTGCCACGGAGAATGCCCTTTGCCGTGTGCTGGACAGCCTGCAGGTTTTCAGTCCCGGAATTTTGAGCATATTGAGGCCCTCCGAACGCAGTGATCTTCTGGGTACGTATGGGGTAAGCCGCTCCCTTAAGTGCACTGGCCCCAAGCCATGTAAGGCCTTGAAAGTCAAGACTAACACCTTGAAGGAGACCCGGAATTCAACTGGCAACCAGTGCAGCTCGCGCAGGATGGGAGTTATGTGGGATGGAATAACCCAGAAAGAATTGGGGGGGGTGTGTGTGCTTAACAGCAGCAAGTAAACAAAGAATGTATCACTCGGGGTGACTAGGCTCGCATGAATTGAGATCCCCAGGAAATATGTAGAAACCCGCTCAATATATCAATCAAAATAGTTGTATTAACATACATAGAATGATATTACATGCATGGAGAAATCAACAGATAAACAATGCAGGCGGGAGCGCTCCCTCGTCTCTCAAGTAAGCAAAGTTATGCAACAAATTGGTAAGAATAAACAACACAATAGTGATACGTATTAGATACAGAGTAGGCAAACCTCCATGGTTCGTGGGAGGCAGTCCAAGAGAGGCGAAAATCCAGGGAGGGGTCCGCCGTGAAGCCGTGCGGCTTGGAAAAAAGCCGCGGCGGGGAACGAAGGCGAAGTGGAAGCCGCGTTTCCAAGCAGGGGGGGGGGCGAGCTGCTCGGCGTGCGCCGAAAGTGAAGCCAGAAGGCGAAGTGCGGTTTGCGACAGCGACTGTCGTGAGGGGCGCTGGAATTGGCAGCGCTGGAACCCAAAATCAAGGGAGAGCCGGGACAGTGCCAAACGGCCGGATTTTCTCCAAGGCGCCAAGGCTTTTTGCCGTTTTCGCGTCTTAAAGACGCTTCATCAGGGCGCGTCACTGTATTAAACAATCAAAGAATTTGCAACAAGGAGCATCACAGGTAAGACAGTCTTAAGGCTGAATGCAGCCTGCAGGTTTTCAGTCTCGGAATTTTGAGCATATTGAGGCCCTCTGAACGCAGTGATCTTCTGGGTACGTATGGGGTAAGCCGCTCCCTTAAGTACACTGGCCCCAAGCCATGTAAGGCCTTGAAAGTCAAGACTAACACCTTGAAGGAGACCCGGAATTCAACTGGCAACCAGTGCAGCTCGCGCAGGATGGGAGTTATGTGGGATGACCTGGAGGCTCCCAGCAGCAGACGAGCCGCCGCGTTCTGCACCAGTTTAAGTTTCTGGATCGCCGACAAAGGTAGGCCAATGTACAGCACATTACAGTAGTCGAGCCTCGAGATGACCGTGGCTTAGATCACCGTGGCCAGGTCGCAGCGGGAAAGGTAGGGAGCCAGGTGCATCGTTTGCCGCAGATGGTAAAAAGCTGCCTTGCAGGCACAAGCGATTTGCGCCTCCATAGACATTTGAGAATCCAGCCGGAGCCCAAGGCTCTTAACAATGGGCTGTGGGCATAGTGCCACGCAGTCGAATGGCAGCAACTAGATCTCCCCCCCCCCCCCGGGCGGCCCAGCCACAAGATCTCTGTCTTCGCTGGGTTCACCTTCAACTTACTGGCTCGCAGCCATCCAGTTACGGCCTCTAGGCAGAGTTGGAAATTATCGGATTCCGCCCCGGGGTCCACCCTCAGAACAAGCTGGGTGTCATCAGCGTACTGATGGCATTCCAGCCCGAAACTCCGCACCAGCTGGGCGAGTGGTCGCATGTAGATGTTAAATAACAGCGGGGAGAGAATGGCCCCCTGAGGGACACCACAATGTAAGGTGGTGCCCTTGGAGACCACCTCTCCCCACTTCACTCGCTGCAGGCGGTTTTGGAGGCAGGAGGACATCCAGTTGAGGGCTGACCCGCTCAGCCCCGCCACCGCCAGGCGGTGTGTCAAAAGTTGGTAATCGACAGTATCAAACGCTGCCGTGAGGTCCAATAACACGAGCAGCGCCGATCTGCCTCGGTCCAACTAGCAACGGAGTAGGTCTGTGATGGAGACCAGGACAGTCTCCGTCCCATGCCCAGAACGGAAGCCGGACTGGAAGCGGTCTAGCCAGGATGCGTCATCCAGGAATGTCTGCAGCTGCTCCATTGCTGCCCTCTCAATTACCTTGCCCAGGTACGGTAAATTGGACACTGGACGGTAATTGGAGGGAGCCGCGGGATCTAACCCAGGCTTTTTCAGCAATGGAGTTACCACCGCCTCTTTTAATTCCTCTGGAAAAGCTCCTTGCTCAAGGGAGCAGTTGACTATCTTCAACAGAGGGCCGCGTAACCCCTCCACGCAAGATCGAATTAGCGTGGAGGGGCACGGGTCGAGGGAGCAGGTGGTAGGTCTAAGAGCTGCGACAATCCTGTCGACATCCTCTGCATCCAGTGGTCGGAACTGGTCGAAGGTGAGTCCGGCAGAGGGCCATGGAGTCTCAAGTTCCTGTACTGTATCAACTGTGGCAGGGAGGTCCCGGCGGAGCACCGCAATCTTGTCTGCAAAGTGACTCTGAAAAACCTCGGCAGTAAGGGCCCGATCATCGTTATTTGGGATGGTAGGGACCATCATCAGTTGCCGAATTATCCTAAACAATTGTGCCGGGCGTGAGTCTGCAGACGCTATCAAGGAGGCATAGTACGAATTTTTCGCCTCCTTGGTAGCATGCTCATAAGCCTCCAAAAAGAGCTTATAAGCTGATTCCGAGGGTCCGTCACGGAGCTTCTTCCACATGCGCTCTAGCCGTCTCTTCTCCCGCTTCAAGGCCCTTAGATCTTCTGAGAACCACGGCGAATGACATTTGCGGGGTCGGAGAGGGCGCTTAGGGGCAATCTCGTCGAGAGCAGTGGACAACTTACAGTTCCAGCTGGTGACTAGCTCATCGAGCGAGACGCTGACAGGCTCCAAATCCCTCAGGGCATTCAGGAACCTAGTTGGTTCCATAAGTCCCTTCGGGCGAACCCAAATTGGTTCGGCACCCTTGCCGGGGGGTGGTGGCAACTCGACCCGGACTCTTAGAGCACAGTGGTCCGACCATGGCACCTCTATTACAGAGGTGACGGCCACTTGGACACCAGCAGAGAAGATCAGATCAAGGGTGTGACCGGCTCGATGTGTGGGCCCCGATTTAGACAGGGAGAGGCCCAGCGCCGCCATGGTCGACACTAGGTCCCCTGCTGCAGATGGAGAGGAGGCTGTGTCGGCGTGGACATTGAAGTCCCCCAGCACCACAAGTCTAGGGAACCTCAATGCCCACTCCGCCACAGTCTCCAGCAGCAGGGATAGACTTCTCGCCGGTGCGCTGGGTGCACGGTACACCAGTAAGAAGGCTATGCCCTCCGGGGCACCCCACATCAAGCCGACACTTTCAATCCCGTCTGTCTCCAAAGCAGGGACCGCTCTAAGATGTAACATGGCTCACAGAACCACCATTACCAACTGAACATACTGGAGGAGTTTGCGGGGGAGGTGAACTGACCTTTATTTCTGGAAGTTGTAGTTCACTTACATCCGGAGACACAGTAACTACCACCGATGATGGATCTGGACCAAACTTGGCACACAGAACCGCCATGACCAACTGAACCTACTGGAGGGGTCTGAGGGGACTGACCCACCAGGATGAGCTGTAGTTTATCCTGCAGACAGAGACCACATGCCCCCACCAATGATGCATCTAGAGAGCAGACTTGCCCAACATGACAAACTAAGTATTGATGGGGTTTCAGGGCATTAACTGGCATGATGTGAGTTGTAGTTCACCCACAACTTAATGCATTTTGTAAAATAATTTCCCCCCCAAATAACCCAGGCAACACTGGACAGCCAAGCTAGTTTATAATAAACTAGCTGTACCCGGCACGCGTTGCTGTGCCCTATTTAGGAGATGCGGGGAAGTCTGAGTATATAAGGGTTTGAAATGATGCTACTTATGGTCTTGGTGGGTGTGTGCATGTGTATATGTGTGTATGTAGTGTATATATGTGGGTGCATATGTATATATGTGTATGTGTGTTTATATATGTATGCGTGTGTATGGTACTGTATATGTGTGTGCATGTGTACATACACATGAGGTGGGGAAAGGGGGGGAAGAAGGGGTCTGAGGCTGAGAGAGGAAAAGAAGGGGGCTGAGGGTGAGGGGAGAAGAGAAGGAGCCTGGGGCTGACGTGGGGGGTTGGGGCCATAGGCTGAGGGGGAGAAGGAAAGGTCCTGAGGCTGATGGAGGAGAAGAAGGGGGCTGAGGAGGGAAAAGAAGGCGGCAGCAGCGACCCCTGTCCTTTCCTCTTCACCCTCTGCCATCCGGAGGGCAGTAGCGGCGAGGGCTGCGTCCCCAGGCCTCGTCCTTCTTCACCCTCCGTCCTCCGGAGGGCAGGCTCCGGGGGGGCGGCGTCTTCTCGGAGTAACCAGGAGGTCTCCTTGTGGTAGCCGCTGCTCCGTGGCGGCCGCCATCTTTCCTGGCGGCACCTCGGGCCAGGCGGGGGCGGAACCTCCGGTATGCGGCATCAGTTTCCGGGCGGACCCTTTTTCTGACGGATTGACTTCCGTCGGAGCCTTTTAGGCCGGACCGGAAGTGGTTCGGCCGCCATGTGTTTTTGTAGTTTTTGTTGTTTTTGCAGTGTTGCTTTCCCGGAGAGCCGCAGAAGCGACCGATGCGGCAGAGAGCGGCTGCGCGGTGAAGTTGATGGTGTGTGGGGAGAGAGGGGACGGAATGGGTTGGGGGTTGTGGGGGGAGTCAGAGTGCGCAGTGTGTTTGCTGTCTCTCTGTCCTGCGTTGTGGTGTTGGGGGGGGGGGTTGTAGTGCGCCTGCGCGATGGCTCTCACTGTGTTCTGCGCTCGTGGCCAGCGCAGACCGGGAGTCAATGGGCGGTGTTTGGGGGTGTTTTTGGGGGGTTGCAAGTTAGTGAGGTGGGTTTTTTTGTGTTATGTCTGTACCTCGTGGTCTGGGGAATGTGTGTCGTGGGATTTGTGTTTGGGGGTTATGGTTTGGCCGTGCATATACGACATCCCACGACCGTGTCTCCTTTATATATATAGATTCAAAAATTCAAGCAAGTGATGTAACAATAATTTTCTCCCTTTGTACGTCATACAAGATAGATATTAAAATTCTACTTCCATCTTCCCATATTGCAGATAGAAAAGTATTAACTAGGGTCTAATAAAATGGGTTCCCTGATGCAGCTGTTTTCACTAGTGGAACTAGAATTGGGTCTTGTGAAACTTGTCCAAAAGCTAGAGATTTTACTGATTGCCTAAAATGTAGAAAGACAGCCTAATTATTCTGCTGGTTTGTTGTCTGTTTACATAAGCAGACCTTTGGGGCAAAAAAGAATCCACTGTTTCTTAATTTTCTCTCCTTTGGTGTTGTAGAATAGCCTTGTCGATCTGGCTTGCAGGCCTCGGGCAATGAAGCAATTTTAATAGTTTGTTTTTCATTCATCTTTATTTATGACCACTTTCTCAGCTGAATTTTCATTACTGGTGCTACAATTAGTCTTAACGGGACAAAAAGAAAAAGAAAGAAAGAAAGCATTAGATACCAAAGTCTTTGCCCCATATAAAGTGGGCCCTTGGTATCTGCAGGGGTTTGGGTCCAGGCCCTTCTTCCACGGATGTCAAAATCTGTGGATGCCCAATCCCATTATATTCAATGACATAGTAAAAGGGTGTCCCTTATATAAAATAGCAAAATCAAGGTTTGTTTTTTCAAAATTTTAAAAGGAATATTTTCAAGCCATAGATGCTTGGATCTAAGGATGCAGAATCTGAGGATATAGAAGACCAACGGTATGACTTCCATCAGATCTGTAAGGTGATAATCATAATTTAATCTTTGATAATTTAAAAAGCAGATTTTTTTCCAGTACATTAATTTTTCTGTTTAAAAGATGTATAAAATGGTTGTTGGATAAACCCTTCTCAAGGCAGTATGTATGATTACTTGGAACCACAAAATATAACAAGCGAAAATAAAAGCTGAATATCCATAACGAACACCTATTCTCACTGTATAGTCCAGTGAAGTTCTGAGGTTTTGTGGAAAGCCCACCCCAATTCAACTTCTAGATGCAATATATGATCTGTGTAGATGCACCCTTGGCCATCCTTAGTAGCCTCTGATGATCCCATTAATCCAATAACATTGTAAGGCCATCCAAATAGATTGCCTTCTTGTGGCAGTGAATTCCATATTAACTAGATCCACTGTGAAAAAGTATTTCTTTTTCTAACATCAGAATCTCTGTCATTTTGTTCCATTTGATGGCCCTAGGTTCTAGTATAGGGAGAAAATAGCCTGTCCACTTTTTTCTGCAAAATACTTTTATATTTATGTTTTTATATAGTAATATATAAATTATATATCATTCACAATAATAATAATAAGTACTACTACTACTTTATTTATACCCCGTCACTATCTTCCCAATGGAGACTTGGGGCGGCTAACATGAGGCCAAACCCAAACAATTACAACAAATAAAATAAAATACATACAGCAAATAATATCAACAAAACAAATTAATACAAAATCAAATACAAGAAATGAAATAAAAAAATCAAGATGTGCACAGTGGGCTGGGTCAAATTACAAGGGGTAGAATCTACATAAATAAAAATGTAATGCTTATTTGTGGGATTAAAATAACTCAAAAACCACTGGATGACATCAAATTTGGACACAATACACCTATCAGGCCAACGAGTGACCATCACTCATAAAAACACTGAAAATCACAGTGGAAAAGACTTAAAAAACCCCAAAACACCACAAAATGCATTACAACATATGTGCAAAAAGACACGCACACACATATATACACACAAATGCACACATATATACACAAATATATATATACACACACAAAACACATACACAGCAATGCGTGTCAAGGGATGGCTAGTAAAATATAAAAACCCAAGGTGAGCTGGATGAATAGGGTAATGTGTCTGGTGGGGGGATTTCAGATAGGAACAAGCAATGGGGTGAGTATCATTAAAGGATGAGATAAAGTGCATTGCTGAGCATATTGTACTGAGCTGGTCATGGTGTGGGGATTATATTAATTAATCAAAGGCGTATCTACTTTTTCTAATCAAAACAGCTCCAGATGTTGTAATAATTCCTCACTGGAGTTGATATATTCCCTTGAACATTTTTGTTTTCATTTTCTGTACCCTTTTCAGTGCTACAATCACTTTTCACTCTGTTCATAGCATTCTAGGTGTGGTCATACCATAGATTTGTATAAAATACAGGTGGCAGTTTAATTTGCATATTCTTGGCTTTTCTTCGCGAATGAAGATTCAGGAAGGACTCACCCCACGCTTTCTACAAGAGCGTTGATGATTTGGAGGTTGGATGTGCTCTTCAAGTCTGTGCAATGGATTTTTCTGGTGGAGTGCAGTGTGATGGAAACTGATTTCAACATGACGCTGAGGCTGCAATTGTATGTTTTTAATTGTTAAATTGTTATTATATGTTTTTCTGGGGGTTGACTTGTTGCTGTGTTGTATTGAGGGCAGAGACTGCCTGTGTAAACCGTCCCGAGTCGCCTTCGGGCTGAGAGGGGCGGTATAGAAACGTGACAAATAAATAAATAAATAAATAAATAAACTGGCCTCACCCTTTAAACCAAAGGTTTGTCTGCCGGGGCCTAGCAAGCTGGGACGGTGGCAGCGAGGTCCTTTGGTTGTAGGTTCGGTTCGCGTTTCCTTCTCTTAGATAGTTGACCTTACAGGATTAAACAAGCACCATCTGCCTGGGTTTGAAATCAGAGTTTTCCTTCCTTTAGGATGGTTGCCAAAAGGCTAGAGAGCCCATCCTGCCCATTGATGCTCTTTGTCAGACCCTTCGGTTGTGACCTGTCTGGCATGGGAGGCCCTACCGGTGGCTATTATGCTACCATCAGCATAGCTCACAACTTCATTAGGGTACGCAAGCCTCTTCCCACAATAAAGGGGCGCCAACAGAGAGGCATATACTCTCTACCATTTAAGCATATCCTTTTCTCATGCCAGGCTAAGCTGAAATCCACAACACCCCAGAACAGTAGATTGGATGATGGTTGCTCTGGTTCTGTGGTTGCTGGTAATAGCAATCACAGGGCCCCCATGAATGCATCTCCGTGGCATTCCGCTGCTCTCTGATCCGCTAGCCAGAAGTGAGGTCAAAGATCCCCCAACGGCCTAACCAGAAGTCTCAGAACTAGATGCTTTGTGCAGGAGTTCTGTTGTCTGCAATTATTTTTATACATCTTTTATACCATATTATACATCTTTTAAACAGAAAAAATTGTATAAGTTCTGAGCCCTACACACCTTCATTACACTACAGGAAATGTTTCATCCTTGGCTACTACACCTGGCTGTGCAGGAGCCAAGGATGAAACATCCACGTGTCATTGAAAATGGCTACATATGTCAGTGCTGACACTCGTGTCATAAGTTCTCCATCACGGGCCTAGGGCTATGTTTGTCCATACCTACGCATCCTATCAATCATGTGGCTAATTCTTCAAATATTTGGTTGTACAGGATGGATAGGGGAATATACATGATTTCTGTTCATGTTACCTGTGAGTGAGTGAGAAACTTTCTGTTTCACAAGGAATTCTAACAAACGTATATTTTATGAAATATATTTAGAGAACAATGTAGTCATTAAAATATAATCAATTAAAACTTGTAACTCAACAGACAATATTACATCTGTTGAAAAGGAGAACCAGCTGCCATTAATAAATATAGTTGCCTGTCTATAATATCATTTTTTGCATTTTTGCTTTTATAAGATAAATGAATAATTAGATGCAGTCAAAAAGGAAACTTTTTTGACTGCAGCAGATATATAATAAAATGTATATCTTGTCAGTATGTAATATTTTCCAGTAGGAAAATTGCTTAGTTCAAATGGTATGGTTTCAGTAATGCATTGGGTTAAAACATAGAGATGTGTAGTATTGGTAGAGTTATCACTTTGTAATTTCCTGTGCTGACCAGATGAAGAAGCTCTGATAAGACAGGAATGTGTTTCTTGCGGTGTGCCGAGATGTGAGGGGACATGATTGAAGGTTGTCTTGTATATTTGTGTAAATAAAGATAAAATGCTGCTTTCAATGAAAGCTGAATTAAGGAGTCTGGCATTTTTACCACTTTGTGCCTTCAATAGAAACTTGGAAGGTCAAATCAACTGAGGTAAGGAAGGTGATTTACCTTAATTACTTAAGATATCTATTTTAACCTTAATATATAACTTTAATGTTCACATACTGTGAAAGTATTGTGGGTATGCATGCATTTTCATAGTGGAGAAACTAGTAACATATTGAATGTCATGACTTTAATCATATATTAAATTCTTCAGTCAGATTTTCTCCTATGAATTAGGAGTGGTGTTTAAACTACGTATTCTAAATATTTGTTTTGAAATAGGTTAAAGCTTTTCTTCCCTTTCTTTTCCAAGTAGCAAGTGTTATTCATGTGTGTGACTTCTTGTGATTCACTAATTCCAAAGTAGATGCCATTCAGGTTTTTGATCCTACTGCATTAGTGCCTCCTTTGGGTAGGGCTGATTTCATGACCAAATTGACTTTCACTATGATTAGAAAGTACTGATGAAAATACATTGGTTGATACTGAACCATACATGTTACTTTCTTACAAAATCACTGTATAACTTGGCTTATCAAAGACATTGTTTAGGGAACACCTTACTGGAAGAGCAGGCTCTTAGAGTATTACGAGGTACCAAACTTGTAGGTACCAAACATCCAATAGGCCAGTAGGCAGGCTTATGTGAAAAGCTCATTCAGCATCTTCCCACACTCTGTGTTTTTTGTAGTGTTTATCTACTTACTTTCAATGATGCTCATATTGTTTTTAGAGTTGTTTCTTTTCTTATTGTTATGTTAAAGACCCCGCAGAATTATGTTTTTAAAAGTAATTAGAATATTGTAAATCATAGACTCCAGAGAAACATTCAATAACATTTGTGAACTATAAGTGATTTTAATGTTTGTATATATTTATAGTTTTATGTCCCAACATTGAATGTTTGCCATATATAGGTTATGCTTCACCCTGAGTCCCCTGGGTGGTGAGAAAAGTGGAATATAAATGTTTTAAATGAAATAAAAATAAATAACTATGAGTGTTTGATGAAGTCAATAAAATGCCAAATATATAAAAGGGAGCAACTGACCAATGTGATTTATTAAAAATGTGTGTAATGAAAATTAATTGCTATTACTAGAATGTTGTGTCCCCACATGAAGGATGGTGTTAACCTTGGGGTAGGATGCAGTAGAATTTTAATAGGAAAATGGCAGTTTATAAAACACACAATAAGCCGTGTTGTTCTTTTGAAAGACTATACAAATGTTCTTTCAGTGGATACAATGGAAGAACATCTAGTCTCTCAAGAAAGGGTTTTAATATATCTCTTTGCCTCTAATGTACAACAAGGCATTTTAAACATTCATTAAGTGGTATGAAAAAGGGAGGGGAGCTGTGTCACTCAACACTAGTAATGCTGCAGACAGTACTCCCAGTTATACTTGCAAAACAACATTTCATATAGAACTGAGCAATCTCAGCTAAACTGCTGTTTGGGAAAGCTTATCCCCAATGCCTTCACAGATGGGGTATGCTGTGCTGAGCCTCTGAACTGGCAGTGTTGCAAACAGGCTTGACATATGTAGGAGTCCTATCACGGTTATGCCACCATGGGACTTTGGAATGAGATCCAATGCCATTTTCCTGCTGAAGTTTGAGTGAAGTCTTCTTCATGACTTCAAATGTCTCTGGATTTCTAGTGATCTTGGCAGGCCTATATAGAGGTTTGCAAAGTTGTGGTTAACCAGGTCATAATGAAGACTGTTCAATTTTGCATTGTTATTTTTGGATAGATTTTTGATGATGCTCTGTTATATCTGGCAGATATGGTAAGATAAAGACAACATTGGGCATGGATTAAAGTGTGTGTGTGTGTGTGGGGGGGGGGGGAGCCCTGGAGTTGACAGATGATTGAAGTAGTGAAGAAATGTGCAGTTCAAATGGATGCAAGTAGCTTCACCTCTGGCAGAGTTTTTACTTGTCCTATGGATTGGCTGATAACAGCAATCCTTGACAGATTCTTACCAGACGCCTGTTGCTTAATTCCTTGCTTGAACATGAGTTGGTCTAGGAACCTTGAGACCCTATGCCCACTCTATCTTAATTTTCTTCTGGATTTGTTGGATTAAAGTTGTAATGATCTAATGTAATCCAGAATATGGCATCTGTCTTTGTGGTGCAAAGGGCTAGTTTTTTCAGAGTCATCATACTGAAGGCTTGCGTGTTCAGGCAAGTGGGATAGAATGAGGTCATAATTTATCTATATAATGTCAGGGGGTCATAACTTGTTGGTTTTAGACAGACTATTAATAAGCCTTCCCAGTTATCCCCACTTGTGGCAGAATTGACTAAACAAACCATAAAACCTTATTTAACACGAATCAAGGAACATTAAAGGCACTGCAGGCTAAATGAACCAGAGAGGTCAGCCATAGCAGAGCACCTAATGAACCAACCTGGACACAGCATAATGTTTGAGAACACAGAAATGCTGGACCACTCTTGCAACCACCATGCCAGGCTACACAGAGAAGCCATTGAAATCCACAAGCATGTGGACAATTTCAACAGAAAGGAGGAAACCATGAAAATGAACAAAATGTGGCTACAAATATTTAAAAACTTTAAAATTATAACAGCAAAACAACACCACAACACAGGGAAATTCCAGAGAGAAAACAATCAGGGACAGCTAATCCCCTCTCAACAAAAGAGGCTGTGGTCACTCCATTGCTGAAGAAGCCGGGTTTAGATCCTACGGTCCCTTCCAACTACCGCCCAGTTTCGAATTTGCTGTTCCTGGGCAAGGTGGTTGAGAGGGCAGCAATGGAGCAGTTGCAGTCCTTCCTAGATGACACAACTTGGTTAGACCCCTTCCAGTCCGGCTACCGTTCGAGGCATGGGACGGAGGCGGTTCTGGTCTCCATCACAGATCAGCTGCGATGCCAACTCGATCAGGGCGGATCGGCGCTGCTTCTGTTATTGGACCTCACGGCAGCGTTTGATACAGTCGATTACGATCTTTTGACTCACCGCCTTGCCGGCGCCGGGGTGAGGGGGACAGTTCTGAAATGGCTGTCTTCCTTCCTCCGGAACTGGGTACAGAGAGTGAGGAGGGGTGAGGTTGTCTCCGGGGGTTCTCCCCTCTTTTGTAGGGTTCCTTAGGGGGCAATCCTCTCCCCTCTTTTGTTTAACATCTATGTGCGACCACTTGCTCGTTTGGTTCGTAGCTTTGGGCTGGAATGTCATCAATATGCTGATGACACCCAGCTCATTCTGGGGATGGAAGTCCGACCCGAATCCATACCCGATAATTTCCATCGCCGTCTTGAAGCCATTACTGGATGGCTGCGAGCCAGTAGGTTGAAGGTGAATCCGGCTAAGATGGAGATCCTGTGGCTTGGTTGCCCGGGCGCTAGGGAGGTTCAACTTCCAACCCTGGACGGCGCTACGTTATGTCTGTCGTCATCGGTAAAGAGTCTCGGTGTCACACTCGACTCTCAACTGTCGATGGAGACACATATCTCCATCGTCAGTAGAGTAGCGTTTTTTCATCTTCGCCAGGTGAGGAAGCTGGCCCCCTATCTGTCTCGACGCAACCTAGCCACAGTGATCCAAGCCACGGTCATCTCAAGGCTGGAATACTGTAACTCTCTTTACATTGACCTTCCTTTGTCGGTGATCCGGAAACTTAAGCTGGTGCAGAACGCTGCAGCTCGGCTGCTGGCAGGTGTTCCAGCCATAAGACTTACCATCTGACCGCAACGCGGAGGAGGACCTTTTCTACTATAGCCCCGACTCTCTGGAACACGCTGCCTGCTGAAATCTGTGCGCTTTCGAGCCTGTTGGCCTTCTGAAAGGCCTGTAAGACTCTGTTGTTTCAGCAGGCTTTCGGAATTTAAATTGTCAGCCCTACCGACAATGATGGGCCTCTCTTGATATTGCATCTTTTTTAGAGTTGCTATTTTAATCTGTGATTTTAATGTTTTATAACTATGTTGCAATGCTATTTTATTCTGTGTAAGTCACCCCGAGCCGGATGGGAGTGGCGACTGATAAATTTGACTACATAAATAAGAATATTCCCCAGGCACTAACAAGCCACACCAAAAAAACTGCCAGGCCATCAAATGCTAATCAATGTGGCCAGTTGAAACATTCACACCTAGCTCCAACAGACAAGAGTTCTTTGTCCTACCCTGGATATTCCACAGATATATAAACCCAATTTTCCTAGTTCCAACAGACCTCACAACCTCTGAGGATGCTTGCCATAGATGCAGGAGAAACGTAAGGAGAGAATGCCTCTAGAACAGGGCTGCCCACGAAGTTGATCGTGATCGACCAATCGATCGCGAGTCCAAAGGAGGTTGATCGCAGCCAGATAGACGCTTCAGCCCTGCGCGCGGTGCACCATCCGCGCGGTGCACCAGCCCCCACAAGACACCCACTCGCTGCCTCTGGGACGACTCTCCCACCTCCATCCTCAGTGCCGTCGCAGCGTGGCCTGAGGGGGAGGGAGGGAGAAGGAGGGCAGCAGAGCAAAGGAGGGGTGGGCGCCCGGCCCGCGCATGTGCTTTTGGAGCATGCGGCGGCGCGCAAAGGAGCCACGGGGGAGGACAACCAGAATGAGGCTTTGGCAGCCATTTCCTGCCAAATCCATCTGCAACTGCGAGGAATTTATCTGCTTAGCCACATAGATCAGCATTGAATGGCCTTGCAGCTGAAAGGTCTGTGTGCTTTAATTCTGCCTGTTTATATCTGTGGAATGATGTCAGGGTGGGAAAAGGAACTCTTGTCTGGATGCATTTTTGAATGTCCCATTGGCCACATAGATCAGCATTGAATGGCCTTATAGCTGAAAGGTCTGTGTGCTTTAATTCTGCCTATTTATATCTGTGGAATGATGTCAGGGTAGGAGAAGGAACTCTTGTCTGGATGCATTTTATGAAGTGTCCCTTATTTTTGCTAATATCCCTGTAAATGTCCCTTATTTCTTCTATCAAAATATGGGTAGGTAGATCTTTTTGACTTGGTTGTTTTATAAGTAGCTCGCATGCTGAAAAAGTGTGAGCACCCCTGCTCTATAACATGGCCATATAGCCAAAAAAAAAAAACCTACAACAACACAGTGTTTCCGGCCATGAAAACTTTCGACAATACTTATTTAACAAGTCATCTGGGCAGTTATGAAGCAAACTGGCTGAGAAACAACCTAGAGCAGGGAAAACACCCATGTTATCAGCTCTGTGGTTTGTTTAGCTGATCCCACTGCAAGGAGAAGCAATCAGGCTGTATGTATTACCATTGTTTCCAGAACTGATAAGCCAAGATTCACACAGTTTCCTTTGTTTATTATGTCACACAATCATTGTCATGCTATTGTAGGATGAATTGATTGCATACAACCTTCAAATAAACATTAAAGCAAATAGTATCCCCAAATTGTCATCCAATGAAAAGGTTTTACTTGTTGGAAGTAAGAAACTTCAGAGTTAAGTCCCATATCCTTGTTTTCCACTAGGTGGCGTGATTTCATAGAAAAACATTTCCACCCATCTTTCGTTGGTATTCTGACATATTGTGCTGATTATTCTACAAGCAAATAATGGCATTGGCTCCATCTACACTAGCATATAATGCAGTTTTATCTGCACAATATGGCCAGTGTAGACTCATATATATATATATATATATGGCATTACTTCGCGAACAAAGATTCAGGAAGGACTCATCCCACGGTTTCTACAAGTGCGTTGATGATGGAGGTTGGATGTGTCCTTCGAGCCTGTGCACTGGATTTTTCTGGTGGAGTGAGTGTGCACAGAACTGGCCTCACCCTTTAAACCAAAGGTTCGTCTGGTGGGGCCTAGCAAGCTGGGACGGTGGCAGCGAGGTCCTCAGGTTGTAGGTTTGATTTGAGTTTCCTTCTCTAGATGATTGACCTTACAGGGTTAGACGAGCACCATCTGCCCGGGTTTGAAATCAGAGTTTTCCTTCTCTTAGGATGGTTGCCAAAAGGCTAGAGAGCCCATCCTGCCTGTTGACGCTCTTTGTCAGACCCTTCGGTTGTGACCTGTCTGGCATGGGAAGCCCTACCGGTGGTTATTATGCCACTGCCAGCATAGCTCACAACTTCATTAGGGTACGCAAGCTTCTCCCCCACGACAAGGGGGTGCCAATGGAGAGGGTAGACTCATAATGCATATTGAACTGCATTATCTGAGTCTACATTGCCATATAATCCCATTCAATCTGCATTATAATAGCAGTGTAGATGGGGCCCCAGGTAAAATGATGGCTTTCTGTAGATCTGCAAACAAAGGCCTACCTTTAAAATGAATATATTTTTAGAATATACAGTATTTCTAGAAGAATAGAAGTAACTGGATAGACAGTATTTTTAAATATAATGTTTTCACCCTCTAAAATGAATATGTATCTTTTCTCTCATATTTTTTTCTGCCTTCATATTGAATTGTTTGTTGGAAAATAAAGAAGAAACACCTAACAGCTATTTATTTCCAAAGACTCTTATCAGAATATTTATTTATCAAGTGTCACCAGGTAGTCCTGATACCTGGAATAAGAGATTCACTCAGGTCAATAAACAATTTGAATGCAATTAAGCTGGACTTTTAATTAAACTTTAGTAGCAGGAGAAGGCATTTATGAAAACATATTTTAAATATTTATAGGTTTTCCACAACATTATGCCAATAGATCATCCTCAGAACCTCAGTTTATAAATACTTCTGAATGAAATATTCAGAAATATTTTTAACTTCTGAATAGGGCTTGGGCAATCTGCCAGGGGTGCTTTGATTGTGCTTAATAGACTAATAGACTAATTAATATCCCTCTCCAGTCCTTTCCTCCTTCCATGAATTTATTATTAATCTTGAAACAACAAAACTGTGTTGTCAAAAGTCTACGCCTTCTTTACTAATTCTTTCATAAAATAAACCTAAGAGACATTAACATTTTAATACGCCAAGCCAGTTTTGAGGATCAACAGTATAAAAAAATATCTACAGCAATGCTCTTGGTATCGGCTGGGGTTTAGTTCCAGGGCCCCTTATGGATTTCAAAACTGTGGGTGCTTAAGCCACATAATACCAAATGATGTAATAAATTTCTAGCCCTTATATAAAATGGTAAAGGTTTGCTTTTCAAATTTTGAAAAATATGTGCAAGTTGTAGATGACTGAATCTATGGATGCAGAATCTGTGGCTCCCTTTAAAAAACTGCCTAAGTAAAGGTTGAGCAAGAACAAGTTTCATGATTTGAAATCATTTTTTTCTTACAAGCTATTCTGTGTCAGATTTACAATTTGTTCATTCTCCCTGAATCTTGCCTCCACACTCCTCCATTCAGCAACCCCAAATCTTCCATTCTCAACTCCTACAAAACTGTCAATTAAACTGCTAACTGCCTATTCATATTGTGGATAGAACAGGATGGAGCCAGGAGTGCATAGAGCTCCAATAATCTTGAGAAGCAGTTTCTTGTATTGATGTTTTATTGTAAAGCAAACTAAGAGCTATTTGGGAAAAGAGCTTACCAGTATTGCCAAACTCAGGAATGACTGGAGAAATGTCCTGAGTTGGGTAAGGATGGAGATGTTCCACCAGGGGGCACTCTAGGATGAAATTTGGCACCAGAGGTAGCTCACACAGAGCTACAGATAAACTGGCCGAGATGGAGGCAAGTCTTTCCCAGCCCTAAACCATCCTGGGCAACTTGACATTTGAAAACACTGTTAACTACTTTGAAGTAAAAAGGAGGCTAGGGCTATTGCCCCTGATGCCTCTATATTCCCACAGAAATGTAAAAAAAAAAAGCCTAAATAAAGACTGCTTCATATGGAGAGCAATCCTATTATTGTTTACTCCAGAGTAAGCCTGCTATATTGCCTGGAGCTAACTTTCAGAACAGTGTTTATATGACTACAGTTTTAAGTCCTCCATTCGCCTGGGGGGGGGGGGACTTCCTGGGCTCCTTTTTCACTCACTTTAGAGCTATTGGGGTGACACTACCTACAATGGTAGAACATATTTACCACTATTACCTTTCCCCGCCTGCCTGCCAAGTTACAGAATATTTCACTCTATTGATTTTTGATTTCTTGAGGATTTTTAAAGGTTTTTACAAAAGCATGCAAGAGCTATGTCAGGGGTGGGCAATTATTTTTTCCAAGGGGCCACACGAGAGCCAAAATATATTATGGAGGGCCGCACCTAAAGGCAGAACTACATGCTAATCTACATAATTTATTTATTTATTCACTTACTATATTTACTATATATTACACATCATTAATATTAACATATTAATATATCAAGAAATATTCATATATTATTAATATCATAATTAAATATAGTATATACAGTATATAGACATTATAATATATTGAAATTATAATATAACACTATATTATATTATTTATTATATTTTTATTATTATAATAAAATTACTATACAATAATAATAAAAACCACTAAAATAAAATAATTCTTCCTTGTAGTCCCCTTCTCTGGAGAGTTTTATGCAGAGGCCAGGCAGGGGAGGCAAGGCAGGGGCCCTTAGGAGGGCCGAATAGAATTGACCAAAGGGCCACATCCGGCCCCCGGACTGTAGTTTGCCCACCCCTGAGCTATGTCCTTGAATTTTTCTACAGTTACATAACATAACCAGGGTACAATTCTCTCCAACCTTTTGGCAACCAACAGACACAAAATAGGCTGACAGCAGCCCTGGAAGATAGCGATACCCTAAAATAAACCCAAA
>JARBWK010000003.1:121932275-121959775 GCA_030556195.1 Anolis apletophallus
AGCAGTGGCCGTGGCTCCACCTCCTCTCCCTCCCTTCTTCAACCTTGATTGGCTGAGAGGCATGGCAAGAGTTTGGCTTCGTGTCCTGGTAGTGCTTGGTTGCTCTGTGAATTAAAACTGTGTCCCAGAGAGTTACGATGTTTCCATAACTTACGAAAAAATACCAGATAAAAGTTTTGATTCTTAAATTTTTGGCATGGGCGATTCCTGCTTAACAGACACTGTATTGTATGCACAGATCAAATTAGTAAGATTTGACTTACGATGGGGAACTGAAAATTTGCACATCCCTAATGCTTACATTATCTAAAAATAATGTTGCTTTTTAGAAGAGTTGTTTTTCTCATATGCAAATGTATGTACATTTGTATGTAAATTATTCAATTCATTAACTGAGGTTTTTATTTTTAAGTGGCTCATAGATCTACTGTTTAACTAGGCTCATAAATGCTAAGATGTTGGATATGCCTTCCTAAGAAACTAATTCTATTAAGGTGACAAAGAGAAGATCCTGCTCCTGCTATCTACCTACGTAGTTCTCTAACTGATGGAATTCAGGATCAAATGTTATTTGAAAATATGAGCAAACACAGGCTAGTACTACTTTTAGCTATCTGGGATCCAGACTCCTCAGTGCAAAAGTGCAATACAAGTGCCTTGAATTGATCTCTCTGTACACTATGAGGAATCTGGGGAAAAACCCACAGGTGAGTGTCACGTTTTTACTGATGACACTGCATTCTAGATAGCTTGTTGGAGGCATGCGTGTAGAGCTATGTAGGTTTGGAAAGGCAGCCTATACTTTGCAGGACCCTGCAGCATGAGGTGGAGCAAGAAGGCATTCACATAGTCTCCTGAGACCTACTCCTTCCTATTATTTGAAATATATGCTGTTACGGAAGTGAATGGGATTCTTAACTGCTATTTGTGCATATGTGGTATTATTAATTGTAAGCAAAATTTGGGCACAGCTCAGTGGCTCCCTGCTTTTACACAGAAATTTGAGAGTTTGATACAAACCAGCTGTTCTGTGTGAATAGAAGGACTCTTTTAATTCACAGACATGAGTCAGATCGAATTGAGTTCTAGACCAACACTATTGGAAGAGGGAGAGGCAATGGTTACTACCCCTTAGACCAGTGGTTCTCAACCTGTGCATCTCAGATATTTTGGCCTTCAACTCCCAGAAATCTTAACAGCTGGTAAACTGACTGGGATTTCTGGGAATTGTAGGATTTCTGGGAACCACAGATTAAGAACCACTGCATTAGACAGATTTTGAGAAACATGGAGTGCATGTCTTCCTGCTTTTCAGTTCACCAGAGTATCTACATTTTAGGAATCTTCATTGTAGAACTCTGTATCCAACCAACAGATATGTAAAATAGATTATGTAACAGTCATTATCTGGCCTATTTGCTAATAGGTATTATATGAGTGCTAGCTTCACAAGCACAAACAAGTGCACATCTAGATAACACAATTTATGTGTAGAGTTTCTGTAGGAAGTTTCCATGTTGATGTGTATGGAGAAACCCAATATAAGCTCTGTGCCTACATTAAGGATGGAAATTGATCTTCCAGATGTTGTTGAATTTCACCTCCTCGCCATTGGTTATGATTGGGTAGGGCTAATGGTAGATGTAGTTCAAGAGATTATTGAAGACTGTTTAATACCCCCTTCCTGCCTGGATAAAGAATACGCGGCCTAGATTAAGTATATGAGAATATCTCTGATGGATTTGATCAATTGGTTTCTAGTCTTTCATCATGTAATCATTGCATGGCATTATTCTGTTTATCACGCCACTTAAAAGGTAAACAGTACAGCAATGTATTCACCAGTATCTTTCATGCACTGTGAACCACAAGCCCAGAAATCCCAGTGCACATGCATTGTCAGTGTACAGTTTGACATGGGAAGATGCAATCTTACCATATCACATGACTTAACTCATGGCAGCTTTGCCTACCCGTCTGCTCCCCTTGTACCTAACAGCTCTTCGTTGGGTTGACTCTGAAGGTCAATTTTGTCACTTAATACAATGAAGAGCTGTAGTCACAAGGGGGGTGGGCAGGCAGGTGAAGTTGCCATGCAACCTCGTTTTCTGCAACTGCTCTTCTGCTCTCTCTGCCATGGACCCTTGGAATGACACTTCGCTTCTGAGTAGTGAATGGGATGTTTTGTTTCAATTGTCAGCCAGCATGTACCGAAATATGAAATCTGTTGTGTATCGTGTACCATTTCTTTTTGAAAAAATTATTGATTGCCTGGTGATTAATCATCTTGAATCAGAAATTAATTCTCCAAGTTTTCTGTGCAAGAGAGGTCCTTTCTCTATATAGCAAGGTCAGTCAGAAGTTGAACTGTTGTTTTAAAACAGTGGTTCTCAACTGTGGGTCCCCAGATATTTTAGCCTTCAACTCCCAGAAATCCTAACAGCTGGTAAATTGGCTGGGATTTCTGGGAGTTGTAGGCCAAAACACTTGGGGACCCGCAGGTTGAGAACCACTGTTCTAAAACAACTTCGACTTACAGATGGATGTTTTGTGTGAGCTGTTCTTAGCTCTTCTTTATTATCCTGACTTCCCCATTCCTCTGTGTAGAATCACATACAATTCATTTTACATCCTCCAAACCAGTCTGAAGTGAAAAGACAACACCCAAGAATTATCAATGAAATAAGTTACTGAATGTGCAAGGGTCATTTGTGTTGAACCTGGGGATTCCATGTTTTTATTGCTCTTTAGTTCAACTTATGTAAGTGTAGTGAGGCAGCCAGATTTCTTTCTGATAAAGAATTAGGGGGGGAAATAAGGGAAAGCTAGAAAAATAGAGACAAAAAAGAATGCTATATAGGAAAAAAAAACCTTAAAAGATGTCTATCCTATAGAAGAGAATGAGAACCATTTTGCAATTGTCATGCCACATGTCAAACAGAGAATGGATTCCAGACAAGAGACATATAGTATATTTATTTCACCATTTACCTAAAGTGAATACAGGGTCTCAGATGAATAGTTTGGTAATATATAAATAATCACATTTGATATATAAAAGCATATAGAGATGTTACAGCTTTCTATTTGGAGATTCATAGCAAATTCCAAAGGCTTTTCACTATGCTTTGCATTCAGATTTTATGTCTGCCAGCCTCTTTCATTTTGTATTGTGCTTTTCTGATTGTATATCTAACGAAATGGCTTTCATTTCAGTTGAATGGTAAACTACTTTGGAAGTATTGTTGGCCAGAGGTGTAGTAAACTCCTTAAAATTGCACAAGAATAGACTATTTTAAAAACATATGGGGTAAGTTTTTATACCTCATAATAACAAGAGATATAGGTTCTCCAGAGGAGTAACTCTGTGACTGCATATGACTTTGGGGAGATAAAGGAAGAGGAGGAGGAGGAGTCCTCCAGCTTACATATGTGTTCTCTAAAGAATAAAATATTGAAAAAGAAGGATAAAACACTAATCAAAAGATGGAAAACACTCTAAAAACAGGCCAAATTCCAGGTTCAGCAAAACAATCATATCTGAAGAATTAAGGGAGAACTTAAGAACACAAACTAGGTCTCAGCAGGATTAATTTAAAAGTTATTGACATTGTTTGTTTCCTGCATATGCATACCCATACTGCCTTAGACCCATTCTACATAAAAATGATGGTTTCCATATAATAATACTGTTTTGTCATTTATTTCAAGTATCTATCAACCACCTGACATTCTGGGCTATACAATTATTTTATTTCATTTTCTGAATTTTTTGAAACAATAATCACCATGGTCTCTCCAACAGATTTTTATAAACATGACACTATTATTCATTTATTTATTTGCTGTATTTATATACCGACTTTTTCAGCCCGAAGGCGACTCACAACAGGTTCACGAACATCGTTTTGTGCTTATAATTTATAAAAATACAAATTGTATTTGTCTGTTTTTCAGATACTTTGACATGCCTGATACAAAATTTGCTCCTCAAACAAATCAGCTGCCTCTAGTCACTTTGAAAGAGTCGCAATTTGCTTATGCTATTCCAATGGTTTCCATAGCTTCGTCTACACTGCCAGCATCATTTAGAAAGGTAAGAGAACTCAATAAGTACTAGATAAATGCTGTTGAATATGTCTCTAATTCTGATACTTTAGTATTTCTTCTAGTGCATTCCAAATGACTTTGGAAAGTTTGGATAAGAAACAAAAAATCCCTATCTGGGTCCAAAACATATGATGAATTATAAAATATATGCATTTTTCAGGGTTCAGCTCCATGGAAAAATAAAACAATCTATGGAAAAGTGTGTTTTAGAAATAGGGAAATAAATTATTTGGCTTCACCATGTTTTCCCCCTTCTTTGAATGGATCTTGACAACTGAGATAGGGAAACAAGAATGTAATTCGGTTTAGCATGCTATGAGCAACATTTGATTGTACTTTATGAAGATGTTCAACTTCTCCAGTCTAGTTATTCTTCTTACTTGTTTAAGTATTGTGTCATGGTGGAAAATCAGTATGAAAGGAGGGTACTTGTTATATATATTCTTCTGTGAGAACTATGCTTAAGTGAGTACCTTGCAAACAACATTATGCAATCCCTTTCCTGTCACAACTTATTTTAAAAGCATCAGGCTGAGTGCATAAACCAAGTTTCTCATAAACTTCTATAGATCATAGACTATTTACTAAAGGAAGCTGATCATTTTGCTGAAAGACTAAAATGTAAATTTTAATAAATGAAAGAATAAATGCATGAGCACGTGGTGCTTAAAATAAATAAAATTGTGGTGGCGAAAGAAAGAAGAGATGAAGGAAACATCTCATAGGAAGCACATGAAAGGGTAAGAATGTTCCCTGAATTAACTATTTGCTGAGGAGTGTACACACTGATCATATGTTTCTTTACTCCTGAGGAACGTACACAGATCAGAAAAAAATGTTTTTTATAACATATATGTCTTGTCATTTAAATAAAACCTTAATTGAGCACTTTAAATGTGTATGTGCGGGCTATGTTTGGTCTGTGTTCATGAAAGTATATGGGCTTTGTTCCAGACACTAAATTAGTTCTTATGGAAATCGATAGTCTTAAGTAAGACAGTATACCCAAACAGATATTTATCACTTTCTAGATTAAATTCTGCATGTGGCAGGAAAAGTGTTTTCAGAGTCCTTTTAGCATATTAGTTGTTGTATTACTGTGAAATGCTGGACAAGGGTATTGTAGTCAATGAGACTCAGTGTAGATGAGCATGCATGGCTAGATTTTACTAGTTGAAGGTCTGACTGCCTGCCTCCCGTTTTGAACCTCTCTTCCTTTTTTGCTCTCCCTACAGTATACAGATTTTCATGACATATCTGTATTGAATGCTTTATACTGCTATACGGTATCACTAGAGGTGGTTATATATTTTGTAGCTACTGTATATTAATGAGCTAAGTTTCATTGATGGTTTATAGTGCCTTGTGTGTTAGATATGGATTTTGAACTTAGTGAACTTTTTATATGTTAGATTTGAACTTGATAAACTGCTCAGAGATAATAGATTCCCAAGATAGGACAGGATTACAGAAAATAAAATGAGTCATTGGATTTTGTAGTGAGACACCTGAATGTGCTTTGAAAGAACTGACAAATATTCCTTCCACAAATGGCTTTTGTGATGGAGCTGTAATTACAACTGGCATGTTATCAGGTAAGGATAGTAAAAGCTACTGTGCTTTGTAAATTGAATGCTTTTGCAAAATCAAACAAGATTGCCACAACAGGCCACTGCTTATCATGTGGCATCAGGCATTCCCATTACTCAGCGCATTAATTAATTACACTTTATCTCCTTGTGAAACTCTCCCTAATTCTTTAAGAGCTAAGGCTCTAGTGGTTCAGAATGATTCAAGAGTAACATTTCCCAGCCATTGATATCAAGCTCATTTATTTACAAATGAACAGTATTATTTGTTTAGTTGTGTGAATTGGAATTAAGCTACTTTTTCTTGTTCTACAGAATATGTATTTTTCCACAATTTTAAATTTCTTATTTATGATAGTTTTGAATTATTTTACCGCATTGCTGTTATTTCTATAGTAAACTACTTCCTTTTTGTCAAGAATACATCCTGGAAATTTTCAGAAGCTTCATTCCTTCAGTGTTCATAGTATGTACAGGAATCTATGTGAGGCACTAATTGGTTCAGTTTCATAACCCTTTTCCTATTTTTATAGCTTTGTGCTAAATAAAATATAAAGAAGACTGAACTGTTTATTTAGGATTGTGCTGGTTAATCAATTGAATTACTTTGTTTTTAAAATGTATCCACTAAAATGTATTAATACACTTGAGGTGCTTGTTGATTTATATAATCATGCTATCTAACCCAATAATGTCTAAATTAGCACTTTCTGCAGGAAACATTTGCACTTCTTCATCTTGCTTAGATGAATAGTCTGAATCCCTGCCTCCCACTCACCTGAATGCCCCTTAGTAAAGATATTTATTATTATTTATTATTTTATTTAGAACTTTTATATCCCATTCTTCTCTACCTCCATGGAGGGGCTCAGAACAGCTAATAGCAAAATGCAATGCTATACAATAAATGACATCATAAAACAACACACACAATAAATATGTTCTAAAATACTTATAAAAGACAATTCATCAAGTTAAAAACATCATCCAACTCAATCCAAATGTTGTGGTCAAATAACTCTTAGTCTATACCGGATCATCCATTAATCTGCGAATGCCTGATTCCAAAGCCAGGATTTTAGCTGCTTCGTGAAGGACAGGAGGGAGGGTTGAAAAAACAAACATGCAGAGAGTGAATGCTGTTGAAAGTATTTTGTAGTATACAGCCATTTCTCCTTCGTGTGGTCTGTGAAATGCACACAAGTGGGTTTACTCCCGCGCATGCGTAGAATCTCGGACATACTAGCTAAAATTATAGATTTACATATGCCCCTTTTTGTAGTCTTCTGCCTGCTGAGGATCAACCTCAGGCTCAGGCAAGAGGGGAATGGGAGTCGCATCAGAAGCAGACTCCATATCCGCCTCATTGTCATCCACTGGGAGGTGGGGGGGGACTGAAGAGGAGGAGCAACAGGGAGGGAAGGGGTTTGAGTGGGAGGGGCTGGGGGGGGGGGCTGGAGGGAGATGAGAGGGTGCCACGGATTGCGGAGCATAAGTGGCAGGAGGCCACGGATACCGAAAGCAGTCTGAGGTATAAGGCTCAGGGGAATAGTGAGGATAATAAGGAAAGGGGGGGGATAAGGGGGGGGTATCTATAAGGATACCCATAAGGGGAGTCCCAGAAGTGAGTCCGGTCACTTCACAGACCACACGAAGGAGAAGGATAGGTTGCTTACCTGTAACCGTGTTTCTCCGAGTGTAAGGTCTGTGAAATTCACACAGAACCCACCCGTCCTCCCCTCTGATGTCATGCCTAGGTTCCTGCTGCTGTCTGGCGGTAAGGAACTGCCTGGGTAGCTACATTGGGGGATGGGGGGCGGGGAGTGGGAGGGGCATATGTAAATCTATAATTTTAGCTAGTATGTCCGAGATGCTACGCATGCGCGGGAGTAAACCCACTTGTGTGAATTTCACAGACCTTACACTCGGAGAAACACGGTTACAGGTAAGCAACCTATCCTTATCCTGCTGCACCTCCTGTTCATCAAGAAGTTAACCAGTTTGTTAATATTCTGACAGTGTTGCTGTTCATTTCCATTAGTTCCTCCCAGTACAAGAAAAATCTATTTACGGTAGAAATTCTGAGTACAATATATGAAGAATTGTTATGGCTACAAAACTAGCTGCTAGGCTCTTTATTTGCCTAGTAACATAGTTACTGTTTTGTAAAATACAGTGCCTCTCTCCTATATAAATAAAAATGTAATGTTCGTTTGTGGGATTAACAGAACTCAAAAACCACTGGACGAATTGACACCAAATTTAGACAAAAGACACCAACCAAAGCAATCTATGTCCTTCACTCAACCCCCCAAATTAACTGGAAATAACTTACCCCCCGCAAACCTAAATGACCATACAGAGCATGCGTTAAAGCACTGATTCTCATAGTGGGCGGTACCACCCCCTGTTGGGTGGTGAGGCGATCCAAGGGGGCGGTGGGAGGCTCAGGGGAATTTGGGGGTGGTGAACCCCTTTACGGGGCGGTGAACGATTGGCCATTTAGGAAGGGTCGCGTGGCCCTCTTCTTTGGACCTGCCCCACCCCACCCCCTTTGCTTTGACCTGCATATTAGATATTTGGATTAGAATTCGTAAGAGTAGCAAAATTATTTATGAAGTAGCAACGAAAATATGGTTGGGGGTCACCACAACATGAAGAACCTTTTTTAGGGGTCATGACATTAGAAAGGTTGAGAACCACTGCATTAATACATATATCTTTCTGTTTAATTGCTATTTAAAAAAAATTAAAAATAATTTCTAGGGGGGCAGTGAGTAAATTTTTTTCTGGAATGGGGGCGGTAGGCGAATAAAGTTTGGGAACCACTGTGTTAAAGGAACATCCCTCCTGCCCCTCCCTCCTGCACGAGGGAGAAAAAAACAACAGCTGTAAGAGAGGAGGTTGAGAGAGGGAGGGAAAGGTGGCCGGTATATCCCGCTGGCTATACCCTGCCTCTCTCTTCCCAAAGGATTCAGAGATAGATGGATGGAGGGGGGGGGGGGGAGAGAAGACACCCTTCTCCAGATCCACCCCCTCCCTTTATTTATTTGCAATACTTTTATCCTGCCCTTCTCACCCCCGAAGGAGGACTTTCCTTCCTTTCCTTTCCTTTCACTTTCCTGCTGTCAGCAGCATGGAGGTGCCTTTGCTGGGAACTCTCACAGGAGGGATTCTCTCCTTGTGTGTGTGCGCGCGCGCGTGTGCCCAGAAAGCTCATCCAAGGAATTCTGGGAAATGAAGTCCAGTAACCAAAGAAAGCACAAAAATGCACGCTCTGTGAGTTAAGAAAGGCTGTCCAAGAAGGCACAATCAAAACACTCCCGAAAGATGGCCATCCATTTTTACTTTATAGCAACTCTGGGCTATAATATATCTATAATATTAATATCTATCATAATAATATCTATCAGTCTAATATATATATATATATACATATAAACAATAATATCTACATTTCTATAATAATATCTGTATGTCACTCTGAGTCCCCCCTCAGGGGTTGAGAAGGGCGGGGTAAAAATACTGTAAAATAAATAAATAAATAAATAAATATGTCTGTAATAATAATGTCTATATGCCTATAATATCTATGTCTATAGTAATAATATATATATATATACAGTATACACGTATAATAATATGTATACAACTATAATAATAAAAGGTATATAATACCTATAACAATAATATCTATATGCCTATAATAATATCTATAGGTCTGTAATAATATCCATACATCTGTTGCCCGTTTTTGCTCGAAATATATTTAGCCCTGTGCTCCTTCTATCTTTTATCAGCTCTATACTAATTTATGCAATGCTTTTGATATAAAATAAATAAATAACATCTATAATACTAATACTTATAAACCTTTAATAATAATATTTGTGTCTATAATAATAGTATCTATATGCCTTTAATAATATCTATATGTCTATAATAATAATAACAACAATAATAATACCTACAGTATATAATATCTTTGAAATGAGTTATATGGCAGTGTGGACTCAGGTAACCCAGGGCCCTTCCACACATCCATATAACCCTTTGGCCTCGAGGAGACTGAAATGGGCCTATATTAGGCTGACACTTTGCCACTTCAGTTGTGTATTGATAGGTTAGAAACCAGCTCTTCCTCTTTTCTTTCTCTCCCATTTCTCCACAATGGGCCACAGCAACACGTGGCCGGGTACAGTTAGTTATAAATATTTTTGCATCACAATTCCTAAAGTCCTGTCCATTCCCTTGTCCATCTGTGGGCCAGTTAAACATTGTTTTGAAACCTTGTTTTCATTTTAAGAGTTTAACGTAAGAAAGCTGCTAGGGCAATAACTTCTTTCTGTATTTTAAAATAATCTAGCTAGCTAGCTAGCTAAATATATGCCATTTCCACAGTCTACTTTTCAGCATGAAATATGTTTTTAAAAATGTGAAGAACATAGAAAAATAGGAGGGTTGGAATTTTAATAGTGGCAACTATTTATTTACATATAATACAAAAGTGATACATGCCACCAAGTCTTACAGTCCTCCAATATAGTTGCCAGCATTGTGTACAACCTGCTTCCAACGATGTGGAAGTCGTAGGACATCTGTTGCAGCGCCTGTTCTATTGATAGTTCGAATGGAGTGGTCTGCTGCCACAAGAATGTCTGGAACAGTTCTGAATGCCACAAAGTGGTTCCTTCATCTTAGTAATTAATTCAAAATCACAAGGGCTTAAGTCTGGGGAGCATGGTGGATGGTACAGCACTTCCCAGCCCCAAGCAAATCAGCCACAGCTTGTGCAGCATGTGGCCGAGCATTGTCATGCAAAATGATAGGGGTGAACTGCAGAAAGTGTCACCGTCCCCCGTCCCCCGTCCCCCCCAAAGCTGGTCTGAGATGGTGTTCCAAAAATGAGCAATAATACTGTGCATTGATGGTCTGATGTGGGGGAACGGTATGCGTTAGGATGACGCCATCATAGTCGTACATGAGAATCACCATAACTTTCACATTGCTGGGATTCTGACAAAAATTTTAACCCGTAATAATGCCATTCGTTTGATTAGCGTTTCAGTTCTGGCTGGTACGATCTGGCCCAAGTCTCATCCAGCATAATGATACAGTGCAAGAATGCCTCTCCTCCACTCTCATAGCGCTCCAAGTGGGTACAAGCAGCATCGTATCATAGCCATTTCTGCATTTCTGTCAAATGATGTGGGACCCAACGTGAAGCAATTTTTTTCATGGCCAGGTGTTCCTTCAGAATGTGGAGTACAGTCGTACGCGCAAATCCTGTGTTTCAGGCCACCTCATGAATAGTATGGCATCGGCCACTGTCTACAAGTGCGGCAACAGCATTCACTTCTGCTTCGCTGACACTAGGACAACCTGGCCGATACATGTCTGCCACATTTTGGCATCCTTTGTTGAAGGCTTTTACCCACCTTGCCACTGTTCTGTAAGGCAATGCAGATTCCCTGCAAGCCTCTTGAAGACCTTGATGACACTGTCATGCTGTACGACCTCTGGCACATTCAATCTTTATCCAACTCCATTGTACTTTTTTCAGAAATATTATTACAACACTTACTTTAACCACAAGCTAATACGAGGCTCAGTTCTTTGCGTCACTCCACATGTAGGTATGTAACTAATGTGTGGTATACGTGACATTCTTTGGTTTCATTGCATGGCTTCTTTACAGCAGTGTTCCCACTATTAAAATTCTAACCCTCGTAATTTCGAAATCGTATGTGCATTACAGCTGCTAGGTGTTCTGATCTTTTATTGAGAAAGTGGTGTTGAAGAAGGAAAGTTTAAATACTTCCCTGTCAAATTTTCTGGTCAGAATTCGCTTCTTCCTACACAGATACTTGTACAGCTGTCTTTCCACATTTGTGGATTTAACTTTTGTGGATTTGATTATTTATGGATTTGATTAAAAATATCCTGTCTTAGAATCTCGAAGTCTCCCAATGTGAATCTATGGTCAGTTCTCAGTGAAAGTTGACCAAACAGTCATGCTGGAAGATCTAGAAATTACTAGGGATATGTTCTCTCAGGTTTAAAAAAGGACAAATCTCTTAATTTGGAATTTTTCACTTTCATAGGGATTTTGTGCCCCTAAAAAATGTGGAAGATTAGCTGAACTTTTCATTCAGGAAAGCTAACAAGAATTGGGGGAGTTGCTTAGATTGTCCAGGTGGTACAAAAACCTTAGGTGCTTTAGATAATTCTGAAGGAGAAGATGATAATGGAGACTACAAATGTAGTATGGCCATGGGGGATATATATGGGGAATATATTCCTGGATTTCACATTGATTGATGAAGCTGCAGATAATAGCCCACCCTGTTATTCTCAATGAGACAAATGATTGAAGTACCAAGAAGAGAGTGTAGCCTGTACAGAAGCCCATACATTGATAAATGGATTGGATATGAGGTTTTACTGTATACATTTGTGTGATCACTTGCCTTGTATGCACTCTCTGGAACTCATTTATAAAGAAAGAATATCCCAAGAACCTTTTCATAGCTTTCTTCCTCTTTACTTGTATCCTCACAACATCCTTGCCAATTAAGTGCAGCTAAGAGAGGGCACACTGTGACATGGAGGATCTGGTTCACATTCCCACCAACGCATGAAACATGTTGGGGGACCTGGGATCAAACATATTTCATGAGTTGGTGAGAACTTGAACTGGATCATCCATGTCCCAGTGCACCCTACTAACCACTGGCTCTGCAAAAGATTTTCTTCTGTTTATTGAATTCTAACTGTCACACTATTTATAGGTTACTTCTTAGGACATTAGTTTTAAAATAGAAACTTAAACAATAAATAGAAACAAAATATTAAAAAGCCCACAATAACACTATCTCTTATTATGTCCTGTGCATTGAGATGCTTTGCATCTCAACCAAGAGATAAAAGCAGGATATAAATAAATAGTTTAAAGCATTTCTTCAAAGTCCTTCAAGTTCTGCAATAACTAATATTACTGATAACTAATATTTTGTTATAATGAAAGGGTACTGAATGTTGTAAGTCACCTTGGATCAGATATGAGAAGAGCAGGATATAAATTATATGAATATACGAACAATATGTTTTCAGAATTGTTTAATAAAAGGGTTAATAGCACAGTTATTTGGGACCTCTTTAGAGAAAGTGTCTGGTAAATACTGACCTCAGGAAGAATATTCTTTAAACAAGACTACAATCCTGTCACACTTATTAAGGAGTAAGTCCACTTAACTAAATAAGGGCTTCCTTAGGAGCAGATACAGGTAGGATTTGTACTGCAAAAATCATGTGCCTTGGTTGTTTCCATCAATTAATTCTAGCTTCCTTATATTCCTCATTGTAAGGGAAAACCCACATCCTAAGTATGCACACCACCCAACATTCAGAGAGGAAAATGTGTTTTGAAAAACATAGGCTTTGAAGGTCTTGATGCAAAACATAAGATAATGGCCTTGCATCAAGACCTGCAAATCTGGATTCCTTATTTCATTCCTTTGCTCAGTTGTTGTGTGAGAATACAAAACACCATAACAATTAGTATTTTTCAATCTTGTTTTGTTCTGGCAAAAATAAAATCTAAGACCATATCCTCATTTCTAGAAGCTATCTGCTAAGATATATTTTTTATTTATTTCTGAAAAAACTTACAGTATGCTATGGATCTTGCATTACTCTTTCAAAGTTGGGCGAGTCTATTGACGTCATTTAAATTTAATTTTAACTTTAATCTGTCATTGTAGGCTTGATGAAATAAATTTCAGAGAAAACTGCCATAATAAGCAGTGTGTTTAGTTAATAACAAAATGTTATAGCCTCTTGATGGCTCCTTAAGACTTTTAGCTATGGCCTTGAGGGGAACTCACCCTAAACTTCATTTTAGAGAGGTTATTTTTACTTTGCCAAACCACTGGATGTAAAATACTGGGCAGCACTACGTTGAAGATGTAATGTATATGCTTTGAGGATGCAACTGTAGTAACATTTTAAAAAATCAGAGTGGTCATGGAATCCTTCAAAAGACCCCCTCCCCCTAGGAGCCCCAACCCTGACCCTGAATTTTCCATAGAACCGTAACGGTGTCCCTAGGCATTGTGATCCCACAAAGTTCTTCTTTCTGCCATCTTCTCCTATTACCGGACTGTTTGTATAATGTAGTAGGTTTGGAAATGAAGATAAAACATTTTAAATATAACCACATATTTTTATTGTGGTGCAAGAAAAATATTGGATATAACCACAAACTTTTCCTCTGATCCAGGAAAATATTGAATTCACACCTAAAGTGATGAAATGTTTCATTTTTGTACTTAACATAATTTTAAATTTGGGCGTTATGTCCTACAGCTGAATATATAAATCTAGGGTAGCATCCAACATACTCCTAAATTTGTTTTCAGTGTAAGCATAAGCTAAAAGACTTGATTCACATTGATAGATGGATATGAAGGAGAGCATTGCTTGGATAGCCTTTCTAGCTACTCACAGCTATATGTCAATCAGTCCTACCCAACAGTCATTCAGTGGCACTGATTCAAATTTAATTTTTAAAGCAGAGGTACATTTAATTTCAATTAGATCTTCATATATGCTTTTGTAGAACTGCTGAGCTAGAAATCTGGTCTATCCTGATCAGGAAGACACCCCACCACCACCACCACCCCCATTTTTAAAAAATTCCTGGAGTGGAGGGTGTGTGTTTTGTGTTTGCGTGCTTGTCAAACTAGGAAAAGAGGTGGGGGGATAATATATTGGAGGAGGTAGTGAGTGGTACTGGGTAAGCAGTCTCAAATGCTGTTTGTAAACAACAGAAGATTCCCAAAATACGAAAAGACTGAGAGCAAGCCTGATTGAATGGCGTTTTTTTTAAAAAAGCAACAATCCTATTTCAGCAATAGAAGAGCCTGGTGTGATAAAACCCTGAATTTCAGGGAAGGAACTGCCAAAACCATCTCTAAGTATTCTTTGCCTAAGAAAAGCATGTGAAATTAATGGGGACACCATAAGTTGACAGGCAATTTGAAGGCACATAAACACAAACCACATATAGTTGTCTAAACGGTTGCTGATCAATGCAATATTATGTTCATATAACTATTGTAATATGGAAGTTGAGAGTGGATTGGTAGACATTTAGTTGACACATTGAAACACTCTTAGTCTCTTTGATAGGGCAATGCATCTGGATGGGATGCTCAAATGAAAACTCTGCTTTACTATATTTTGCTGTGTTTTGTAAAGCAACTGAATAAATGTATGTCACACCCAAACATTCTACAGGAGTCAAAGAATGAAATGCGGCTACATACGCCTCTTCATTGACCATTCCTGTTTTTAATTGTACATTTGCATTGTACATAAAAATTAACACATGAGGAATGTGTGTTTGTTTATGTATTTAAAGTGTCTTTGTAGAATCTGTGGTAATGGATGTCTTAGGGCACCTACTGAATGCCTCCTCTCTAATTCTTCAGAATTCCCCCATGGGGAATTGGTTTAGCAAAAACTACAGCTTTCTTAACCTTCCCCATTCTCAGATGTCACAATTTGCTGTGACTCACCTTAAGAGGATGTCATTGTCTGTGTACCGAAGGGATATTATAGTCAATTTGAACACTGTTTGTTTTTCCTTATGACATTCCATTGGAAGGGAAACAAGAAAGCAATGAAACCTGGGAGAGTCAGTTGTAGTGGATGTATTGCATTAATGCACACATCACTGCATTTCATAAATCCTTGTTTGTTTGCTCTTCTGCAAAAAGCAAAACTGAATTATCATCATAATGGTAAGAGAGCTCATCAATTTTTAATCTAATTTTATTTTAAGTTTATTAGATTCAGAATATTTGTATTTTCTTAAACTGTGGTTGGCACTGCAGACTGAGTAGAAGAATTTTGTTTTGCTCTTGGGTGTGGAGGAGATAAGAACAGGCATGTCTTCTGAGACTTGCTTGCTGTTTTCAATCTTGCTCATACCCCTTACCTTGTTATAAGCTTTACATGAACACGAGGAATTTCACTTTAGTTATCTCTTCCGCTTCGCTTTCTCTGGAATGCTCCATTTTATTTACATACTGAAATTGCATAGAGAAAAAATGGAGACTGATTTCTAGTAAAGAAGAAAGGGTTGGTCTGTTACTTATCTAAAATATATTTTAATTCAAAATGATATTTCACTTAATTGGCTTTATGTGATCAATTATCCTTATGTGGTAACATTCCGTATACATATTGCAGTGGACTACATCTACCTGAAACTCATAGAAGAATGCAAGAATATGGCTAGTTTTCAGGGGGAGGGTTATTTAAGCATTCTAAATGAGATTTTTAAGAGATCAACAACAAACAAGGGGTATCTCATTTAATTCAATTATCTGGGTGGCCATTGTAATTTTGTAATTCAGTTTTAATCTAAAGTTTAATTTTAAAGTAAAATCAAAAATAATGCCACTAAAGTATTATTTTAAAAGAAACTTGACAAAGTAACACACATTAAAGATCCATGTTGAAATATATGACAGAAACACTTAGATACTGAGGCAACTTCATTACAAACAAAAAACCATGTCAGGGTCAACTGTTAATATTGCTGAGAGGAGGGGGGGGTCACATTTACTATAATTTAGCATAGAACTAGATAAAGATATTTCTATAGTCTAATGTGTTCTGTCTTCTGTGATGTTGAATCTTCTTGATCATTAATTTAGTTTTTGGTTTTCATTTCCCTTATAAACAAGCCACAATTAGGATTACTGATCCAGTTTGCAACTGTCAGTGGCAGAGTTGTCCATTTTACTTTCTCCAGCCCCCTTCCACACTCATTCATTTTCAAGCTTCATTGAGCTAGGAAGTTTATCCGATCATGCACCTCTCCTTCCCCATACCCAGAAAACCTTACATTTGCCTTCCTTTCCTGAATATAAAGTTGAGAGATGTATGTGACATGCATAGAATTATTTTTCTTCCACAACAACTTCATGCCTTGCTTGTCTGCATATATGGGGTGGGGAAGACTTTGTTGGGTTTTGTGGACTCATCCTCCATGGGTGATGCAACAGCAAGCATATTCAAAATCTTTGCTGAGCGTTGACATGCTTTAGGTGTTTTGATTGTCTCTTCTGTAGTTTTATTTTTATGCTGAACAGATATAAGCAATGTTTCAAATAAGAAGTCTTAAAGTTTACTATGTCACAGAAATTAAAATCAGCTTGCCTATCATTTATATCATATTGTTTTGCTGAGCTTTCCTGCCCAGCTATTGAGGAGCAATTATTATTCACAACTATTAATCATGTTAATGGCCATTTACAACTCAAATGTAAATGTGACGACGGCATGTAAAGTGGTTGAGAGGTACTTCAATATCCTTTTATTCAAAACAAGTGAGGAGAACTGGTAAAATTGTCTCATGATGGATGGTCCTCTAAAGTGATTTTTGAAATATGTCAGAGTGTAAATGGTTTTGCAACATTGTTAAATGCATTCTCAATATACTTTTATTAAGCTACTTATGCTGACAACGTAATCTCACAACAGACAGAAGTGTGGAGTATACAGCAGTTTGTAATTTAATATATATGAAGGAAGAATATATATAGATGCACATAATTTCAATACAGAGCTCACTTTGGCAATAAACTTGCTGCACTATTGAAACATGTACTGAATAAGCACACCTAGATTGTGCTCAGAGGGAACCAGTTCTTCTGCATTAAAGCATATGCAAAAATATCACAGTGTTTATTGAATCAGTCTTCTCAGAGTAGGATTGTAAATAGCACATGTTGGCTATTGTATGATTCACAAAAACTCTTTGCTTAAGAAAACATCACATATTTCCACTCCAAAAGTGGAAGACTAGTGGCCAGCAATGAGTTAAGAACCAAGTACATATGCCAGGAAGGACACATTTCTCCACAGCAAAAGCCCTTGCAAATACATTTGTCATTTACATCTTCTTTTGTTGTGTTGTATCTGTGTAATATGAAAAGGTTATTTATACCCCTCCACCATCTTCCCAATGGGGACTCGGGGCGGCTTACATGAGGCCAAGCCCAACAGTGCATTATAAAAAAATAATACAAAACAAAACACAAAACAGCAACACAATGAGGTAAATAAATCATAAAAATCTTAAATTTAGGTTCAGTGCAAGGTAGCCCAATGTGATAAGGCCATACAGAATAATAGGACATCTTCTAACTAACTAACTATATCTATGTTCTCCATTTTGGTCCTGTTAGATAAATGCCAAGTTAGGTGATTTTGTGGATCAAGCAAGTGGTTGTGGATAGCATGGCAAATACTTTTAAATCGTAGGATAAATAAATGGGTGTTACCATGAATTTAAAAGAGTATGCAAAGAGCAGCATTTATTCTAATAATTAGTCATTCATATTGTTCCTTTTCCACAAATAAGATAGATTTACATAGTTTCTCATTATTTTCAAAGGTAAAAATAGTAAATGCATTTGCTATCCACTTCCCTACCCCTAAAATTTTGATACATTTAAGATCCTATTAAAATAGTGTTACTTCGTACTATTTAACCTTGAATAGTTTATTTTAAAAGCTCATTTAATTTGCACACAGAGATATACTTATTTCCAACTATATGACAGTATATCAGTAATTAGACAAATATCTCAAGAATAAGGCAAACAGTGCAAGAAATATTTTGCTGAGATCATGAAGCTGCTAACAGGGCTTGTCTGATAACCCTGGGTACTGGTTGTGGGGGGTCGGGAGCAGGTTAGGGTTTTGCCCTCCCTTCTGCTCGAGATCCCCGTGTACAACTGGGGGCCACTGTGTGATACAGAATGCTGGACTACATGGGCTGAGGTCCGATTCAGCATGGCTCTTCTTATGTTCTTATGTTCTTATGTTCCCCCCAATTCAATTCACATGTTATTAGCACTGCAGGTTGATACAAGTTGAGTGCAGAATCCACTGATGGCATTTATTGGTAGATGTCTATGTTTCTTCTAAACTAAGAGTTTAGTGCTGAGACAGTGTGTGACTCACCCAAGGCTACCCAGTGGGTTCCCATGGCCAAGCAGAATATTTAAACCCTGGTTTCCCAGAGTCCTACTCCAACACTCAAAGCACCACACAGGTGATGTGTTTGCTTATGGATACTGCTTATTCAAGACTAGACTGTGATGTGAGTATGAATTTCATTCTTGTGGTTTATGGATTTTATTATGTGTACAGTTTATACTAGGCTTGTGCTTTTCAGGTGAATCTCGAACCATTTCTGCTTGCTGGATGCCAGAGGCTCCCCATATTTGTTTTCAGGCGTCTCCCAAAAACAGGCGCATTTCCAAAAGGGCGGTTTTGTTCAGGAGCTCAAAAACTGGCTACCGTATTTTTCGCACCATAAGACGCAGTTTTTTCCTCCCAAAGTGGGATGAAAAATCAGCTGCGTCTTATGGAGCGACGATGCAGGCGGAGGGGGAGGTGCTGGAGCAGAGGGAGGATGGCGATATACTTACCCTACCTCTTGTCTGGCTGCGGAGGGACGCTCTCCTCCCCCACCTTTCCTTCGCTCTGGTGGAAAAGGAGCCAGGGAGGAGTCAGCCAGCCCCCCGTCAGAGCTGACGCGACCCTGGTTCACTCCCCTCTGGCTCCTTTTCTTTCCCTCCCACCTTTCCTTCGCTCGAGGAAAGGTGGGAGGGATGGAAAAGGAGCCAGGGGAGGAGTCAGCCAGCGCCGCGTCAGAGCTGACGCGACCCTGGTTCACTCCCCTCTGGCTCCTTTTCTTTCCCTCCCACCTTTCCTTCGCTCGAGGAAAGGTGGGCGTCAGAGCTGGATGGACTCCCCTCTGGCTCCTTTTCTTTCCCTCCCAGGAGCCGAGGAAAGGTGGGAGTGGAAAAGGAGCCAGGGAGAGTCAGCCAGTCAGTGTCAGAGCTGACGCGACCCTGGTTCACTTTCTCTGGCTCCTTTTCTTGCCCTCCCACCTTTCCTTCGCTCGAGGAAAGGTGGGAGGGATGGAAAAGGAGCCAGGGGAGGAGTCAGCCAGCGCCGCGTCTGATCTACAACTAAGACATAAGGAAAGTTATTTATTTATTCATTTATTATTTCATGCTTGTGAGTCGCCACTCCCGGCATGGCTCGGGGCGACTTACAAAATGCACATACAGATAACAAATACTAAAATGCCCTAAAAACACAATAAAAACACAGTAAAATCACAAAAACACAATAAAATAAGTATCGCTGATTAAGCGACCCATCACAGTTATGCACAAAATGGCGGAACCACTGGGGGGCTATCTGCCATCTTATTCCCCAAAAGCGTGTCGGCAGAGAAGCGTTTTACATGCTTTCCGGAATGTCATAAGGTCGGAGATGACCCGGACATCCAGAGGCAACCCATTCCAGAGGCTAGGGGCGATTATAGAGAAGGCCCTCCTCCTTGTGGACGTAAGATGGAATCTCTTGAAGGAGGGAACCTCCAAAAGGAGTTCGGTCTCTGACCTCAGTGGCCTAGTGGGACAGTATGGGATGAGGCGGTCTTTAAGGTACACTGGCCCCAGACCGTTCAAGGCCTTGAAGGTCAATACCAGCACCTTGAAAGTGATCCGGCACTCCACTGGGAGCCAGTGCAGCTCGCGTAGGATAGGTGTTATGTGACTGGATCTTGGGGCACCAGCCAAAAGGCGAGCTGCCGCATTCTGGACCAGCTTCAATTTCCGGATCACCATCAAAGGAAGGCCAACGTAGAGAGCATTACAGTAGTCCAATCTCGAGATGACCGTGGCTTGGACCACTCTGGCTAGGTCGCGATGGGAAAGGTAGGGAGCCAGCTTCCTCGCCTGCTGGAGGTGAAAAAAGGCTACTCTGCTGACAGCGGAGATATGACTCTCCATTGTCAGCTGAGAGTCCAGAATGACACCAAGACTCTTAACTGCCGACGATGGGCTTAATGTCATGCCGTCCAGGGTAGGAATCCGGAAGTTATGCTTTAGTGATATATTTTTTTCCAGTCTGATTTTGTGGGGGTGGAAAGTTTCATCTTTTTCTTAAACTGGGCAGTCAAAACACCTTTTAGATTCCCATATTTTTTGTCTGTGACTTTCAAGGAGAGGCAGGTTAAGAATTAAGATCTGGGTCTCTGAATTTGAACTTTAGTTAGGTGAGCTAACTATAATTTCTATCCTGTTTTATTAGATCATTTGGGCCATTTGCAGTTTTATGCCTCTGCATAATGTCTGACTAACGGAGACTAAGGAGATAATAATATATCTATATATCTATATCATCCCATGTTTTTCCATGGCTGAATAGAGATTTGGAGTCTCATTTCCAGAGTCATAGACCAATGCTCAAACCTACACCATGCTGGCTGTCTTGGGCCTTTACACCCATTATTTTGTGACAAGAAGGCTTTCATGGGAACAGGCTATCTTCCTGTGCAAATTTGCATCAGATGTTTGTGTTGGTTTTGCATTGCCTGTTTTGCATTTCAGTGAGGCTAAATCCCATCTGGCATATATAAAAATATACATTCGCCAGGGATTACTCCTTTTGCTCATCTGTTAAGGCATTACCAGTTCAGTGAGTTCAATAAGCAAAACAGTAAAGTAAGTAGAATAGAAATGAAAGATTGGTTCTCTAATTTGAGATCTTGTTTTATGCATATGTCATTCCATCTCCTTGCAAACTTTGTGTGTAGTTCTTTCCTATGTTGTGATGTGTAGTAGCATATTTTCTTCAGAATACTTTCACTGATATTTGGTAAAGTTAAGGGCAGCTGAAAGATGTTCTCCACAGATGGATCCGTTTGTTTAAAAACAAATAACCATTTTATCATACCAAACTTCTTTTGAAATAACACGTTTTAAGTCGTGTTTTATAATTGCGGTAACTTCAGATGTGGTTTATTGGCATTGCCTTAGCTTTTTTTCAAAATACCCAATAAGAACTGTTGGCTTTCTTCCATAGCATCAAAGGCAGTTGGTTTTGCTTGAGGCATCCTTTTGTCCTGAACAGGCTGTGAGGCTGTGCTGCAGCAGCATTTGGGATTGCTCAGACTTGTGTGGGGCAACCAGTCCTGTGAAAATACCTCATTTCCTGGGCATTGTTCTACCTGTCGAGACCTTTTCCTTCTGTGCTTTGGAAAATTATACCTAGTTCCTTGGCACCCTCAAACAACCAGCTCTATCCTGCATTTTCTTCCCTCAGAATCAGCATTACCAAGGATGGATGCTGCAGTCCAGGAATATCCTGGATTGCCCACACGTCCTATGACATATCTTTGCTTCTGAGGGAAAGCATTCAGCCTGAGCATGGTCAGGAATATACAGGACTGTGTTGACGAAGTCTTTCAAGGCCGGAATTACTGGGTTATTGTGAGTTTTCCTGACATTTTCCCCACATCTGTGGCAGGCATCCTCGGAGCTTGTGAGGTCTGTTAGAAACTAGGCAAGTAGGGTTTATATATCTGTGGAATATCCAGGGTGGGAGAAATAACTCTTGTCTGCTTGAGACAAGTGTGAATGTTGAGTGGCCTTGCAGCTTCAAAGCCTGGTTGCTTCTAAATGCTAATTAAGGTGGCCAATTGGAACATTCACACCTGCCTCAAGCAGACAAGAGTTCTTTCTCTCACCCTAAACATTCCAGATATATAAACCCCACTTGCCTAGTTTCTAACAGACCTCATAAGCTCTGAGGATACCTTCCATAGATGTGGGTGAAACGTCAGGAGGGAATGCTTCTGGAACATGGCCATACAGCCTTAAAACTTACGGCAACCCAATATTCAGAACTCTTCTTCACTGTCTAGAACTGAGATTTTGAAAATGAGCTGAAGGGGCTCTGAAAAAAGGCTCCTAAGTATAGTGTAGAGATTGTACTGTGATCTTTGAGACCAGGGGTCAAGTTGTTGCTCAACCACTGATGTCATTAGTTCTCACAATTTGCCATTCTGGATGGGATGGATGAAGCTTGAAGATCAACAACTTAGGGAAGGCCATTGTACCCTCACTTCTGCTCGGACAGGAGACTCTCAGTTAACTAACACTACTGGCGATTGGTTGCAGTAGTTTCTGGTTGCTTAAGGGTCTAAAAGTATAACCCACACTATACCATAAAAATAGGTCTAACAGTATAACCCACACTATACCATAAACTCTGTGTTGTCTTGATATTAATATTGAAATAGTCATTAAAAGCACATGAAGACAACCAAAGACAAACTTGATGTAACACCGTTTTACTGTTTTGCTGTATTATAAACAGCTTTTAAAAAAAATAAAACATTTTTCTTTACGGTTTATTATTATAATTTCTATCCCGCTTTATCTCTCTTTAAAAGAGACCCACTAAAATACAATATTTATTTTAAACCTGTGTCTACAGGTATATAATGTACAACCTGAGAGCTCTGCTGGAACATGGCCATACAGCCAGGCGCTGCATCTGGAGATGAATTTTAGACTGCAAGTATCTGGGCCAAGTCTGGGGCTGTGGAGGTTTGGTCTTGGGAGCCGGGCACTGGGGAGCAAGGGGTGGCGCTGCCCCTCAGCCCTGGGAGCTCAAGGCGGGCCTGTGAGGCTCCCTAGGGCCCCCGAGGAAGGCCGTACCAGGGAAACCCTGCGATGGGGTCTGCCTTGGGGTCGCCAGAGGTCAGAAAAGACTTGGGGGCACGCAGCCACCAGCCCTCTGGCTTGGCCCGGCCGCCCTCCCCACTTCCTTCCTTCCTCCCTTCTCGCCCTCCCTCCGTGCCTGCCTGCCTGCCTTGTGTGCAGAGCGACAGCTACGGCGTTGGTCGCCGGAGGCGGGGGCGGGCCGGGCTGGGGCGGGGCAGGTTAGGCTGGGGCGGGCTCTGCCGCCAGACGCTTGGCGCCTCCGCTGGCGAGAGTCACCTGAGGGAAAAGGACGGGACGGATGCTCTCGGGTGGGCAGCGCAGTGCATTCGACCGGCAGCAGTAAGTCACGAAGGGTGGGCTTTGGGGAGGGGCGCGCGGAACCTCCAGCGGAGGAGGCCAACCAGGCGCACCTTGCCAGGCGCACTCTTGGTGAGGCGAGGCGCGAAAGCGCGCGAACCTGGAGGAAACCAGGAAGCTGCTTGCGGCAGAGCGCGCTGTGGCCCGAGTGGCTGTGGCCTGGCCGGAGGGGCTCCTGGGCCCTCGAGGGCTGCCTTGCTTGCGGGAGACTCCTTCCGAAGAGAAAGCACGGGGCGCTGTGGCCTCACCTGCGCGCCGCCGTCTTGCGGAATGCGGGCTCCTCCTTCGCCCTTGTTGCCCTCTCAGGCATTCGAGCGGGAGTTTGGCTTCGAACGATAGATAGACCTCTGTCTATCTCCCAACCTCCTTGATTCGGAGGAAGGCATTTCCTTGTTCTCTCGAAGGAGACCCAATCTTTGGCTCATAGAATTCATATTTACAGCAGAGTCTCAACTAACCGGCACCCATGGGGATTGGTAGATGCTGGATACCTGTAGTTTCTGGTTGCTTGAGAGTTACTGTTAAAATAAGCCTGACTAATACTGTACCCCTTACTATCCCATCCCCCCAGTATTGGCTTGATATTACTATTGAAATGCAGTAATAAAAAGTAAACCAAGACAAATATGGACAACTTAATGTAGCACCATTTGAAGTATTTAAATTTGTATTTAAAGTATTTTTTAATTTGTTTTTTGCTGGTTGCTTAAGCATTCTGGTTGCTTTGAGTTCAGATTACCTGAGTCTACTTTATTTTTTTAAGGAAAAGGGGTGGCTCTGAGTCACACACTCTAGTGCCACAATGACACAATCTGCAGCTAATAAAATACATATTTATCAAGAGTGTGACCTATGTACTGACTTGCTGTAGAAGTTTAATGGGTAAAGATACCCTTTGCTCACCAGTATATCCCAGTGATTTATTTTACTCCCAGATAAGTATAGGGTTATACACAAAGGCAAGTAGATACTGATTATTTTTTCTCATGGCTTGCATAAATAGGCCATTCTGTGTGTAGTCTTTCGCCCACATCCCTGGAAGTACCTAACATTAAATTCAGTGGGATTTACTTCTGAGTAGACATGGTTCTTTACTCCTAAAAATGTCCTTTCCCAAGAAGATTTTGCTCTATGGTGGGGAGACTGGATGATCATCTGTTGATAATGCTTTGATTTTGTATTCCTGCATGGCAGGGGATTGGACTGAAGGTCCCTGGGGTCTCTTCCATATCTATTATTCTATGAGTTTCATTACACCTCTCCATTTCTTTGGCCATACCCATGCTTTACAGTAGAAATAAATGTGTATCAAATACCCTTGCTTTGAATCCTGACTTTCTTCTTCTTTCTGATTTTCTTTTTAGTCCAAAAACCGCACATCTGAGTCTTCTAAAGAAGAAAACAAAAAGAAACCAGTTTTGGGGAAATTTGGAAACTTTTTTACAACAGGGAGAAGGAAAAAAAGTCAAAACACAGTAGAACCTGCTTTGAGGCCAAAAATTCTAGGTGCCAATTCTGCATCTCCTCAGAAGAACTTAGCTCCATTGGCATCACTAGATATTGATGACATAAAAGATCTGTCTAAAAGCGAAGAGTCTCTTATTGACGAGGCCTATGATCAGAACCAATCAAGGACACGGAATAGCATTGAAGACCAAAATGAGTGTCTCTACAATAAGGACCTGACTCCTTTGTATAATGACATTGTTTCAGAATGGAATACTAAAGGGATTTCTTCTGATAGTGAATGGTCATCTGAATGGCACAGTAGTAATGAGACAATAAAGGATGCAGTATTTAGTAGCAATCTTTCACTCCAAACACTGGAAGCAGAGAATGAACTTGTAACTGATACAACTAATACCACAACCCCAGACTTCCGCAAAAGTTTAACTAATACATCCAGTGAAGACCTAGAACACAGCATATTAGACCACAAGCAATTAGTGGACGTGCATCCATTTTTAGGATCAGATTATGCAGCCTGTAATGACCAGTTCTCTAGTTTGGAATCTAAGCCATCTGAGCACATTTGCCCTTCCAGAGTGTTGACACTGGATATCTTCCTACACAAAACAGAGCAACCAAATTCATATGAAACACAGACTGCTTCATTAGACGACACTTGTAGTAAAACAGACGCCATGGATAAAAAAACTGCAGCAAGGAAGTCTGGAAAGAGGAAGAAATCTCAGTCTTCCAGTGATGTGCCAAATGGGGATAGAAATGTGGCTGAAAATAGTGTCAAAGAAGAACCTGATTTTGGTAGTATTTCTTCAGATCTGACATCAGAAAAAATAAACAATTCTGAAAGAAAAGCTAAGGCTTCTCCACAGAATAATTATCCCACAGCCAACCATGACACAAAGACTGGAAGTAATCACAAAGGACTTACTAAAACAGAACTAGATAAAAACAGACCTCAGACCTCAGCTTCATCTTCATGCAAGAGGAAATCCCTTAAAAAGAATCAGTCAGAGGCAGGTCCTCTTTCACCCACCGGATTGAAAAGTCAAGGCAAAGATTCTGCCACCAAAAAGCAAAATGAAGGTGTGATAGGTGGAAACCCAACATCTAAAAGCACTACAGCAGAGAAATCATCTTCTAGTGAAAGCTCTATGGTGACTTACAAAATTTCTCCCACAGAGCCTACAGGCACTTTGCCACTTTCTGAAGAGAAAATGAACTCAAAGGTATCACATTTTCCCAAAAGCACTGATGGCAGAGGTTTGGGGCAGACTGACAAGTGTCGAAATGGTGAGATGAGATCTACAGATGAGAAACAATTGTCCTCTGATTTGGGCACTGTGAAACAAAGAAATATAAGCTTCGATATTTCCAGAACCGTCACAACAAAAGTTAGCTTGTAAGTAGTTTCACAGTTTAAATTAGTATATTTATTGGTGTATTTTTTTATTAAATCACCCAGTAAGCATGTATTGTAATTACTGTCTAGTCTAATGCCTTGATTTCTCTTGTTGTAATATAACTGATACTTAAACATTTAGACTGAAAATTTAGGACTCATGTACTGATGCTATTTGCCTTCAAGTTGTTTGTCTTTTTCTTCCTCTTGCCCTCCAGGGCTTACTACCATTGTGAATACTTTTTAGGATTCATGTAATTGAAGATAATTAGATTACTTTTGTATTGTTAGCTTTTATTTTGAAAAGAAATCATTGGAGCACTTATTTCACATTATAGGCCCCATTCATTGTTGTTAATTTTTTCTTTGCTTAAGAGATGCTAGAACTCACAGTAAAGAAATTGGGAGGATAATACAACCAGGACTCAACATTTGCTGGAGGTAGGGGCACAGGACCCCTTTGAAAGTGGAAGAACCACAAATTAAGGAAAAAAACTGTTATCTGAAATAACACCTCTTTTAGAATGTGTAGGTTTTCCTTGATCGTAGAACCCTGCTGGAAAACCTAAGAAGGCCTAGACATATTCTCTCTAGGAACTTCTAGTGCAGCTTTGTAGTCAGCATCCAACAAAAATTGACAATAGAGTTGTGCTGGGAGGATTTACAGATTCCTAGAGAAAAAACACTAATCAAATCTTCAGATAATCAAACCCATGAAAGTTAAACCTACAGATGTGGAGGGCCAATTGTAATTATACTCATATTGGTGCCCTCAACAACATTTTGTGTGGCGAAAAATCTCTTTCCACCTGCATTGTAAAAAGTAGCTGGCTAAGTGCCAAACTACACATCACACGGAGTTTTTCAGAAATATGCCCTAGTGGATTTTTAAAAAATTTCCTTTGTGATGAATAATGCATGAACAGAAAGGCCTCTCCACCAGTCCTTAAGAAATGGATTAACTTG